>OX465054.1:2163400-2685900 GCA_949841015.1 Aplysina aerophoba
TATACAGATGTGACATTTGCCTTTTTGTACGTACGATCATACATATGGACTTGTTATTTGTTAAATTTTTTCTTTTATTATTATACTGCATGTGCATAGTACCATGTACATACGTACATATCTGGACAAGGCTTCTGTTGTGCCCCTCCTCTGTCCCCTCCCTTCTCAGGTGAACCAGTGGTATGATCTGGTTGTCTTCACGGCCAGTTTAGAGGTTAGTGTGTTCCTGTTGGGAAGTCTTACTGGTAGTGTTTTGACGACTTTGTAGGACTTTGTAATGCAGTTCACTAAGCCCAGTTTTCAATGTGGGTTTTCTAAATTGGTTGTGTTAGCTACTAGTTTGGTTGGATTATAGATAATGAGCAAAGTTGCAGTGGTAACCTACGACGTATTCCTGAGGTCTATGTCTATGTGCATACAATGTTAGATACATAGGTTTTCGTCAATTGAACTGCAAGGCTGCCATTTTTCAGAATAGATCTGATTTCACATGTATGTGCATATTTCTGTACTGTATGTACGTACATGCCAAGAGTGCCGTATCATATCTCTGTTGCAAGTACAGTACGTACGTACATACATACGTACGTTGTTTCTCAGCTTTATTAATTCATTTTGTGAGTTGGTATGTACTTACAACATTTTAGAGATGCCAACTCCTTAGATGCTCGAATATGACTGTCCTTTGCTAGCTAGTTGTACAGTGGATCATTGCACGAGAGAGCCCTTCACATGGAGGCCCTGTGCAAGCCACAGTGCTGTTGACTCACCGGCACTTGAAGTGTCGCTTTCATTTGTCCTTAATCATTTGCAGTGTGAAGGAAGATTGTTCTGCTGTAGTTAACTTTTGCACAAATTGCCCGATTGCCTAGATCTGTCATTAACAATGTCGCTGACTCTTGTGCCCTCCTATGTATGCATACAAATGTAGAATATATGTATTTGTGTGTGTATGTATGTATGTAAATGTGCGTGTGAGTGTAGTATGTTGTTATGTGTTGTGTTAACTGTAAATAGCACCTGTAGTTGGTTGATTTTGTGTGTGTTCAGGGGCTTTCATTGTTGCTGAAGCAGAAGCAGCTGTTATTCATGTACGTACGTACGTACGTATGTATGGTGCATAGTACCCCATTGCAGTCGCAGTAAACAACCCAGTGTGAGTGAGGTGAAGCTGTACAGCACCGAATCAATCAGTTGATATGCATTGCCATGACTTCACACAGTGGCACTTGCACAACAATGTGTGTAATACAGTCAGTTGCTGCAAGTATGTCCAGCACTAATGACCATGTACGTACGTGCAGCATACGTATGTACAGCCTGTACAGATACTGTAATGTGTATCTATATTCTATTGACATATGTACGTACATACATATGTTGATGTGGAGTATCTCGTGTAGGTGAATGACAATCCTGAACAAGCACATGTGTATGTACGTACGTACGTAGCTAAATCTGTCCACACACGCGATGCCTATTGTATTACTGTTTCTGGACTCGTGCTGCACCGTGTGTATTTGTTTGTATAGCATACAGCGTGTCATGTTGAATGTTTGTGTACAGCTGGCAGCAGCCAGGTTATTGAGCTGCCTGGCAGCAATGTTGTGTGCATTTAGTCACGCCATGTACAACGGGCATGCAACGTAGGTTATCCCTGGGTGTGGCGGTATATATGTATGTATGTAGCCCCATAAGTTACCATGGCAACATTGGTGATGATAACGTGGTGGAGACTTGTTGCTACTATTTTGCTTAGCAGAGGCTTCTGCTGCTGTCCTTAATATGGAATTCAATTTAAATCCAATTTAGATCACGCTACTACACATGTACGTATCTTCTCCACTACTGCAAACCTTGTGCATAACACACTTCAATCTATTGATAAATGATAAATAATTGCTCGCAACCTGTCACAATTCTTGCCAAAGCAGTTAATATTTCTGAAGGCAAGTCTTTACCTGTGACTCTCAGTTTTGTGCTGGACGAAGACCTTTGTCGTAGAAAGGCGGTTGTACCAGTGCATCGTTTTGGTACATACATAAAATGCTCAATTCAGTAGTGATGACATTGATGTCTTTGTCTTTGTGCATCAGGTATATGGCACTGCTGTTGTGTCCCGGCTGGACAGAAGGAGGAAGATGCTTACACGGTGCTTCTTCCGCCAGCACTGCACAATGGACCTGAACGGCTACACCAAAGACCTGACCCTTGTGTCTCCAGACCTCTCCAAGGTACTCATTTTAGACAACTCCCCAGGAGCATACAGGAGCAACCCAGGTAAGCAGTGGGGGGTGCACACATGATGGTTGTGTGAGGAATGAGTGCAATGCGCATGTCCCTGTACCTTGCTGGATGGATGATGGCTGTGTGTGTGCCTTTAGTGGAGGGTGAGGGCAAAGGGGCAGTTGTCAATGTACGTAGTATGTCTCTTTTTACACTTGGGTTCATTCCATGACTGGTACACAATGAGGAACCAAATTGTCTTTATTCATACATTGTGTCAATAGTAATAATACGTATGTGGTACTACATACATATGTACTACAATAGAAGATTCAATGCAGTTTGACACAGTGACACAGACTTGCTGTGCTGTCATACATACCAGCTGTTTGAGCTGCAGACATTTTATCTACTAAAAAGCCAACTTCCTCTTTTATGTTTTGTATGAATGTGTGTGTATGTACATACGTATACTAAAGAGTTGTGTCAGTAGTCAGTGCATGTATAACTCAGTCCATGAAGTGTGAAGACAACAAATTCTACGTCATTGGATATTCTCACTCCCTTCAACTCCACCTGCAGACAATGCAGTACCAATAAAGTCTTGGTTCTCTGACCCACATGACACTGCCCTCCTCAACCTGCTCCCAGTGCTGGATGCTCTGAGGTTCACAACTGACGTGCGCTCTGTGCTCCGGAGGAACTTGCACCTTCACTGCATGCATTGATGTCACTCTTGTATTGTTTACTTCAGTATAAGGACTTGGTGTTCAATACTTTTTTCTGTTCAGGACTGGGGTTGGGCTAAATGTGGTCCCCTTGCAATCTTTACTGGTGTTGGTTGCAACATACATACGTACTAAGTGAGACCTTTAAATTGGTGATGTACGTATTTGCGTGACGTCATGATCAGCAAACTTACTTTTATAACTGCTGATCGCTGAAGGTTGTGTGTGTGTGCTACGCGTATACCTAATGGCTAAGGTAAAGAATGCTATTGGCCGCTGCGAGAAGTGGGTTACTTTCGAGAATGTGTTCAAAGCAGTCGTCCTACTGATGGTTTGGGGTCTGTTGAGCTTTCCTGTCGTCGTGTACTTCGCCTCGAAGGAGAAGAGCGCCTCCTCAGGATGGATAGAAACTATCTCAGAGCTGCTTCAGACTCTGGAAGGCAACTGCGACGCTAAAGGACAAGAAACCGACTTAAACGCAACTTCAAACTGCCTCAGCGCTTCGCAGGTGCGTCAACTGGCTAAGGCGAAGTGATTGCGCCAGAGCAATATAGAATGTAATTTGCTCTGTCTTGTCTTGTACTAGTCCCCAGCTGTAGGGCTGAAGAACGGCCAGTGTCAGCCGTTCAGCACTGGACTATGTGCAGCACTCCAGGGTGCGGGAAACTCGAGCGCGGTAGAGCCGTACTATCCTGTACTAAAAGAGGTGATCGCAATTAGGGACGAACCGAAAAGACCTTTCAACTGTTCCACAGCCGTCTCTGAAGTTAGCACCATTTTGGCAGGTGTACAGAACACCATACGTAACGTTGACCCGAGCTGTGAAGAGAAGGGAATTCCATTCATCTGTAAATACCTCTTTCCACCTTGTAACAGCGCTGGTGAGGTTGCATACGCTACAGTAGAAGAATGCGAGCACATTCGAGATGAAGCCTGCGCATCAGTCTGGAAATTCGCATCAGCGCTAAATCAGTATAGGGCACTGCTTCCAAGGTGCTCCGAGCTCATGAACAGAACTGGGGACAACCGGTCTCACACAACACCTCAAGCTGCAAAACCTCTAACATGTCACCCCTTGTTTGTGCAAACAGATTGTGTCTGCTTGCCGAGTTGTGCAGAGTTCAGGACAAGAACCGACAGTGAGCAGGCAATTGAGGACACCACGGTGTATCTGGCCATTATTTCCTGCTTTGTTTCAACAGCCATTTATGTGGTCTTCCTTGCCAAAAGACGAAAAGCAATGTGAGTCATTACTGTGTACCGGACATGCAGAATGAGTTGGGAGCGTGGGGTATATATGGAAAATGATAGCAATTGTTGTTAGGCTAATTGCTGGTACTGTTACCTCACACCATGCTACCACACTGAAACATTGCAGCCTGGGGAGGGTTGTCCACTTCACCTTATTCACTGGGAGCCGGTAGATATCAGGTTGTACTTGTAATCAATGTGACATTGACTACAGAATGTGCCACTCCATAACTGTACAGTTGTCTCATGCAGCATAAGTATTGTGGAAGTGCCATGAGATGTAATAATACAATCAGACACACATGGCTGTCTGTGGCTCTTCCATCTTGTGTCGGAAAACCATGGAGGCAATCACTGTAATAAATAAATAGGGGGAGTGATCAACTCCCAGATTGCTCAGCACTAGCCGTTTTAGTGCAGCAGTTGACTGGCTTGGGCAGCACCAGAGATCAATCAAACATGTATTTATAAAAGTATAATATACAGTATAATCTCCCCTTTACTATAATATATTTACTGCTGTACTGGAAGCTGTACAATGCTGTATGGCCAGAAATTTTGGCAGGAACATAGTTTAGCGGATTGCTGAAAATATGTCATTTGGCGGAATTTACTTTGGCGGTTGAGGCAGTTTTTGCCATAAAGATATTCATAACAAAATGGCTAATCAAACACGCTGGAAATTTAACCGGGCCGTGAGCTAGTTTCAGATTAGTTACAACAAAAGTGATGATGAAATGCAACTGAAAACTTAACAAATCATTGTTACGTTTACTCTGGACTGTTTTTGTCGCGTTGGTCTTTACAGCGACCGTGTACACGTCATTTGGATCGCCTTCCCCCGCGTTGACAGACAAGCAAACTCTTCCCCCACCTCTGATGTACAAAACTCTTTGGAGAACTGATGCCCTCGTACACAGCTTTCAATGGTGAACTCCATGCCGAGGATTAGACTAGCGCATCTACTGCAGCCTAGTACACGTAACAACATGATGTCACAGAAGTTTTGGCGAATGAAATACTGGCGGATTGATCTCAAAACTGCCAATCCGCCAAAATAAATTCCCCGCCAAAATTTCCGGCCATACGGTGGATGAAAGCATTTACCACACCTAATTAATGCATGCTCTATAGGCCATGTCACCATTATCTTTATCTGTGTGCATTTATAGGCTTTGGTGCTATCTACTACATTTTGACACATTATAGAAATGATTATAACCAAAACTAACCAAAACCAAACACTAGTGCTTTACAAAATACGCAGAAGACAATAATGATGGCATTGTAACTTAATTATAAGATTAACGTACATCTGTCAAAGGGTAATTAGCAGCAGCTTATAGCTGTAGCACTGATTTGTGATCACTTGCATATTACATATAGCTAAGCGTGTACCAGTCAGAGCATGTCGTTACTGCATGTGTTACATTTTGTTATTGTGTGCATATGATATACCTTTGTATATTATTATACATTTAGTTCCTTCATGTATACATACATACATATATAGTGTAGTACATTCCTATGTTGTGCATCGTCACCACTGTGCTAACCTTGCCTTACAGGCTCAAGTATCCAACAGTATTGGTTCTGTATGCAACAGTGTGCATTACGTTCTTTGGTGAGCAATATTACACACATATATATGAGCATTGTGCAAATATGCACTCAGAACCCTAGAGTCAGATACTCTGCTCTCTCTATATTCTGGCAATAGCTACGTATAGTATTACAGTATACACTGTGCAATTGCCACTGTAACATATGTGGGACAGGTCCACTGAAGTGGTGTTGCTTGCAATTGCAGGAAGATTATACTTTAATCTACAAGTATTTGAGTTATAAAAAACTCGTGCCCCCCACCTCGACTCGAACTACTTGCTGTATGTCTTCAGTCGCAAGTCAGGACACGACAACATGTCAGAGCAATGCAATCACATATGCCCATACAAAAAGTATGAGCACACACAGTTTCACTCAAGCATGGGCACACAGACACAGGCAGACTGTGCATATATACATTGTCTTTCCTTTGAGTCCCTCATTCAGAGTTGTACCAAACAATCTGGTTAGTAACGTACCTGTTATACTGACTAGCCAAATTATATTTTTGCATTTCAAGACATAAACACAATTAAAAATGGAGCACACACATTGGTCGCAGAGACACAGTAGCACATGTTTAGTCAGGGTAGAAGAGAATTTGTTTGAGTACAAACAGCGCTGCTGGAGACAATAGTTACTTATACATTTTCACCATGTTCTAAGCTTTCCTACGTGAAACACAGCTAGCAAGCCTTAGAGTAGACGATTCATGCCCTTACAAAGCTTGCTGCCGATTCATTGTTCCTGGCAATGTTGCGAAGATTGAAAGTCAGGAAGCCCCAAACTGAACACGCTGAGCGATACGGCACATTTCCAAAGGTTAGCATCACTCCTGTCCCTTGTCTGCGGCAGCATAGTGCAGACAAAGCTGATGTTAACATGTCACAGCATGATGTTCAGAACGACGATGTCTTCTTGTAGCTTTCTCCCTCGCTGACCCACAGAAAAATGGCCAACAATATACAAATGCTACAAATATACAAAAAGCTTAGGCCCCCTGGTCACAGGTAGATTGAAAAGTGTGGAAACATCATGGAAAAGACTGGCAAGGCATATTATGACGGTGTGTGTGTGTGTGTGTGTGTGTGTGTGTGTGTGTGTGTGTGTGTGTGTGTGTGTGTGTGTGTGTGTGTGTGTGTGTGTGTGTGTGTGTGTGTGTGTGTGTGTGTGTGTGTGTGTACATGTATGCATGTACAAGAGATTAACCAAAATGTATGCATAACGAGGATAAAATAAACAAGCAGTTGGCATACAGCATATAAGACAGAGGCAAGTACTGACATGTGATATATAGAAAACCAGTTCATGTAGCTAGGGTTTCTGTGGGCTCAAAAGATGGCATGGGAAGAAGCGATTACTGATTGAGCAAGCTTGTCACTGAGCATAGTTCTTTCTGCAGCAGTGCTACTTGGGACGATACTCTTCAGGGCTGAGAGGAACTCTAGAGGGTGCTGGTTAGCCAGCTTGACCAGAGGGTCAAAGCAGAGGGTGAAAATGATGGGTGAGATGGTGTCGCCCTGATAGAATAAATGGCAAAGGTGTCAGTGTTCCAGTCAGGGGTAAATTCAAACGCTTGTATCTTAGAGTGTACGCGTGCTGTACAACCAGAGGTGGCAGTTGAATGTAGGTCAGCATGTCGCAAACGAGTTGGTGGCTAATTGATCCAAAGGCATTGGCGACATCACAGAAGGTAATGTATAAGGAGCACTGCGCGCTCCTGGCATTCTCATTATTGGCAGTCATGGACGCAATAATAATATGCGCCATTCATGCCTGTGATGAAGCCTTTTTGGGTGGAGGTGTCCTGAATTTAAGTTGTGGAATGTGGATGCTTACTTTGATTGGTACACTGATAGGAGGAAGTTGACATGGGCTTGGTGGTGTTGATCGCATAAGAGGTCTCCATTCACCGTTACGCCATATGCAATACTTTGCCTGTACTTTGCAATATACGTAACTTCCAGTACAGTTATGCAACTTCAACATTATATACGTATATGTTACTATCTATACATATTATATAAAGTGTTTTGATCAAATTCATTCCTGAATTTAGTTTTGCAAGGCTTTTGTAGTTTGCGTGGACTTCACATGCTATTGATACTGTAGATAATATAAGACCATGATATATTATCCATAAATGTAATTTATGGAGAATGTTTATTGTCCTCTGATTGGCTTTCAATTGGCTTTGCAGCTCTCATAGTGTTCATTGGAAGGACTGTTCCTGAAAACTCTCTATTTTGCAGTCATTCAGATCTGTTGCATACAATGACTGACTCACCAACCCCCTTTTGTGTAATATCTGGTAAGCAGCACAATATGCATAATTATTCTTAATGCACAAGGTGTTGAATTTAAACTTTCATTTTCTCCATAATATTATACATTCTCAGGTGTTACATTTCATATCTCCATCATCCTGGCATTCACTTTTTGGACTGTTCACATAATTCACATTTGGATAACAGTGGATTTGCCAAATGTCACATTCACCAAGAAGCTCAAGACTCATCCTAAAGTGCTTCACATTGCAGTGGTATCTGCCTGCATCTTGCTTTCAATAATAGGACCCATAGTCGCTCTGGCCAAATATTCATATGTTGTCATAAGAGTACCAGCACTAACCTGTACACCAGATGACCTTGACTTTGTCTTCTACACACTCATACTTCCATGTGTACTCCTAATAGCGACATCTACTTCCTTTCTTGTCCTCCTATTCTGGACAGTGTACAAGGTATGCATAGAATTAAGGAGTGAATGTGGCAGAGCCTTGTGCGCATGTCTACAATAATATGCATGTCTTGTCCATGCGAATCAGTTTGTGAATGTGTACACAGCTAGCTAGGGTATGCAGCACCAGACAAATGTTCATGTACATTTGCATCCTAATCCACAGAAGCAAGAAATTTTACGAGGTGGAAAATGCTTAAAGACTCCAGAACTGAAGATTCTCTGTCTGTCACTTTTCTACATTATTTGTGGAGTTGTAGTATTGGCACGGTATGGTGAAAGTACAGGTTACCATGGTGTCTACATACAAAGAGTGATTGACTTTGGAGTATGCCACCTTGTTGGAGAGTCAGAATCATTAGATTGCCCACCCCATGCCAGCATATCGGACACTAAAGGTTTTGCTCTCAATTGCTTGTCATTCTTCCTGCTTGGATGTCTGCCAATTTGTAGTCTTGTCTTTGCCTTCACATCATCTGACATTGAGCGAGTAGTGCTGTGCTGGAAACGAGTTGTGAGGCAATCAGAAACATCAAAGGTGTATCTTTCTGCATCTGGTGGTTCAAAGAAGGGAGACTCACAAAGAATGCCATCTTTATCAGAGGAGGCTCCAAGGAACAATATTTGAGAATTGAAACTGTAGTGGACATGAACTACAAATCCTTAATTAGCTAAAATGTAGTTTCATTTAATTCATTGGTCTCTGCATTTTAATCATGCATAATTATAATATAAATTATATGCTTCACATGTAGCGAAATTTACTTCACTTCATGCAATGAAAACTGTTATAATTTATACTGTACCTTATGTAGCTGATGTTCCATGACACAAGCACTATAAGGCACCTGATACCCTTCTCATAATGCTTCTCCATTTTGGATTTGTACAGTCAATTTCAGAATGGATGTCCAAATGGCAATAAGTAAATGACAAGTGCTTTGACGTCATTAATATTATGGCATCACTGCTGCAATTTTTCAGAGAGGTGTAGCAAGGTGGGACCAGTAAAGGAGCCGCCAAATAATATATAAATCCATAGCTCTGGGTCCAAGTCCACTATGTCTTGTTATGATCCAGATAAGAACGGGTGCAACCTTCGAGAATATTTTTATTACACGTATATACTGTGTGATATTTGATGTTGCCGTTCCCATGCAATTGTGAGTTACTATTTAGGAATGTCCACGGTTCAAAATGGCAGCTCCTATCTAATATAATGTATTAGCATTTGATGGTCCAATGGAAGCACGTAGAAGCTAGCAGTCAAGGCATGACTGAGTGCTTATGGGCAGATGGGGAATAGGAGAAATAGGACTTCGGCCCCCCCGGCCATGGTTTCAGTTTTACTGACCTGGTCAGGTTGGCATAATATCCAGTCATTACTACCATTGTCACTAATCCCCTACACTGGGCAATGTGTACAAATTCCCCATCTGCCCAATTTCCTGACTCATGGAAGGTGTAGTTTCTGTACACTACTCACTGGCGTAGCTATGTTACTGAAATCTTCACCAATTCACCATTTAGTAGTCAGTGCAAGGGTTGTACTACACGGATGTAAATCGTGTGACACGTAGTTTCGAATCCATATCCCTCCACTTAATGTAATGTACAGATTATAGTGTACGTGTGTGATATAATGTAGTGTACAGTGTGTGTTGGGTTCATCACCAGACTCCGCTCACACTCCGCACAGGTAAAGGAGACCAGGAGGAGTCTGTACGACAGTGAGTCAGGTGTGAAGAAGATGGCCGTGGGACACCACCATGGTGAGTGCTCCCACACGATTGACCAAAGTCAAAACTTGCTCTCAAGGGAGAGGGTGGAGAGGCAGGACTTTGTCAACTTGGAGGAAGGCGGGTGAGAGTGGGTCTGGGACCAGAGAGTGGGGTGGGTGTTTGGGTCAGGAGACTAGTGCCCATTTGCACTAGTGCAATATTCTGGAGCAGTCAGGTTGGATGTGGAATGGTGTGTAGTGCTTGAGAGGTGGGTAACTAGAGCAGGGCCCACAGCAGACCAGCCCAGTGCTAACATCAGACCAAGCTTGTATTTTGGTCGGCACAGGTAGCCCCTTCCTCTGTGGTGCTGGGGTGCTGTGCCACAGCACACCAACACACATACACTGCCTGTTTCCTCCTCCTCTACACTGCACCTGTGGTGACTAGGAGTGTATACTTCAATAGCTTGTGTCTGTTCATAAGTACCAGTCTTGTCTTGGACTATGTCGTACAGGGGTTGTATGGCTAGCACCATGCCAGGGACGGTATAGAGGTAAGAGTGAGTGAGTGGTGGGCAGCAAACTGAAAGTGGGTGGCACTTTCCTGAGTCCAGAGCAGTGTGACCGTCAACAGGTAGATCTGGAATTGGTTAGTTGGTCTGCCTCAGGACACGACCCTCTTCCTCCTCCACTCAGTCCTGTCTCACTGTTACTGGTGGCTTTGATACAAAGCCTCAGTGCATACAGCCGGGCTGACAGCTGGCCACTGTTGGATTTTGGGTGGGGGTGGACGTGGCCTGTGGCTGGTAGGTGACTGGAGGGTACGTCAGGCACAGTATATAGTGTTTATGAGAGTGACAAGTGGTCACATGTTTTATGTAGAATCTATCTTTTAATTCTGTTGGATGTATTCATTATGTGTATTGTGTTGGTATATTTAAAACATCTGGTATGTGTGGAGAGGGAGGGATTTGGAGGAGGTGGTGAGGTGTGATTGGGAGGAGCAAAAGGGGGTGGTACAAAAGTGGGAGAGGTGAGATTAGAGGGGCACAATGGGTGGGAATGAGAGTGTAAGGGCATGAATGGTTGCATGTGAGGTGATGATTGGTGATAGGTAAGAAGTGGCCTTGTCTGGTCTATGTAGCTACGTAGTGAGTGAGAATGAATAGTCTGCTCCACTGCTTCCCTGCCATCTCCATCTGGTTACCTGGTCCATTGCTGCCAGGTGGTCTTACACCAGCACCCACTCTCAAGCAGACGAATGCAGGACGTCATTCATCAATAAATAGCACTGATTACAGTGTACTGTATGTGTGTAATATAAGGTTTGTGGCCATGACATCCACAAACTGAACGATAATCCTTAATTATTAAATTTGGCAAGTATGTAATTAAGACCATGCCTAAGTGTGTACATGTGTGTCTACGTCGTGTGTGCAGACGTGTATGTGTGTGTGTGTGTGTGTGTCAGTCTCCAGTGCATGTGTGATGTGTGTGTGAATGTAGCCTATGTCTGCAATCACCTGCAGCTGCATGTCATTCTTGATAAGTGATTTCCCCTTCCTGCTCTCCCCTGCAGTGAGGTGCATTTTCAATGCCGCCTTTGTCTCCTAATCAGTCAAGCCACTGCACCCGAGAACCTCTGTCAGTGCTACATTGGATGGTAAGTGGGCGGTGCCCTTGTGTGCATGTCAGGAGGCGTGGGAGTGGTCTCGTGCCCAGGCACTGTACACAGCTGCCATTTCATTGGGTGTGTGTGTGTAGGGGGTGAGGGTACAAGAGTAGCTAGGGTGGGAGTGAGGTGTGCAGTAGTGTTGTTGGCCAGTGAGTGGCACCGTCCGCGTGTGGTGTGTGCAGTGTCTATGTTACACATGGTACTCAAGGTGGCCCCCTCTTCATGCTTAAGATCCTAGTCTCTCATTGCCCTGCGCTGGTTCTGTTGCTTCAGAACACACCCTCTCTGAATGTTGTGTGTGTTGTAAATATCTTTACTATTCATATAGTCTTGTGCTTTGTTGTGCGTTGTGTGAGGTCCTGTAGATGGCAATGAATGTCTTGATCAGTGAATGCTAGTGATTGGTCTGGTGTCTCATACATCTGCTCAATGGGCATATTCTATCCATCACTGTCTGTCCTGAGGTCTGCACTGGGACCAGCCCTGGCCATGGTGTGTGGCAGCTTATCATGAAGGGACTAGTCTCGTGTAGCCAGACCCTTTTCTTCCTCCATTTTCGCATTGATGATATTACCATTAAAAAAGGGGGGGGGGGGGAGAAGGCAGTCTGGCTATGGGAGACTAGAAGAGGGTATGGTGTGGAGACACAGCACAGTGAGGAAGGCTATAGACACTGGAAGGATGTGCGTACTCCATGGAGCAGCCTTACCCTCACTGCAGCTAGCTGCACATGTCGAGCTGGTGGGTGTTTTGGGTGTACGAATCTTGTGACTGTGTGACGTCAGTACGTGCTACAGCCCATACAACTTGGGGATAGGGCAGTGAGTAGTAGTCAAGTTTTCTCAGCTTTTACTTTGCATGGCCTTCCTGAGTTAGACGCTGGAGGTTTCCTTGTAGCTTTTGAGAATAGAGTGTAGGCGAAACGCAGTAGGAGTTGGCATGAAAGCCTTAAGATCATTTGAGCGGCAGCGCAGCCTGTGGACACCCACAGCGGCGGGAGGTACAGTGAGGGGGAACACTTGTTATTATTCAATAACAGATACAAAAAGCTTAGGCCTCGGACACAGGGATAGATTGAAAAGTGTGGAAACATCATGGAAAAGCCTGGCAAGGCATGTATGATGGTGTGTGTGTGTACGCATGTACAAGAGATTAACCAAAATGTACACATAATGAGGATGAACTAAAATAAGCAGTTGGCATGCAGCATATAAGACAGGGCAAATGTGGTACTGACATGTGATATATAGAAAACCAGTCCATGTAGCTAGGGTTTCTGTGGGCTCAAAAGATGGCATGGGAAGAAGCGATTACTGATTGAGCAAGCTTGTCTCTGAGTATAGTTCTTTCTGCAGTAGTGCTACTTGGGACGATACTCTTCAGGTCTGAGGGGAACTCAAGTAGATGGTGATGGCCAAAGCAACCTATCCTTAGTTTAGTTTAATTTAGTTTGTGTGTACAGCAACCCGCAACGGCACATACTGGCAACTTTCAGGAAGGCTCTGCTGTCCCCCCAGCCATAGACGTGTCTGCTCCAACATCCACCTTCAATTTACAGCATCGTCCGAACTCCACACCCCTCCACTACTACAACCAGCAGCAGCACCGCTTGGCAAGTCTGCACTCACCCCCCACTGACTCACATTAACGTTGCCTGCGCTATATGTTTCTCTTCTACCATCAGAGGTTGCAACACTCCAACACTCGCCTGTCCTTCGCGCTACTCCATGTCCACACCCAGGCAGCAGGACGGTATTACAACTTGGCACTACTCCACGACCTGATGCAGCACCGCTGACCAATCGCTCCTCCGCCATCACATCGTTGTATGAGCTTTGCACGTGTCTCCCACCACCAGAAACTGCACCCGCCCACTAACCCCACTCGCCTCTGCCAGCATCGTCCGAGCGCGCACTCCTCCACCGGCCACCATCAGTAGCAGCATTGTCTGACACAGCTCTGCGCTCCACCCCCGACAGTCGCCGTTCCCATTCTCCACTGCTCTCTTGAGTTGTAGCTACCTGCAATGGTGTGAACCTTCTCCCCACAACGGCACATACTGACAACTGCGCGCTACTTCACCGCACCTTTCAGCAAGGCTCAGATGTCCCCCCAGCCGTAGACGCGTCTGCTCCAACGTCCACCTTCAACAATTTACAGCATCGTCCGAACTCCACACTCCTCCACTACTACAACCAGCAACAGCACCGCTTGACAAGTAGGCACTCATCCCCCACCGCCTCACATTAATGTTGCCCGCGCTATACGCTTTCTTCCACCGCCAGAAGCTGCAACACTCCAACACTCGCCTCTCGTTCGCGCTACTCTCGGGAGGACGGTATTACAACTCGGCGCTACTCCACGGGCTGACGCAGCACCTCTCACAACTCCGCCGTCTCCTTTCAGGCGAGTCGGCTCCAGCACCGAGCTTCAATTAGCAACGTCGGTCGACCAAACCTACTCTTCTCCACCGCTACGACCATAACAACGCTATCCAGTATACCTACAACACCCAACAACACCGTTTTGCAACGCAGCACCGCCGACCAATCGCTCCTCCGCCATCACATCGTTGTATGAGCTCTACGCGCGTCTCCCACCACCAGAAACTGCACCCGCCCACTAACCCTACTGCAACACTCGCCTCTGCCAGCATCGTCCAAGCGTGCACTCCTCCACCGGCCACCATCAGTAGCAGCATTGTCTGACACAGCTCTGCGCTCCACCCCGACAGTCGCCGTCCCAGTTCTCCACTGCTCTCTGTGAAGCACACAACTGGTGAGTACTGTATTGCAGTAGTACATCCACCGCACATGGTGTTGTATGCCGGTGGACCTGTGCCCTGGACCTTTGAGTGGTAGCTACCTGCAATTGTGTGCACCTTCTCTAGCCGTGGTAGACTAGTGGTCCATTGTGTCTTCTGTAGGCCACATCTGCAGTGCACATGAGCTTACCAAAGGGCAGCAGAAGGAGCTTTGGAGAGCTTGTGACAAGGGTGACTTGGAGAGAGTGAGGCAGCTCATAACAAGATGGCCAGGATGTGACAGAGCTATATAGGTAACAGATCTGGAACAACACCTTCGATGGTGACAGCTGACAGTGGTAATTACTAAGTGGTGTATGTGAGATGTGAATGGAAAGGACAACAATAAACACACTGCCCTTCACTGGACCAGCAGCTGAGGGGGTCATTCCAGTGCTGTCACAACACTTGCTGAGGCAGGAGCTAACTTTAATGTGCAAGGGGATGGAGGCAGCTTTCTGTGGTCTTGCCAATGTTGTGGTGGAGCTCATTAGAGCAGGTACAGGTGCTGATGTGAGTGTTGCCAGTAATAGGCATATGTGGTTGCCAATTGCTGCTGGTTCAACAGCCCTGCACTTTGCTACTACATCCATGGAACAGTATTGTAACAGTAACAGATCTGATCTGTGCAAGTAGTGCCAATTGTCACCTTATCACAATGTGTGTGTTGTGACCGGTCCAGTCCACATCAATGAGGCACCTCAGCTGTTGCTTCAGAGCATACTTTGTTCCTGAATGACATGTCCCCACTCTCCCTTTGCTGCAGCTCAAGATGAGCCAACGTACTGCACCACAAGATGGACAGTCACAACCAGATGGTAAACATGTGCATTCCAATGTGCTGTGTGTTTAGTTTAGAAAATTTCTCTGCATTTCATTGGACGACCCCTTAGTGACTTAACTGAAGTTTCAAGGAGAATGTAGTGCCCACCTGTGTCTCGTGTGCTCCATGCAGCATCACACAACAGGGCATGGAGTCTGTGGTTGCTTCACTGAGTAGACAGGTGCACATGTGTTTCAACTGCATTCCCATTTTCGTATTTATGAGTAGATATAGGTATTCAACCAAGTATACTCACTGCAAAGCATTTGAAACAGGAGTATAGTGTATGTGACCTTTTACCTGCAGCTACTCTGTGCCCCTTTATGTTAGCACACGCACGCACGCACACACGCACGCACGCACACACAAACACACACACAAGTTCAGGAACTGCAAGAGTCCATTCACTTCTTTCCGTACTTCATGAGTGTCTATGGATGGCCAATATACTGCTGTGACCGACATCTCAGAGTGTGCTTCCACCTGCCCTGTAAGATCGGGTGATGGAGCATGTTTGCAAGCAGTCTGAAATAGTGTGCAGCTATTGTGCTACGCGTTCTAGCCAGCCTCCTTCAGAACGACACAGTTGTCTTTGCAACCAGTTCCTTGATATCCTGCATGTGCCCATTGTTGAATAAATTTTTCTGCTTCAGAAATGCTTTGAAAACTTCTACATAAGTTACATAAGCCTTAATCCTTATCATTCATGGTATTATATACGTGCATATGTAGTTAACCTGGTAGGGTTGCCAAGGTTTACCTAGGGAAGTTTGCCTAAAGTGTCCCCATTGCTGTGACTACATTGGAATTTCAGGTTAACAGATAATGCTCTACCCCCAACAGCTCTACAGCCACAACTACCAAGTGTAGGTACATACTCAGTGTCAACTTTAGACAGCAGGGTGCCCTTGGTGCGGTCTACCATGAGTATGGTGGTTGTTGCTCGCATACCATGTTTACTACAGAATGTATGTATGACCTATGTATATATTCTCTGGATTACTGAGCACCATACGTAGATGTGTGTGTGTGTGGATGGGTGTGTGTGTGTATGTGTGTGTGTGTGGGTGGGTGGGTGGGTGTGGGTGTGGGTGGGTGTGGGTGTGCAGTATTGCAGTGTAGTGAAATGTATTAATTTTGTAGATATCTATTGAAACTATTTCAACACAAATCTCACGGAGGAGAGTGCCAAGTACCTGCACAAAATTCCTTGTCTCCAGAATCATGTGCCTGTTCAGTGTTTAACAGGCCAGAGAAGTCCTCACAGCAAGGGGATGCATTGCTTGTCGTGAAGCAGTATTATATACACTGTGCATGGTTGTCCACTGTGCATGACTTTTCATTTGTTGTCATGTGCCAGTACCACCACACAGAAGGTGAGTAGCTGATATGTACTGCTACAGTACTTGACAAATATTATATATTATATTATATTTATATTATATATATATATATTATATTACATATACATATTATATTACATATACATATTATATGCAATCATATAATTTATATGTATGTAGTTAATTCACAGTAGGGACTGCTCCATTGCTGCTGTTGTGACTACATTGGAATTTCAGGTTAACAGATAATGCTCTACCCCCATCCGCTCTACAGCCACAACTACCAAGTGTAGTACATACTCAGTGTCAACTATAGACAGCACGGCGCCCTTGGTGCTGTCTATGTAGGGATGGCGGCTGTTGCTTGCATATCCATATTTACTGCAGACTAATGAGCACCATACGTAATTAACCCTCGGCGGCACAGCGCAGCAAGGCATTACGGTAATTGGTCTGTCTGTCTGTGTGTGTGTGTGTGTGTGTGTGTGTGTGTGTGTGTGTGTGTGTGTGTGTGTGTGTGTGTGTGTGTGTGTGTGTGTGTGTGTGTGTGTGTGTGTGTGTGTGTGTGTGTGTGTGTGTGTGTGTGTGTGTGTGCAGTTTTGCAATGTGGTGAAACGTATTCTTAGATACCTATTGCAACCATTTCAGCGCAATGTCACAGAGGAGAGTCCCAAATAAGTACATACATGCAATCAATTTCTTGTCCCCAGAATCATGTCTGTACAGTGTGTGTACAAGGCCAGTGAATTACCTCCTCTTTCCGTATACCAAGGCCTAGCACAAGTCATTAAGCACTTATTGTACGTGAGCTACTTTCTAGGAGGTACCACACATTACGTATGAACAAATTGGCATTGAGCAGATACACGGCAAGGCACACCTACACTGACTGATTTAGTCTTTATTGGTCTGTCACCTGCATACAAAGTGGTACTGCACCCATATGTACGTACATCGAGACCCTGTACACAACGTCACAAGGTGTGTATACCAGTAAATTTGTTAGTTGTCTCTTACTGCAAGTACAGTAGGTCTTGCATTGTCCCCTGCTGGTGTCCGCATATGCTCGGATGCATAGTGCCTCATTAGGACACCATGCATGTATAGAGCTCTAGCCTTGGGTGTTTGTATGAGTTGTAGCTTCTTGTGGTGTGTGATGGCTTGCCCTCACTAATGCACTAATTGTAGTCGTGGCGTTGTCCAGTGTCCAGTAAAAGGTACTGTATGTGTACGCACCTATGTACGTATGTGAACACTTTGTCCTCAGGAGTCCTCACAGCAAGCTAGGGAATGCATTGCTTGTGGTAAAGCAGTACGTTATACACTGTGCATGGTTGTCCACTGTGCATGACGTTTCATTTGGCGTCACCTACCACCACACACAAGGTGAGTATCTGATATACAGTACAGCTACAGTACTTGACATATATATACTGCTTGCTTTTAATTGAGGTGGACCACATTGGTGTTGTGGGCTTCTACAGGTTGGTGTCTGGTTTCTCTGCAATCATTACTCCTTTGCTTATAAAATATACATACATTGTGTGGGTGATGCTAATACCTTCCATATGGTCATGCATTTCAACAAGCAGTTACTTGGTATGCATTACTGTGCCGTTGTATGCATTGCTGGCCTGTAAGTAAATGGAATTCCACCTATGTACATATGTACATGTGCTCCCTGGCCACAGCTGTGTAGTATGTGTAGTGCAGTGCATGGTAGGCTTGTGATTGCAGTATTGCATGCATTGCTGCCATGTTCTTGTTGCCTTCAGTGCTTCAGTCTATTCTGTGCTCCCACCCCCATGCATACACACACACACACACACACACACACACACACACACACACACACACACACACACACACACACACACACACACACTTCTCCCCTCCCCCCCGCTGCACACACACACTAGGCCGATGTTCAGGAACTGCAGGAGGCCATGCACGTCTTTCCGTACTCCATGGGTGTCTATGGATGGCCAATATACTGCTTTGACCGACCCCTCAGAGCGTGCTTCCACCTGCCCTGCAAGATCGGGTGAGGGAGCATGTTTGCAAGCAGTCTGAATAGCGTGTAGCTATTGTGCTACGTGTTCTAGTCAGCCTCTTGCGGACATAGATGACACAGTTGTCTTTGCAACCAGTCCCTTGACACCCCTGCACATACCCATTGTTGTCTAAATTTCTCTGCGTCAGAAAAGCTTTTGTAAACATATATCCCATTACCATGGTAAAGGTGGGATATCACTGTGGGTCTTTATCCGTTATATACCACAGTTTGAAGTAGCAGTGAGACACCTTGGGATTAATCACTATTGCTCACTGTCACACCTTGGGATTAATCACTATTGCTCACTATGACACCTTACAGGATAAACTGGGGGCTAGTTGGGAACTGTTTGGTTGGGACGGGATATACATTAGTTGATACATCACTTGAGAGTGTATAACTAATACATGTACATAACTTACATAAGCCTTAAGCCTTATATATCATTCATAGTATTCTATGCGTACATATGTGGTTGATACACGGTAGGATATACACGGTAGGGTTGCCAAGGCCTCAGGGACTGCTACAGGTTTTACCTAGGGAAGTTTGCCTAAAGTGTTCCCATTCCTGTGACTACATTGGAATTTCAAGTTGTGACTATATAGTATATACATTGGAATTGCAGGTTAACAGATAATGCTCTACCCCCAACAGCTCTACAGCCACAACTACCAAGTGTAGGTACATACTCAGTGTCAACTTTAAGACAGCAGGACTACATGTATATATGTAGCTATGTATTCTCTGGAGTAATGAGCAACATAGGTGTGTGTGTGTGTGTGTGTGTGTGTGTGTGTGTGTGTGTGTGTGTGTGTGTGTGTAGGTGTGTGCGTGCAGTTGGGGTACTGCATTATCTGTTAACCTGAAATTCTAATCTAGTTACAACTTGAAATTTCAATGTAGTCATAGCAATGTGGGTGGACCCATGCTAAATGCTATCCGCATACGTATATACCAGGAAAGAATTTCATAAGCAATTGGGAAGTTCCAAGACAATTCAGCTTTGGCCTCCTCTCTTGTTCCACTGTTGTCAGCTCTGTACCCTCCCCCCCCCCCCCCTTGATGTGCTCAGTTGTTCACATACTGTACCTTCTCTGGGTACTATGCAATACTTCAAATATGTACATAGGTACACACGTACCCGTCAAACCATATAGCGTCAAATGCAGCATATCCACTTGAGCCATCTCCATCCTAGGGGTTCACACTTAATCTCTAAGCACCCGTTAACATACGTACATTCCTGTACATGTACGTACGTATATGCCACATCTACATGTGTACCCTAAAGTGGCTATGTAACTCTACAACCTTTTATCATTTAAACTCAGTTATTTCTGGGCAATTTCTAAGATTCTGATTTCCTGTTCTGTTACTATTCTGAGTTTCCTGTTCCTGTTGAATAGAGACAGTGGCTCAATGCCCCACGTATACAGTTCATTATCCTAACCCGACTATGAACCCTCCTCCCTTTCCCCCTGCATTCCCATGCATATTCTAGCTGTCTTGTAAATTTGCCCCACTGCCACTTTATTATTTCTTATTTCTTATTATACTCAACTATGTAACCTTTCCATGTATGTTTCCAGCTGTCACTTCCGTTTCTATCTTGCACCACATTTTACTTCCTGTTAATGAATTTAATGGATCTCACACTTTTGTTTTTTGCATTATGCCACTGATGAAGGCAGCTGTATAGCTGCTGAAACATTTGGCTATTTACTCATCCTTGGCTGGTGAATTCCGATTGTATAATCAGTCATGTCTGTACCTGGCCACAAAGCTTTCTTCGCATTTCCTGTTGTTGTTGTGCTAGTTACACAATCATCGTATACTGCTTTAATGCTCTTCTCTCCAGGGGATGCTGCTCACTGCTGTCAATGTTCTAAGGGAAATGATTTCTCAACAAGTCTTTGAGAGCATCAAATGTGAATGCAAAGTAAGTTTCTTGTGTAGGGGTTTGGAAGTACATGTACATATATGTACGTATATACGTACATATAGGTACTGTACATGTACATACATAAATATTGTGGCAGCACACTTCATTGTCTGTCAGTTCCTGTGTCAGCATGGTAGTGCTGCCCATGTAGGGATGGTCTTAACGTACAGTAACTCTCCAATTTTTGGCTTGTGGACCAGCACTGAAAAAACGGTGGTGGTTTAAACACACCAAAAGTGGTGGGTTCACTTGTCCCTGAGAAACTGGGCTAAATCCACCACTACGTGCATGGTGGGTTGAATCCACCACTTCTAACCATCCTTTTCTTTGGTACAGGCTAGTGCAGAGCAATGTTAGGACTTTCAGTAGATCAGAGTATAAAAATTAAGAATGAATAGTAGAAGAACAATTGAATACCACACCCAGTTTCACGGATTTTCTGTTCATGAATATATAAAAAATATTATATATGTTACGCACAAACTTCCAACCTGTGCAACTATATACTCCAAACAATGTGTATACTTGTTCTAGTCCTACAGGGTAATGAAGGTTAAAACATAATGGGCTACTAGGAGTGCCAGTGGTCTTCTTTTCCATTGACCTCCATTACTGTAACTAGCTTGGTCAATGCATAGAAAAATCTGCTTCTTCCCTTTCAGAAGGAGATATGGAGTTTGGTGCCTCCTCCATGGGAATAGCATCCTATAAAGGACACAGGCATGAACTGTAAGCTGTATTACAGAATTTCAATTTACAATAATACATGGTATTAGACTGTGTATAATTGAACACATAGAGGATCATGTATATATTTTATCCAAATATTGTGCATGAATATATATACGAGCAAGGCAGCATCCATGGATCGACTTACTGGTACATTCAAGCACAGCACATCAATGATGCCGGCTGTATTCACCTTCCTGTGTGCAAGGAGAAGCACTAAAGTTTTCAGTGCCTTTACTCCGTCTGCATGTGTGCAAGCAGGATATATATAAATGTAATCAATCAATACCGATTTTGGAACCTTCTCCACTAGGCAAAGTTGTGTCCACTTCCCAATACAGCTACTCCATACAGCAACACTGATTCAACCAGCACCTCCATTAACCTCATTAATGTTTTCCTCAAATCTCCTGCACAGTGTCTCTGCACTTCTTCAACTAGTCACTCCAAGGATGTTGACCTCCTTGCACCATCCTCTTGCTCCTGGGCCCATATGCTCCCCAATATGCAACCAAGGTATGTATGCTCTTCCACAGCTTCGCAATCCTCTCTCCATCTAACTCCTCCTCCATTCTTCTCATAACTCCTCTAAATTTACTTTTGTTGACCACTCTCAATGTACACCAACCTGACAGCACAATCGAGCTTGGCTTACCATCATTCTTTCTCTTCATTTTCAGCGAATGGCACTGCATCATCTGCATATATGAGTGCTGATATTAGCTGCTCCCTCAATTAGAACCCAACACCTGCAGCCCTCAATTAACTATTTGCTATTCATTATAAATACCTGGTATAGACTAGTAATGGCATGCATTGCACAGTGCTGCGTATGCCAGTGGTCCAGCACATGGTTGCAGGCTGATGTGACGTCTGATGACGCAGTCCCTGGTCGTGTATATAATCTCGCTGAAGGGCTGGCTCGTGTATATTTATATAGCTTTCGCTGAAGGGCTGGCCCTACGAAGCGTGCAATATGGCTAAAGTTAAGGTCATGGTTAGCCGTTTCAAGAAGTGGATCACTTTCGAGAATGTATTCAAAGCACTCGTCCTACTGGTGGTTTGGGGTCTGTTGAGTATTCCTGTAGCCGTGTATTTCGCATCGAAGGACAGCACTTCATCAGATTGGCTAGACAATGTTTCAAAGCTCCTGCAGTCCTTGGAAGGGAACTGTGACCCTGGACGAGAAAGCAGTTTTAACGAAACTTCAAACAGATCTTTTGCACAAAACTGCTCCAGCTCTGACAGCGGTTTGCAGGTAAGCTGTTCGCGTAATGTGCTGATGCACCCACATGGCTATAGCTACGAACTTAGCATGTGTGGGGCAGCTTTGCGCCAGATTGCCTTGTCCCCTCTCTTACATTAGTTCCTAGGTCCGGGGAGCAAGGACCGACAGTGTCAGCCGCTCAGCACTGGACCGTGTGCAGCACTCCAGGGTGCGGGAAGCTCGAGCGCAGTCGAACCGTACTATCCTGTACTAAAAGAGGTGATCACAATTGCGAAAAGACCTTTCAACTGTTCCACAGCCGTCTCTGAAGTTAGCACCATTTTGGCAGGTGTACAGAACGCCATACGTATCCTTGATCCGAGCTGTGAAGAGAAGGGAATTCCATTCCTCTGTAAATATCTCTTTCCACCTTGTAACAGCGCTGGTGAAGTTGCATATGCTACAGTAGAAGAATGCGAGCACATTCGAGATGAAGCCTGCACATCAGTCTGGACATACGCATCAGCCGTAAATCTGAATAGGGCACTGCTTCCAAATTGCTCTGAGCTCATGAACAGAACTGGGGACAACTGGTCTCATACAACATCTCAAGCTGCAAACCCTCCAAATGCAACATGTCACCCCTTGTTTGTGCAAACAGATTGTGTCTGCTTGCCAAGTTGTGCAGAGTTCAGGACAAGAGCTGACAGTGAGCAGGCAATTGAGGACACCACGGTGTATCTGGCCACTATTTCCTGCTTTGTTTCAACAGCCATTTACATAGCCTTCCTTGTCAAAAGACGAAAAGCAATGTGAGTCATTACTGTGTACCGGACATGCAAAGTCAGCTGGGAGCTTGGGGTACATGTGGGAAAATGTTAGCAATTGTTGTTAGGCTAATTGCTGGTACTGTTACCTCACACCATGCTACCACACTGAAATATTGCAGCCTGGGGAGGGTCGTTCACTTCACCTTATTCACTGGGAACCAGTAGATATTCGGTTGTACGTGTAATCAATGTGACATTGACTACAGAATGTGCCACTCTGTAACTGTACAGTTGTCGCATTGTAGCATTAGTAAAACTGTGGAAGGGCCATGAGATGTAATAATACACATGGCTGTCTGTGGCTCTTCCATCTTCTGTCGGATAACCACGGAGGCAATCACTGGTTGTCCAATAAATAGGGGGAGCAACCAACTCCCAGATTGCTCAGCACTAGCTGTTTCTGTGCAGCAGTTGATTGGTTTGGGAAGCAGCACCAGTGATCAACCAAACATGTATCAGCTAATTAACATACAGTTTGATCTTCCCTTTACTATAATTATATTTATTGGTGTACTGGAAGCTGTACGATGGATGAAAGCATTTACCACACCTAATACACACCTAATACACACATGTGACCATTATCTTTATCTGTGTGCATTTATAGGCCTTGGTACTGTCTAAACTACATTTTGACACCTTGCAAGTGGTAGAAATTATTATAACCAAAACTAACCAAAATCAAATACTAACTGCTTTACAAAATACGCAGCAGACAATAATGATGGCATTGTAACTTAATTATAATATTACCGTACATGTGTCAAAGGGTAATTAGCAGATTATTGCTGTAGCACTGATTTGTGATCACTTGCATATTACATATAGCTAAGCATGGACCAGTCAGAGCATGTCGTTACTGCATGTGTTACATTTTTGTTATTGTGTGCATATGATATACCTTTATATAATACTAGTAGAGAAGCCCGCCTTTGGTAAAAATGGCGGGTGCCCATGAAGGGAAACCAGAAATCTCACGATATCTCCCCAAGAGCACCAAGACGGCCAATTGTAACCTACGGAGGACACTCTCCAGGTCATTCTTTGTAATTCCTGAGCATTTGGTGTCAATCCGTACCATAGTTTTGGCGTTTATCGCGAAAAAACAAACAAACACTCTAAATTATATGTGCAGTTTATACATGTACTTCTACCTCTATGTATACATACATATATATACAGTGTAGTGCATTCCTATGTTGTGCATCGTCACCACTGTGCTAATCTTGCCTTACAGGCTCAAGTATCCAACAGTATTGGTTCTGTATGCAACAGTGTGCATTACGTTCTTTGGTGAGCAATATATTACACACATATGAACATTGTGCAAGTATGTACTCAGAACCCTTGAATCACGTGCACATACTCTATTCTATATATTCTGGCAATAACTATAATATTACTATATGCACCGTGCAATTGCTGCCGTACCATGTGGGACAGGTCCACTGAAGCAGTGGGGCTTGCAATTGCAGGCAGATGATAATTTAATCTACAAGTAGCTATTTCGAGTTAAAAAACTCGTGGGGTGGCGGTGTACAGCAGTGTTGTGAAGATTGAAAGTCGGGAAGCCCCAAACTGAACATGCTGAGCAATACGACGCATTTCCAAAAGTTAGCGTTGCTCCTGTAACTTATCCGAGGCATTAGTGCGGACAAAGCTGATGTTAACATCCAATGAACACAGCATAATGTTCAGAATGACGACAAAAAGTGACATACATAAACGTTTGGCACTGAGACCAAGGTTGGCCAGGTCAAAGAATGCAAGTTGGTAGTTCTCCTTTTTACTTTTTCTACGTTTGGCCTGTGCAAGGTTGTCGTCACTGTCCCAAGGAAAAGTGAGTTCATCCAGTGTAATGCAGTCTGGTCTGATGATGGCAGTGTCAGGGCGTGCAGAGGTTGAAGGAGTTTCAGGAGGAATGGTGCTGGGAGGGTGGTCAGAGGCTCTCAAGCCCTTGAGATTACAAGAGACTTGGCCGTTTGGTTGGTGGCAGACAATGAAGTCGTAGATCACCTTGAGAGCTCTGTCATTCTCCAGGTGAATCTTCCTGGTTGAAGAGTTATTGGACAGCTATAATAATTATAAGAAGACTGTTGGCTGTGCAGGTCGACTGATGGCACAGGGGACAAGAAAGAGACATGCACATGTCCCATCGGGCTAGGCTGGTGGGGGTGGGAGGGAAGCAATGGAGGCTCTGACAATTAAGGAATGACATTTGTCCAGCCGGAAGGCCATACATTAAACATTTCCACACTGGAGCTGAGTCTGCCAGGCTTTTTCTGCACCTGTACGCCATTCAAGTGGTTGTTCCAATGGTTGGAGTGGGAAGCAAGGAGGTTCTCCTTCGCTACCATTCGGTGAGCAGCTTCAGAGCTAGAAGATTTAGAATTGGAAGTGATTTCCTCCTTTGCTTGCTTGATGGCATCTTGGCTAGGGGAACACAAGAGAAATCTGTATGATGTCCAGGATCAGTAGGTCAGGCGAGGACTCAACAGTGTGTAAGGTGAGCAGTAAGGTGAGCTGAGCTTCTTCGCGGAAGTGTGGGAGGAGCTTTATACTCAGTGACTGAGGGTGGAAATGGAGGCAAGCGTGGCATATTTTGTGAGGTTGAGCCAGGATTTTAGAAATCTAGTGATGAGACAATGGGTGGATGCTATCTGGCTTGTAGTGATGCTGCTCACACACAGGAAGAAACGAAGTGCTGGTGCAAAGTAGTGTTGGCACATCTACACCTTGTACTCTCCTCTGATGTTGATTCGGATCATCACGGTAGAAGCTTCATCTCTCAGCTTCTTAGCAGTGGCTTGTAGTGGACAGTGGTCAATGATTATACCCAGGAACTTCACAGGTTTGCAGGTCAAGGTAGTCAACTTGTCTCCTAGATTAAAACACTGGTCAGGAATGTTGGCTTTCCTGGAGAAGCAGAAGGATAGGCACTCAATTGGTAGGCTTCAACACAAGGTCAAGGGTTGTGTTTGTTCCTGGATGGAGTTGAGGATGAATTGCTGATCTGATTTGTTGGATGATATGACTGAATTGAAGGATTTTGCACAATGAGGCTTGGCAGATAGTGCCTTGGGTTCCTTCTAGAGGGTGCTGGTTAGCCAGCTTGACCAGAGGGTCAAAGCAGAGGGGGAAATGATGGGTGAGATGGTGTCGCCCTGATAGACAAAGGCAAAGGGCGTCAGTGTTCCAGTCAGGGGTAGATACAAACACTTGGAGCTTAAAGTACACGTCACCCAGGTTCTGTTCGACTGGAGGTGGCAGTTGAATATGGGTCAACATGTCATGGATGAGTTGGTGTGATAATTGATTCAAAGGCATTAGCGAGATCGAAGAAGGTAATGTAGAAGGAGCACTGCATGCTCCTGGCATTCTCAATAATAGCAGTCATGGAGGCAATATGCGCCATAACCCCATTCATGCCTGTGATGAAGCCTTTTTGGGTGGAGGTGTCATGAATTTCAGTTGTGGATGCACTGATTGGAGGAAGTTGACATGGGCTTTGCGGTGTTAATTGTTGCGATTTCTGACAGCAACTGCTGATCGCGCAAGGGGTCTCTATCCGCCATTACGCAATACGCAATGCTATTGATACTGTAGATAATGTAAGACCATGATATATATATGTAAGTGTAATTTATGGAGAATGTATGTCTATTGTTCTTTATTTGGCTTTGCAGCTCTCATAGTATTCATTGGAAGGACTGTTCCTGAAAACTCTCTATTTTGCAGCCACTCAGATCTGTTGCATACCATGACTGACTCACCAACCCCCTTTTGTGTAATATCTGGTAAGCAGCACATAATTATATGCGTTATTATTCTTAATGCACTAAGTGTTGAATTCAAACTTGAATTTTTCTCCCCATTTTATTATACATTCTCAGGTGTTACATTTCATATCTCCATCATCCTGGCATTCACTTTTTGGACTGTCCACATAATTCACATTTGGATAACAGTGGACTTGCCAAATGTCACATTCATCAAGAAGCTCAAGACTCACTCTAAAGTGGTTCACATTGCAGTGGTATCGGCCTGCATCTTGCTTTCAATAATAGGACCCATAGTGGCTCTGGCCAAATATTCATATGTTGTCGTAAGAGTGCCAGCACTATCCTGCTCACCAGATGACCTTGACTTTGTCTTCTACACACTCATACTTCCATGTGTACTCCTAATAGCGACATCTACTTCCTTTCTTGTCCTCCTATTCTGGACAGTGTACAAGGTATGCATAGAATTAAGGAGATGTCCAAGTTTGCAAACTACACAGCTTGAAAGTAGCGACTGGAGAAAATGAACCACGACCCAGCGCCTGAACTCATTGCCTACACGTTCAGGCGTCGGGTCATGGTTCTTTTTCTCCAGTCGCTACTTTCAAGCTGTGTAGTCGGCGAACTTGGACAAGTTACACACCAGCTTGCATAACACTTACTGACAGGATTAAGGAGAATGTGGCAGGGCGCATGTCTACAAATAATATGTCTTGTCCATGCGAATCAGTGTGTGAATGTGTACACAGCTAGGGTATGCAGCGACAGGCAAATTTTCATGTATATTTGCATCTTAATCCACAGAAGCAAGAAATTTTACGAGGTGGAAGATGCTTAAAGACTCCAGAGCTGAAGATTCTATGTCTGTCACTTTTCTACATTATTTTTGGAGTTGTGGTATTGGCACGGTATGGTGAAAGTACAGGTTCCCATGGTGACTACATACAAAAAGTGATTGACTTTGGAGTATGCCACCTTGTTGGAGAGTCAGAGTCATCAGATTGCCTACCCCATGACAGCATATCGGACACTAAAGGTGTTGCTCTCAATTGCTTGACATTCTTCCTGCTTGGATGTCTGCCAATTTGTAGTCTTGTCTTTGCCTTCACATCATCTGACATTGAGCGAGTAGTGCTGTGCTGGAAACGAGTTGTGAAGCAATCAGAAACATCAAAGTTGCATCTTTCTGCATCTGGTGGTTCAAAAAAGGGAGACTCACAAAGAATGCCATCATTATCAGAGGAGGCTCCAAGGAACAATATTTGAGAATTGAAACTGTAGTGGACATGAACTGCAAATCTTTAAGAACTAAAATGTAGTTTCATTAATTCATTGGTCTCTTTAGTGATTAGTTTACTATGCTAATTATGATATGAATTATATACTTCACATGTAGTGATGTTTGTTTCAATGAATATTGTTATATACTGTACCATGACACAAGCACTATAAGGTACCTGGTAGCCTTCTCATAACATTTCTCCTTTTTGCATATGTACATGTACAGTCAATTTCAGAATGGTAGTCCAAATGGCAAATGGTAAAATGCAAGTGGTAAATGGTAAGTACCTTGACATCATTATATGGCGTCACTGCTGCGATTGTACATGTTTAGAGAGGTCCAGCAAGGTGGGACCAGTAAAGGAGCTGCCTAAATAATATATATATAAATCCATAAGCCCTGGGTCAAAAGTCTACTACGTCTTGTTAGGTTCCAGACTAGAATGGGTGCACTGAAAGTCATTATGTGATGCCAAACAATGATGCCACTCCCTTTTGTAATTATCCATTTGTAATTATCCATTAAATTTTGACACTTGGACAACCATTCTTAAAACGAATGTAAGACATTGTCAAAGTATGGCATTGTATACATCTTACACATTCCATATTTCCATATTTTAGCTAGGCTATTTTAATGTATGAGCGAGGCTATGCTGCCTATGCAAGATAACATTTGCTCTCTGACTTATCACATCAAAATATGGACATGCATATAATAATAATATTTTAATTATACTGTACTGTGTTATACCGTTCCCATGCAATTGTGAGTGACTATTTAGGAATGTCCAAGGTTCAAAATGGCAGCTCCGATCTAATGTAGCGCTCGATGGTCAAATAGAAACACGTAGAAGCTAACAGTCATGCAAGGCATGACTGAGTGCTTTATGGACAGATGGGGAATAGGACAAATAGGGCTTCGGCCCCCCTGGCCATGGTTTCAGTTTTATTGACCTGGTCAGGTTGACGTAATATCCAGTCATTACTACCATTTGTCACTAATCCTCTACACTGGGCAATGTGTACAAATTCCCCATCTGCCCATTTTCTGGACTCACAGAAGGTGTAGATTCTGTACACCACTCACTGGCGTAGCTATGTTACTGAAATCTTCACCAATTCACCATTTATTAGTAAATGCAAATGTTGTACTACACGGATGTAAATCGTATGAGATCCATATTCATATCCAATCCATATCCCTCCACTTAATGTAATGTACAGATTATAGTGTATGTGTGTGATATAATGTAGTGTACAGTGTGTGTTGGGTTCATCACCAGACTCCCCTCACACTCCGCACAGGCAAAGGAGACCAGGAGGAGTCTGAGCAACAGAAGTCGGGTGTGAAGAAGATGGCCGTGGGACACCACCATGGTGAGTGCTCCCACACAATTGAGCAAAAGTCAAAACTTGCTCTCAAGGGAGAGGGTGGAGAGGCAGGACTTTGTCAACTTGGAATAAGATGGGTCAGAGTGGGTCTGCATGGGACCAGAGAGTGGGGGTGGGTGTTTAGGTCAGGAGACTAGTGCCCATTTTCACTAGTGCAATATTCTGGAGCAGTCAGGTTGGGTGTGGAATGGTGTGTAGTGTTTGAGAGGTGGGTAACTAGAGCAGGGCCCACAGCAGGCCAGCCCAGTGCTACCATCAGATCCAGCTCGTTTTTGGTGTGACCACCCTGTGGCAGGTAGACCTTGAAGTGGTTGGTTGGCCTGCCTCAGGACATGCCCCTCTTCCTCCTCCACTCAGTCCTGTCTCTGCTGTCACTAGTGGCTTTGATACAAAGCCTCAGTGCACACAGCCAAGTTAACAGCCAGCCACCATTGTGTTTTAGCTGGGGTGTATGGGTGGTCTGTGGCTGCTAGGTGACTGGAAGGTGTGTCAGGCACAGTATATAATATTTATGAGAGTGGCAAGTGGTCACATGTTTTGTGTAGAATCTATCTTTATCGTTTACAAATGCACCCCTTTGTGTATTATGTTGGTATATTTACTTAGCACAATGCACAATGGAATGAAACATGGTCTGGTATGTGTGGAGAGGGAGGGACTGGAGGAGGTGGTGAGGTGTGAATGGGAGGGGCAAAAGGGGGTGGTACAAAAGTGGGAGAGGTGTGATTAGGAGGGGCAAAATGGATGGGAATGAGAGTGTAAGGGCATGAATGGTTGCATGTGAGGTGTTGATTGGTGATAGGAAAGAAGTGGCCTTGTATGGTCTTTGTAGCTACGTAGTGAGTGAGAATGAATAGTCTGCTGCTTCCCTGCCAGCTCCATCTGGTTACCTGGTCCATTGCTGCCAGGTGGTCTTACATCAGCACCCACTCTCAAGCAGACGAATGCAGGACGTCATTCACCAATAATTAGTACTGATTACAGTGTACTGTATGTGTGTAATAATTATAAGGTTTGTGGGAATAATATCAACAATGAATGAATCCTCAATTATTAAATTTGGCAAGTATGTAATTAAGACCATGCCTAAGTGTGTGTGTCCACGTCGTGTGTGCACACTTACTGCACTTGTGCGAGTATACATACAAGTGTTTGTGTGTGTGTGTGTGTGTGTCAGTCTCCAGTGCATGTGTGATGTGTGTGTGCATGTAGCCTATGTCTGCAATCACCTGCAGCTGCATGTCATTCTTGATAAGTCATTTACCCTTCCTGCTCTCCCTGCAGTGAGCTGCATGTTCAATGCTCCCTTTGTCTTCTGATCAGTCAAGCCACTGCACTCGAGAACCTCTGTCAGTGCTACATTGGATGGTGAGTGGGCGGTGCCCTTGTGTGCATGTCAGGAGGTGTGGGAGTGGTCTTGTGCCCAGGCCTGTACACAGCTGCCATTTCATTGTGTGTGTGTGTGTAGGGGGCGTGGGTACGAGAGTAGCTAAGGTGGGAGGGATGTGTGCAGTAGTGTGGTTGGCCAATGAGTGGCACCGTGTGGTGTGTGCAGTGTCTATGTTACACATGATACTCAAGGTGGCTCCCTCTTAAGCTTCATGCTTAAGATCCCAGTCTCCCATTGCTCTGCGCTGGTTCTGTTGCTTCAGAACACACCCTCTCTGAATGTTGTGTGTGTTGTAAATGTCTTTACTATTCATATAGTCTTGTGCTTTGTTGTGCGTTGTGTGAGGTCCTGTAGATGGCAATGAATGTCTTGATCAGTGAATGCTAGGGATTGGTGTGGTGTCTCATACATCTGCTCAATGGGCATATTCTATCCATCACTGTCTGTCCTGAGGTCTGCACTGGGACCAGCCCTGGCCATGGTGTGTGGCAGCTTATCATGAAGGGACTAGTCTCGTGTAGCCAGACCCTTTTCTTCCTCCATTTTCGCATTGATGATATTACCATTAAAAAAAGGGGGGGGGGGGAGAGAAGGCAGTCTGGCTATGGGAGACTAGAAGAGGGCATGGTGTGGAGACAGAGCACAGTGAGGAAGGCTATAGACACTGGAAGTATGTGCGTACTCCATGGAGCAGCCTTACCCTCACTGCAGCTAGCTGCACATGTCGAGCTGGTGGGTGTTTTGGGTGTACGAATCTTGTGACTGTGTGACGTCAGTACGTGCTACAGCCCATACAACTTGGGGATAGGGCAGTGAGTAGTAGTCAAGTTTTCTCAGCTTTTACTTTGCATGGCCTTCCTGAGTTAGACGCTAGAGGTTTCCTTGTAGCTTTTGAGAATAGAGTGTAGGCGAAACGCAGTAGGAGTTGGCATGAAAGCCTTAAGATCATTTGAGCGGCAGCGCAGCCTGTGGAGACCCACAGCGGCGGGAGGTACAGTGAGGGGGAACACTTGTTATTATTCAATAACAGATACAAAAAGCTTAGGCCTCGGATGCAGGGATAGATTGAAAAGTGTGGAAACATCATGGAAAAGCCTTGTAAGGCATGTATGATGGTGTGCGTGTGTACGCATGTACAAAAGATTAACCAAAATGTACACATAATGAGGATGAACTAAAATAAGCAGTTGGCATGCAGCATATAAGACAGGGCAAATGTGGTACTGCCGTGATATATAGATAACCAGTCCATGTAGCTAGGGTTTCTGTGGGCTCAAAAGATGGCATGGGAAGAAGCGATTACTGATTGAGCAAGCTTGTCTCTGAGTATAGTTCTTTCTGCAGTAGTGCTACTTGGGACGATACTCTTCAGGTCTGAGGGGAACTCAAGTAGATGGTGATGGCCAAAGCAACCTATCCTTAGTTTAGTTTAATTTAGTTTGTGTGTACAGCAACCCGCAACGGCACATACTGGCAACTTTCAGGAAGGCTCTGCTGTCCCCCCAGCCATAGACGTGTCTGCTCTAACATCCACCTTCAATTTACAGCATCGTCCGAACTCCACACCCCTACACTACTACAACCAGCAGCAGCACCGCTTGGCAAGTCTGCACTCACCCCCCACCGACTCACATTAACGTTGCCTGTGCTATATGTTTCTCTTCTACCATCAGAGGTTGCAACACTCCAACACTCGCATGTCCTTCGCGCTACTCCATGTCCACACCCAGGCAGCAGGACGGTATTACAACTTGGCACTACTCCACGACCTGATGACCGCTGGCCAATCGCTCCTCCGCCATCACATCGTTGTATGAGCTTTGCACGTGTCTCCCACCACCAGAAACTGCACCCGCCCACTAACCCCACTCGCCTCTGCCAGCATCGTCCGAGCGCGCACTCCTCCACCGGCCACCATCAGTAGCAGCATTGTCTGACACAGCTCTGCGCTCCACCCCCGACAGTCGCCGTTCCCATTCTCCACTGCTCTCTTGAGTTGTAGCTACCTGCAATGGTGTGAACCTTCTCCCCACAACGGCACATACTGACAACTGCGCGCTACTTCACCGCACCTTTCAGCAAGGCTCAGATGTCCCCCCAGCCGTAGACGCGTCTGCTCCAACGTCCACCTTCAACAATTTACAGCATCGTCCGAACTCCACACTCCTCCACTACTACAACCAGCAACAGCACCGCTTGACAAGTAGGCACTCATCCCCCACCGCCTCACATTAATGTTGCCCGCGCTATACGCTTTCTTCCACCGCCAGAAGCTGCAACACTCCAACACTCGCCTCTCGTTCGCGCTACTCTCGGGAGGACGGTATTACAACTCGGCGCTACTCCACGGGCTGACGCAGCACCTGTCACAACTCCGCCGGTCTCCTTTCAGGCGAGTCGGCTCCAGCACCGAGCTTCAATTAGCAACGTCGGTCGACCAAACCTACTCTTCTCCACCGCTACGACCATAACAACGCTATCCAGTATACCTACAACACCCAACAGCACCGTTTTGCAACGCAGCACCGCCGACCAATCGCTCCTCCGCCATCACATCGTTGTATGAGCTCTGCGCGCGTCTCCCACCACCAGAAACTGCACCCGCCCACTAACCCTACTGCAACACTCGCCTCTGCCAGCATCGTCCAAGCGCGCACTCCTCCACCGGCCACCATCAGTAGCAGCATTGTCTGACACAGCTCTGCGCTCCACCCCGACAGTCGCCGTCCCTGTTCTCCACTGCTCTCTGTGAAGCACACAACTGGTGAGTACTGTATTGCAGTAGTACATCCACCGCACATGGTGTTGTATGCCGGTGGACCTGTGCCCTGGACCTTTGAGTGGTAGCTACCTGCAATTGTGTGCACCTTCTCTAGCCGTGGTAGACTAGTGGTCCATTGTGTCTTCTGTAGGCCACATCTGCAGTGCACATGAGCTTACCAAAGGGCAGCAGAAGGAGCTTTGGAGAGCTTGTGACAAGGGTGACTTGGAGAGAGTGAGGCAGCTCATAATAACAAGATGGCCAGGATGTGACAGAGCTATATAGGTAACAGATCTGGAACAACACCTTCGATGGTGACAGCTGACAGTGGTAATTACCAAGTGGTGTGTGTGAGATGTGAATTGAAAGGACAACAATAAACACACTGCCCTTCACTGGGCCAGCAGCTGAGGGGGTCATTCCAGTGTTGTCACAACACTTGCTGAGGCAGGAGCTAACTTCAATGTGCAAGGGGATGGAGGCAGCTTTCTGTGGTCTTGCCAATGTTGTGGTGGAGCTCATTAGAGCAGGTACAGGTGCTGATGTGAGTGTTGCCAGTAATAGGCATAAGTGGTTGCCAGTTGCTGCTGGTTCAACAGCCCTGCACTTTGCTACTACATCCATGGAACAGTACTGTAACAGTAACAGATCTGATCTGTGCAAGTAGTGCCAATTGTCACCCTATCACAATGTGTGTGTTGTGACCGGTCCAGTCCACATCAATGAGGCACCTCAGCTGTTGCTTCAGAGCATACTTTGTTCCTGAATGACGTGTCCCCACTCTCCCTTTGCTGCAGCTCAAGGTGAGCCAACTGCCCGACAAGATGGACAGTCACAACCAGATGGTAAACATGTGCATTCCAATGTGCTGTGTGTTTAGTTTAGAAAATTTCTCTGCATTTCATTGGACGACCCCTTAGTGACTTAACTGAAGTTTCAAGGAGAATGTAGTGCCCACCTGTGTCTCGTGTGCTCCATGCAGCATCACACAACAGGGCATGGAGTCTGTGGTTGCTTCACTGAGTAGACAGGTGCACATGTGTTTCAACTGCATTCCCATTTTCGTATTTATGAGTAGATATAGGTATTCAACCAAGTATACTCACTGCAAAGCATTTGAAACAGGAGTATAGTGTATGTGACCTTTTACCTGCAGCTACTCTGTGCCCCTTTATGTTAGCACACGCACGCACGCACACACACATGCACGCACGCACACACACACACACAAGTTCAGGAACTGCAAGAGTCCATTCACTTCTTTCCGTACTTCATGAGTGTCTATGGATGGCCAATATACTGCTTTGACCGACCCCTCAGAGTGTGCTTCCACCTGCCCTGTAAGATCGGGTGATGGAGCATGTTTGCAAGCAGTCTGAAATAGTGTGCAGCTATTGTGCTACGCGTTCTAGCCAGCCTCCTTCAGAACGACACAGTTGTCTTTGCAACCAGTTCCTTGATATCCTGCATGTGCCCATTGTTGGATAAATTTTTCTGCGTCAGAAATGCTTTGTAAACTTCTACATAAGTTACATAAGCCTTAATCCTTATCATTCATGGTATTATATACATACATAATTATGTAGTTAATACATGGTAGGGTTGACAAGGTCTCAGGGGCTGCTCCAGGTTTTACCTAGGGAAGTTTCCCTAAAGTGCCCCCATTGCTGTGACTACATTGAATTTCAGGTTAACAGATAATGCTCTACCCCCAACAGCTCTAAAGCCACAACTACAAAGTGTAGGTACATACTCTGTGTCAACTTTAGACAGCAGGGTGCCCTTGGTGCTGTCTATCATGGGTATGGTGGTTGTTGCTCGCATACCATGTTTACTACAGAATGTATGTATGACACAAATCTCACGGAGGAGAGTGCAAAGTACCTGTACACAATTCCTTGTCTCCAGAATCATGTGCCCGTGCAGTGTTTAACAGGCCAGAGAAGTCCTCACAGCAAGGGGATGCATTGCTTGTCGTGAAGCAGTATTATATACACTGTGCATGGTTGTCCACTGTGCATGACTCTTCATTTGTTGTCACGTGCCAGTACCACCACACAGAAGGTGAGTAGCTGATATGTACTGCTACAGTACTTGACATATATTATATATTATATTATAATTATATTATATATATATATTATATTACATATACATATTATATACAGTCATATATATGTATGTAGTTAATTCACAGTAGGGACTGCTCCATTGCTGCTGTTGTGACCACATTGGAATTTCAGGTTAACAGATAATGCTCTACCCCCAACAGCTCTACAGCCGCAACTACAAAGTGTAGGTACATACTCTGTGTCAACTATAGACAGCACGGCGCCCTTGGTGCTGTCTATGTAGGGATGGCGGTTGGTGCTTGCATATCCATATTTACTACAGACTAATGAGCACCATACGTAGATGTGTGTGTGTGTGTGTGTGCGTGTGTGCGTGCGTGTGTGTGTGTGTGTGTGTGTGTGTGTGTGTGTGTGTGCGTGTGTGTGCGTGTGTGTGTGTGTGTGTGTGTGTGTGTGTGTGTGTGTGTGTGTGTGTGTGTGTGTGTGTGTGTGTGTGTGTGTGTGTGTGTGCAGTTTTGCAATGTGGTGAAACGTATTCTTAGATACCTATTGCAACCATTTCAGCGCAATGTCACAGAGGTGAGTCCCAAATAAGTACATACATGCAATCAATTCCTTGTCCCCAGAATCATGTCTGTACAGTGTGTGTACAAGGCCAGTGAATTACCTCCTCTTTCCGTATACCAAGGCATAGCACAAGTCATTAAGCACTTATTGTACGTTAGCTACTTTCTAGGAAGTACCACACATTACGTATGAACAAATTGGCATTGAGCAGATACATGGCAAGACACACCTACACTGGCTGCAGATGATTTAGTTTTTATTGGTCTGTCACCTGCATACAAAGTGGTGCTGCACCCATACGTAGTCATTGAGACCCTGTACACAACGTCACAAGGTGTGCATACCAGTAAACTTGTTAGTTGTCTCTTACTGCAAGTAGGTCTTGCATTGTCCCCTGCTGGTGTCCGCATATGCTCGGATGCATAGTGCCTCATTAGGACACCATGCATGTACAGAGCTCTAGCCTTGGATGTTTGTATGAGTTGTAGCTTCTTGTGGTGTGTGATGGCTTGCCCTCACTAATGCACTAATTGTAGTCGTGGCTTTGTCCAGTGTCCAGTAATAGGTACTGTATGTATACGCACCTATGTACGTATGTGAACACTTTGTCCTCAGGAGTCCTCACAGCAAGCTAGGGAATGCATTGCTTGTGGTAAAGCAGTACGTTATACACTGTGCATGGTTGTCCACTGTGCATGGCGTTTCATTTGGCGTCACCTACCACCACACACAAGATGAGTATCTGATATACAGTACAGCTACAGTACTTGACATATATATATACTGCTTGCTTTTAATTGAGGTGGACCACATTGGTGTTGTGGGCTTCTACAGGTTGGTGTCATGTTTCTCTGTAATCATTACTCCTTTGCTTATAAAATATGCATACATTGTGTGGGTGATGCTAATACCTTCCATATGGTCATGCATTTCAACAAGCAGTTACTTGGTATGCATTACTGTGCCGTTGTATGCATTGCTGGCCTGTAAGTAAATGCAATTCCACCTATGTATATATATACATATGTACATGTGCTCCCCAGCCACAGCTGTGTAGTGCATGGTAGGCTTGTGATTGCAGTATTGCATGCATTGCTGCCATGTTCTTGTTGCCTTCAGTGCTTCAGTCTATGCTGTGCTCCCACCCCCATGCACACACACACACACACACACACACACACACACACACTTCTTCTTCTTGTCTCCTTGCCCTAAAAGGGCGTTGGGCAGGACCTAGGCTATTGCCTGGGTCCTGTTTCTGAGGCCAACTGACTGTCAAAATGGGTGGGCTGGCCAGGCCCACGCCAGACAGCCCTGGGGCGAGTGGCTGCTGGGCACCTGTGTGTGTGTGTGTGTGTGTGTGTGTGTGTGTGTGTGTGTGTGTGTGTGTGTGTGTTGTGTCTGTGGTGGAGTGAAACTATGTGAGGTGTGTGTATAGTGCATACCTCTTGATACTGCATTTGTACTTAGCACTGGGAACCCATTCAGAGGCCTATCACTTGTTGACGTAGGATGTTGCATGTCATTTCAAGCCCAATTAGTTCTGTTGGCAGCACTCCTTCATGTGCATCCTTGATGTTGGAGTGGGTAATTGTGCCTTTTTTAGATCCTGACATCCTCTAGGTTGAGGTGGGGGGTTGACAGAGAGAGATTGGGTTCTTTCAACCTTAGCCAGCTTGTGTGTGTGTGTGTGTGTGTGTGTGTGTGTGTGTGTGTGTGTGTGTGTGTGTGTGTGTGTGTGTGCATGTGCGCTTGTGTTTGTGAATGTGTGTGTGCATGCGCGCACATGTGTGTGTGTCTGTGTGTGTTGCTCTACTGTCCAGGTTTCAGTCCTCCCCTCCCTCGAGAAGCAGCCCCACCCTCTCTAGCACACGCCCACCCTCACACATTGCAGCCAGCCTCTCAACAGCTGTATTAGCAACAGGAGGAGGGAGAGGATGGGGAGTCAGCTCGTCTGAAGGAACACTTGGAGGCTGAAGAATCTGAGCTGTTTGAGGTCAAGGGTGTCCTTCAAGCTAAGGTAGGCTGTGTGTCCATGTGTGTCCATGACACTCTGTGTAATTCCTATGCCACAGATACCATGTGGGGAGGCATCCTTACCACGTTTATCTTAAACATGTCAGTTAAAAATGGTGAGCATCTCTCTGTCTGTCTGTGTGTGTGTGTGTGTGTGTGTGTGTGTGTGTGTGTGTGTGTGTGTGTGTGTGTGTGTGTGTGTGTGTGTGTGTGTGTGTGTGTGTGTGTGTGTGTGTGTGTGTGTGTGTGTGTGTGTGTGTGTGTGTGTGTGTGTGTGTGTGTGTGTGTGTGTGTGTGTGTGTGTGTGTGTGTGTGTGTGTGTGTGTGTGTGTGTGTGTGTGTGTGTGTGTGTGTGTGTGTGTGTGTGTGTGTGTGTGTGCCATTGAAGCCAGTCAGGTCCTGCCAAGGATGGTCCCTGCTTGTTGTGTGTGTGTGTTTCTTGTATGTGGTGGTGGTGGTTGTGTGTGTGGTGGAGTGAAACTATGTGAGGTGTGTGTATAGTGCATACCTCTTGATACTGCATTTGTACTTAGCACTGGGAACCCATTCAGAGGCCTATCACTTCTTGACCTGCACTCAAAGGCTGACCACAATCGAGTCCTCAAGATTGTGCCAGTAAGTAAATTATGATTTGTCCAGTATGTTGTAACATTCATTTAAAGTTTGTTTCTTCTTTCTCAATCAGCTGGTAATTTTTATAAATTTTTTTTGATTTAGTTTATCAATCTACTTGTACTTCTTTTCTCGTGCAGGTCAATGCAGACATAGTGCAGGAGGCAACAGAGTTGCCAACGAAGCAGTGCTGTCTACTGGCTACTGGCACAATCAAGGAAGTGCGAGAAGTTTTTTTGTGCCTCGAGAACCAAGTCCTGATGCGGGTTGAGAAGACAGCACAGGCTGGGCTGCCCTTTTTGCTGTCTTTTTTGTTTTCAATATTAACTACACCAATGGAACCTATTCTTTATTTCAGTATATATATTTTTGAGAGCTAAAGTTTCTAAGAAGCCTAGGCTTGCTAGGCTCATAGCTCGTTTGAAACTATAGATATTTTCCTATTGTACCTGTTCTTATTCGGCCTATGCTGTAAACTGTTATTTTCTTCTGAATCATTGCTAAATAACAATGTGAGGACTGGAATGTTATGAATATTACACACATCAGGAGGAACTTCACACCAATTCCAGTGTGAATATTACACTACCCACCAGTGTGATTATCACACTACCCTACTTGGTGTGAATGTCACACCCAAATTTGGTGTGGTTATTGTGGCAGCCATTTCACACCAATTTAGGGGTGATCGACACACCACATTTTTAACAGTGTTGGCTATCCTACTCATCCTTGGCTGGTGAATTCCGATTGTATAATCAGTCATGTCTGTACCTAACCACAAAGCTTTCTTCTCATTTCCTGTTGTTGTTGTGCTAGTTACACAATCATCGTATGCTGCTTTAATGCTCTTTTCTCCTGGGGATGCTGCTCACTGCTGTCAATGTTCTAAGGGAAATGATTTCTCAACAAGTCTTTGAGAGCATCAAATGTGAATGCAAAGTAAGTTTCTTGTGTAGGGGTTTGGAAGTACATGTACATATATGTACGTATATACGTACATATAGGTACTGTACATGTACATATATAAATATTGTGGCAGCACACTTCATTGTCTGTCAGTTCCTGTGTCAGCATGGTAGTGCTGCCCATGTAGGGATGGTTTTAACGTACAGTAACTCTCCAATTTTGGCTTGTGGACCAGCACTGAAAAAACGGTGCCAAAAGTGGTGGGTTCACTTGTCCCTGAGAAACTGGGCTAAATCCACTACTACGTGCATGGTGGGTTGAATCCACCACTTCTAACCATCCTTTTCTTTGGTACAGGCTAGTGCAGAGCAATATTAGGACTTTCAGCAGATCAGAGTATAAAAATTAAGAATGAATAGTAGAAGAACAATTGAATACCACACCCAGTTTCACAGATTTTCTGTTCATGAATATAATATATATGTTACGCGCAAACTTCCAACCTGTGCAACTATATACTCCAAACAATGTGCATACTTGTTCTAGTCCTACAGGGTAATGAAGGTTAAAACATAATGGGCTAGCACATCAATTATGCTGGCTGTATTCACCTTCCTGTGTGCAAGGAGAACTAAAGTTTTCAGTGTCTTCACTCCGTCTGCATGTGTGCAAGTAGGATATATATAAATGTAATCAATCAATACCGATTTTGGAACCTTCTCCACTAGGCAAAGTTGTGCCCACTTCCCAATACAGCTGCCCCATACAGCAACACTAACTGATTCAACCAGCACCTCCATTAACTTCATTCATGTTTTCCTCAAATCTCCTGCACAGTGTCTCTGCACTTCTTCAACTAGTCACTCCAAGGCTGTTGACCTCCTTGCACCATCCTCTTACTCCTGGGCCCATATGCTCCCCAATATGCAACCAAGGTACTTATGCTCTTCCACAGCTTCTCAATCCTCTCTCCATCTAACTCCTCCTCCATTCTTCTCATAACTCCTCTAAATTTACTGCTGTTGACCACTCTCAATGTACACCAACCTGACAGCACAATCAAGCTTGCCTTACCATCATTTTTTCTCTTCATTTTCAGCGAATGGAACTGCATCATCTGCATAATTATATGAGTGCTGATATTAGCCGTTCCCTCAATTCGAACCCAACACCTGCAACCCTCAAATAACTATTTGCTATTCATTCTAAAATACCTGGTGTAGACTAGCAATGGCATGCATTGCGCAGTGCTGCGTATGCCAGTAGTCCAGCACATGGTTGCAGGCTGATGTGACGCCTGATGACGCAGTCCCCGGGTCGTGTATATAATCTCGCTGTAGGGCTGGCGGTACGGAGCGTGCAATATGGCTAAAGTTAAGGTCATGGTTAGCCGTTTCAAGAAGTGGATCACTTTCGAGAATGTATTCAAAGCACTCGTCCTACTGGTGGTTTGGGGTCTGTTGAGTATTCCTGTAGCTGTGTATTTCGCATCGAAGGACAGCACTTCATCAGATTGGCTAGACAATGTTTCAAAGCTCCTGCAGTCCTTGGAAGGGAACTGTGACCCTGGACGAGAAAGCAGTTTTAACAAAACTTCAAACAGATCTTTTGCACAAGACTGCTCCAGCTCTGACAGCGCTTTGCAGGTAAGCTGTTCGCGTAATATGCTGATGCACCCACATGGCTATAGCTACGAACTTAGCATGTGTGGGGCAGCTTTGCGCCAGATTGCCTTGTCCCCTCTCTTACACTAGTTCCTAGGTCCGGGGAGCAAGGACCGACAGTGTCAGCCGCTCAGCACTGGACCGTGTGCAGCACTCCAGGGTGCGGGAAGCTCGAGCGCAGTCGAACCGTACTATCCTGTACTAAAAGAGGTGATCGCAATTACGGAAAAACCTTTCAACTGTTCCACAGCCGTCTCTGAAGTTAGCACCATTTTGGCAGGTGTACAGAACACCATACGTAACTTTGATCCGAGCTGTGAAGAGAAGGGAATTCCATTCCTCTGTAAATATCTCTTTCCACCTTGTAACAGCGCTGGTGAGGTTGCATATGCTACAGTAGAAGAATGCGAGCACATTCGAGATGAAGCCTGCGCATCAGTCTGGACATACGCATCAGCCGTAAATCTGTATAGGGCACTGCTTCCAAAGTGCTCTGAGCTCATGAACAGAACTGGAGACAACCGGTCTCATACAGCCTGTCATTCTTTGTTTGTGCAAACAGATTGTGTCTGCTTGCCGAGTTGTGCAGAGTTCAGGACAAGAACTGACAGTGAGCAGGCAATTGAGGACACCACGGTGTATCTGGCCACTATTTCCTGCTTTGTTTCAACAGCCATTTACATGGCCTTCCTTGTTAAAAGACGAAAAGCAATGTGAGTCATTACCGTGTACCGGACATGCAAAGTCAGTTGGGAGCTTGGGGTACATGTGAAAAAATGTTAGCAATTGTTGTTAGACTAATTGCTGGTACTGCTACCTCACACCATACTAGTACTGCCACACTGAAACATTGCAGCCTGGGGAGGGTTGTCCACTTCACCTTATTCACTGGGAGCCGGTAGATATCAGGTTGTACTTGTAATTAATTAATAAAATTGTGGAAGGGCCATGAGATGTAATAATACAATCAGACACATGTGGCTGTCTGTGGCTCTTCCATCTTGTGTCGGATAACCACGGAGGCAATCGCTGGTTGTCCAATAAATAGGGAGAGCAACCAACTCCTAGATTGCTCAGCACTAGCTGTTTCTGTGCTGCAGATGATTGGTTTGGGAAGCAGCACCAGTGATCAACCAAACATGTATCAGCTAATTATCACATACAGTTTGATTTTCCCTTTACTATAATTATATTTATTGGTGTACTGGAAGCTGTACAATAGATGAAAGCATTTACCACACCTAATACACACATGTCACCATTATCTTTATCTGTGTGCATTTATAGGCCTTGGTGCTGTCTAAACTACATTTTGACACCTTGCAAGTGGTCTGTAGGTATTATTATAACCAAAACTAACCAAAACCAAATACTAACTGCTTTACAAAATACGCAGGAGACAATAATGATGGCATTGTAAGTTTAATTATAATATTACCGTACATGTGTCAAAGGGTAATTAGCAGATTATTGCTATAGCACTGATTTGTGATCACTTGCATATTACATATAGCTAGCATGGACCAGTCAGAGCATGTCGTTACTGCATGTGTTACATTTTGTTATTGTGTGCATATGATATACCTTTATATAATACTAGTAGAGAAGCCCGCCTTTGGTAAAAATGGCGGGTGGCCATAAAGGGAAACCGGAAATCTCATGATATCTCCCCAAGAGCACTAAGACGGACAATTGTAACCCACGGAGGACACTCTCCAGGTTGTTCTTTGTAATTCCTGAGCGTTTGGTGTCAATTCGTACCATAGTTTTGGCGTTTACCGCGAAAACAAACACTCTAAATTATATATACAAATATACATGTACTTCCACCTCTATGTATACATACATATACAGTGTAGTGCATTGCTATGTTGTGCATCGTCACCACTGTGCTAACCTTGCCTTACAGGCTCAAGTATCCAACAGTATTGGTTCTGTATGCAACAGTGTGCATTACGTTCTTTGGTGAGCAATATATTACACACATATGAACATTGTGCAAGTATGTACTCAGAACCCTTGAATCACGTGCACATACTCTATTCTATATATTCTGGCAATAACTATAATATTACTATATGCACTGTGCAATTGCTGCCGTACCATGTGGGACAGGTCCACTGAAGCAGTGGGGCTTGCAATTGCAGGCAGATGATAATTTAATCTACAAGTAGCTATTTCGAGTTAAAAAACTCGTGGGGCTACCGCCACAACTCAAACTACTTGCTGTCTTCAGTCGCAAGTCAGGACACGACAACATGTCAGAGCAATGCAACCACATACGCCCATACAGAAAGTATGAGCACACACAGTTTCACTCAACGCATGGGCACGCAGACACAGGCAGGCTGTGCATACATTCTCATTTCTTTGAATCCTTCCTTATTTAGAGTTGTATCAAACAATCTAGTCATGCACTTGCTAAATTGACTAGGCAAATTGTATTTCTGCATTTCCAGACATAAACACAATTAAGAATGCAGTGAAATGCACACACATGGGTCGCAGGGACATAGTAGCACGTGTTTAGTCAAGGCAGAAGAGAATTCATTTGAGTACGAACAGCGCTGCTGGAGACAATAGTTATTTATATGTTTTCACTGTGTGTTTAGCCTTCCTACGTGAAACACAGCAGTGTTGTGAAGATTGAAAGTCGGGAAACCCCGAACTGAACATGCTGAGCAAAACGGCGCGTTTCCAAAGGTTAGCATTGCTCCTGTCCCTTATTCGAGGCAATAGTGCGGACAAAGCTGATGTTAACATCCAATGAACACTGCGTAATGTTCAGAACGGCGACAAAAGGTGACATGCATAAACGTTTGGCACTGAGACCAAGGTTGGCCAGGTCAGGGAGTGCAAGTTAGTAGTTCTCCTTTTTACTTTTTCTACGTTTGGCCTGTGCAAGGTTGTCTTCACTGTCCCAAGGAAAAGTGAGTTCAGCCAGTGTAATGCATGCAGTCTGGTGTGATGATGGCAATGTCAGAGCGTGCAGAGTTTGAAGGAGTTTCAGGAGGAATGGGGCTGGGAGGGTGGTCAGAGGCTCTCAAGCCCTTGAGATTACAAGAGACTTGGCCGTTTGGTTGGTCGCAGACAATGAAGTCGTAGATCACCTTGAGAGCTCTGTCATGTCTCCAGGTGAATCTTCCTGGTTGAAGAGTTATTGGACAGCAGCTATAATATAAGAAGATTGTTGGCTGTGCAGGTCGACTGATGGCACAGGGGACAAGAAGGAGACATGCACATGTCCCATCGGGCTAGGCTGGTGGGGGTGGGAGGGAAGCAATGGAGGCTCTGACAAGGAATGAAATTTGTCCAGTCGGAAGGCCATACATTAAACATTTCCACACTGGAGCTGAGTCTGCCAGGCTTTTTCTGCACCTGTACACCATTCAAGTGGTTGTTCCAATGGTTGGAGTGGGAAGTAAGGAGGTTCTCCTTCGCTATCATTCGGTGAGCAGCTTCAGATCTAGAAGATTTAGAATTGGAAGTGATTTCCTCCTTTGCTTGCTTGATGGCATCTAGGCTAGGGGAACACAAGAGAAATCTGTGTGATGTCCAGGATCAGTAGGTCAGGCAAGGGACTCAACAGTGTGTAAGGTGAGCAGTAAGGTGAGCTGAGCTTCTTCGTGGAAGTGTGGGAGGAACTTTATACTCATTGACTGAGGGTGGAAATGGAGGCAAGAGTGGCAGATTTTGTGAGGTTGAGCCAGGATTTTAGAAATCTAGTGATGAGACAATGGGTGGATGCTATCTGGCTCATAGTGATGCTGCTCACACACAGGAAGAAACAAAGTGCTGGTGCAAAGTAGTGTTGGCACATCTACACCTTGTACTCTCCTCTGATGTTGATTCGGATCATCACGGTAGAAGCTTCATCTCTCAGCTTCTTAGCAGTGGCTTGTAGTGGACAGTGGTCAATGATTATACCCAGGAACTTCACAGGTTTGCAGGTCAAGGTAGTCAGCTTGTCTCCTAGATTAAAACACTGGTCAGGAATGTTGGCTTTCCTGGAGAAGCAGAAGGATAGGCACTCAATTGGCAGGCTTCAACACAAGGTCAAGGGTTGTGTATTGTTCCTGGATGGAGTTGAGGATGGATTGCTGATCTGATTTGTTGGATGATATGACTGAACTGAAGGATTTTGCACAATGAGGCTTGGCAGATAGCGCCTTGGGTTCCTTCTAGAGGGTGCTGGTTAGCCAGCTTGACCAGAGGGTCAAAGCAGAGGGGGAAATGATGGGTGAGATGGTGTCGCCCTGATAGACAAAGGCAAAGGGCGTCAGTGTTCCAGTCAGGGGGTAGATACAAACACTTGGAGCTTAAAGTACACGTCACCCAGGTTCTGTTCGACTGGAGGTGGCAGTTGAATATGGGTCAACATGTCATGGATGAGTTGGTGTGATAATTGATTCAAAGGCATTAGCGAGATCGAAGAAGGTAATGTAGAAGGAGCACTGCATGCTCCTGGCATTCTCAATAATGGCAGTCATGGAGGCAATATGCGCCATAACCCTATTCATGCCTGTGATGAAGCCTTTTTGGGTGGAGGTGTCATGAATTTCAGTTGTGGATGCACTGATTGGAGGAAGTTGACATGGGCTTTGCGGTGTTAATTGTTGCGATTTCTGACAGCAACTGCTGATCGCGTAAGGGGTCTCTATCCGCCATTACGCCATACGCAATGCTATTGATACTGTAGACAATGTAAGACCATGATATATATATGTAAGTGTAATTTATGGAGAATGTATGTCTATTGTTCTTTATTTGGCTTTGCAGCTCTCATAGTATTCATTGGAAGGACTGTTCCTGAAAACTCTCTATTTTGCAGTCATTCAGATCTGTTGCATACCATGACTGACTCACCAACCCCCTTTTGTGTAATATCCGGTAAGCAGCACATAATTATATGCGTTATTATTCTTAATTAATGCACTAAGTGTTGAATTCAAACTTGAATTTTTCTCCCCATTTTATTATGCATTCTCAGGTGTTACATTTCATAATTATTCTTAATGCACAAGGTGTTGAATTTAAACTTGCGTTTTCTCCATTTTATTATGCATTCTCAGGTGTTACATTTCATATCTCCATCATTCTGGCATTCACTTTTTGGACTGTCCACATAATTCACATTTGGATAACAGTGGACTTGCCAAATGTCACATTCACCAAGAAGCTCAAGGCTCACTCTAAAGTGGTTCACATTGCAGTGGTATCTGCCTGCATCTTGCTTTCAATAATAGGACCCATTGTGGCTCTGGCCAAATATTCATATGTTGTCGCAAGAGTGCCAGCACTAACCTGCTCACCAGATAACCTTGACTTTGTCTTCTACACACTCATACTTCCATGTGTACTCCTAATAGCGACATCTACTTCCTTTCTTGTCCTCCTATTCTGGACAGTGTACAAGGTATGCATAGAATTAAGGAGATGTCCAAGTTTGCAAACTACACAGCTTGAAAGTAGCGACTGGAGAAAATGAACCACGACCCGGCGCCTGAACTCATTGCCTACACGTTCAGGCGTCGGTTTATGGTTCGTTTTCTCCAGTTGCTACTTTCAAGCTGTGTAGTCGGCGAACTTGGACAAGTTACACACCAGCTTGCATAACACTTACTGACAGGATTAAGGAGAATGTGGCAGGGCGCATGTCTACAAATAATATGTCTTGTCCATGTGAATCAGTGTGTGAATGTGTACACAGCTAGGGTATGCAGCGACAGGCAAATTTTCATGTATACTTGCATCTTAATCTACAGAAGCAAGAAATTTTACGAGGTGGAAGATGCTTAAAGACTCCAGAACTGAAGATTCTCTGTCTGTCACTTTTCTACATTATTTTTGGAGTTGTGGCATTGGCACGGTATGGTGAAAGTACAGGTTCCCATGGTGACTACATACAAAAAGTGATTGACTTTGGAGTATGCCACCTTGTTGGAGAGTCAGAGTCATCAGATTGCCCACCCCATGACAGCATATTGGACACTAAAGGTGTTGCTCTCAATTGCTTGACATTCTTCCTGCTTGGATGTCTGCCAATTTGTAGCCTTGTCTTTGCCTTCACATCATCTGACATTGAGCGAGTAGTGCTGTGCTGGAAACGAGTTGTGAAGCAATCAGAAACATCAAAGGTGCATCTTTCTGCATCTGGTGGTTCAAAAAAGGGAGACTCACAAAGAATGCCATCATTATCAGAGGAGGCTCCAAGGAACAATATTTGAGAATTGAAACTGTAGTGGACATGAACTGCAAATCTTTAAGAACTAAAATGTAGTTTCATTAATTCGATGATGTTGTAGAGGCTCATGCTACGGAATACATAGAACCAGAGAGATATTGAGCTAACACGTAGCAATAGTTCCAACAAGTAAGACGTTTCGACCGCGAAGGTCTTCGTCAGTTACAAAACTGAAGAATAGGAGGGAAAAGTCCACTTATATACAGCAACATGTGATGTCAGAGGCGGGAATTGGGTGACAGGTCATGAGTAAAAAATAAAATAATAATAATAAAGTGAAATAATAAATGTTATAAAATAAATGATAAATAAAATAAAATAAATAAAAATAAAATAGAATAAGGTAAAATAAAATAAAAATAAAAATAAAAATAAAAATAAAAATAAAATAGTGATGACCTGTACTTGTATTGGTTTATGGTGGATCGAGGATAGGGTTCCACATTGTTGGAAGCTGTAGGCCACTGTCCAGGTTCATGGTCTCTCCACTCTTCTTGATGAAGATGGCCTCGGTCGCTCTCCGCTGCCAGTATCCAGAGACACTGATTCTGACTTTGGCCTCATCCCAGTCAATGGTGTGGTTAGACACATGGGTATGGACAGCGATCCCATTCTTGGGGTCCCCCCTCTTCACCGCCTGTTTGTGTTCCCCAAGCCTGACCTTTAGAGTCCTCTTGGTCTCCCCGATGTAACGTTTGTCACATTGTTTGCAGGGGACTTCATACACCACTCCTTTCCTCCTGTCTTGTGGGGTAGTGGTCTTTACTCTCGTCAGGCACTGTCTTAGGGTTCTCATTGGCTTGAATGCGGCTTTGAGTCCTAAGGGGGCACACACTCTCTCTATCACTTCACTGACGCCTCTAACGTACGGTAGACGGAGGATTTTGGGTGGTTCTACATCAGGGGGGGAGGGGGATTCCACAGGGGGAAGAGAGGGTTTCTGTGAGAGCGTTTTCCTCACCAGGTCTTCAGTTTTGTAACTGACGAAGACCTTCGCGGTCGAAACGTCTTACTTGTTGGAACTATTGCTACGTGTTAGCTCAATATCTCTCTGGTTCTTTCATTAATTCATTGGTCTCTTTAGTGATTAGTTTACTATGCTAATTATGATATGAATTATATACTTCACATGTAGTGATGTTTGTTTCAATGAATATTGTTATATACTGTACCATGACACAAGCACTATAAGGTACCTGGTAGCCTTCTCATAACATTTCTCCTTTTTGCATTTGTACATGTACAGTCAATTTCAGAATGGTAGTCCAAATGGCAAATGGTAAAATGCAAGTGGTAAATGGTAAGTACCTTGACATCATTATATGGCGTCACTGCTGCGATTGTACATGTTTAGAGAGGTCCAGCAAGGTGGGACCAGTAAAGGAGCTGCCCAAATAATATATATATAAATCCATAAGCCCTGGGTCAAAAGTCTACTACGTCTTGTTAGGTTCCAGACTAGAATGGGTGCACTGAAAGTCATTATGTGATGCCAAACAATGATGCCACTCCCTTTTGCCATTTACCATTTGTAATTATTCATTAAATTTTGACACTTGGACAACCATTCTTAAAACGAATGTAAGACATTGTCAAATGTATGGCATTGTATACATCTTACACATTCCATATTTCCATATTTTAGCTAGGCTATTTTAATGTATGAGCGAGGCTATGCTGCCTATGCAAGATAACATTTGCTCTCTGACTTATCACATCAAAATATGGACATGCATATAATAATAATATTTTAATTATACTGTACTGTGTTTTACCGTTCTGCTTCATGGCATCCACAACTCTCTCCTCCTCTGCCACATGTACCATACCATTCGATGATAGCTCACTGGCTCTGCTCATCAACGTCCTCACCACTGAGGCCTTGTGTGCCACAGGATGGTGTGAGTCAAAAGACCCTTTCATTTCCCTCCCCACTTTTGGAAACGCTAAGTGGACGACACCTTAACGGTCCTCCCTTGCAACCTGGTGCAGGAGTTCCTCAGCCAACTCAATAGCATAGAAGCATGCATCCTGTTCACTTTTGAGAAGGAAACAGAAGATGGGAAGCTGCCTTTCCTGGATGTATGTCTGTGCAGAGAGTCTGACGGGTCTGTCACTACATCAGTGTACAGAAACCAACTCACACCAACCAGTACCTGCCTTTTGACTCACACCATCCTGCGGCACACAAGGCCTCAGCGGTGAGGACGTTGATGAGCAGAGCCAGTGAGCTATCATCGAATGGTATGGTACGTGTGGCAGAGGAGGAGAGAGTTGTGGATGCCAGGTAGACCTTGAAGTAGTTGGCTTACCTATGGGAGACTAGAAGAGGGCATGGTGTGGAGACAGAGCACAGTGGGGGAAGGCTATATATAGATGCTGGAAGGATGTGCGTACTCCATGGAGCAGCCTTACCCTCACTGCAGCTAGCTGCACATGTCGAGCTGGTGGGTGTGTTGGGTGTACGAATCTTGTGACTGTGTGACGTCAGTACGTGCTACAGCCCATACAACTTGGGGATAGGGCAGTGAGTAGACTAGCTAGTAGTCAAGTTTTCTTAGCTTTTACTTTGCACGGCCTTCCTGAGTTAGACGCCAGATACCTCCTATGAAATCCTGGCTGCTTGCATATGCACCTTCTCCACTAGGTCAAGTTGTGCCCACCCAATACAGCTGCCCCATATACAGCAACACTGATTCAACCAGCACCTCCGGCCAATTATCCTCATTAATGTATTTCTCTAATCTCCTTCACAGCGTCTCTGCACTTCTTCAACTAGTCACTCCAAGGATGTTGACCTCTTTCTACCATCCTCTTTCTCCCCATATGCTCCCCAATATTCAACCAAAATTAAATACTTATACTCTTCCACAGCTTCTCAATTCTCTCTTCATCTAACTCCTCCTCCTCCATTCTTCTCGTAACTCCTCTACCTATACTTCTGCCGACCACTCTCACTGTACACCAACCTGACAGCACAATCAAGCTTGGCTCACCATCATTCTTCTCTTCATTTTCAGCAAACGGCACAGTATCATCTGCTTATAGGAGTGCTGATATAAGCCGCTCCCTCAATTCGAACCCAACACCTGCAGCCCTCAATTAACTATTTGCTATTCATTATAAATACGTACCTGGTATAGACTAGTAATGGCATGCATTGTACAGTGCTGCGTATGCCAGTGGTCCAGCGCATGGTTGCAGGCTGATGTGACGCCTGATGACGCAGTCGCCGGTCATAGGATATTTATATAGCTCACGCTAAGGGCTGCGGTACGGAGCGTGCAATATGGCTAAAGTTAAGGTCATGGTTAGCCGTGTCGAGAAGTGGATCACTTTCGAGAATGTATTCAAAGCAGTCGTCCTACTGATGGTTTGGGGTCTGTTGAGTATTCCTGTAGCTGTGTATTTCGCATCGAAGGAGGAGAGCACTTCATCAGATTGGCTAGGCACTGTTTCAAAGCTCCTGCAGTCCTTGGAAGGGAACTGTGACCCTGGACGAGAAAGCAGTTTTAACGAAACTTCAAACAGATCTTCTGCACAAAACTGCTCCAGCTCTGACAGCGGTTTGCAGGTAAGCTGTTTGCGTAATGTGCTGATGCACCCACATGGCTATAGCTACGAACTTAGCATGTGTGGGACAGCCTTGCGCCAGATTGCCTTGTCCCCTCTCTTACACTAGTTCCTAGGTCCGGGGAGCAAGGACCGACAGTGTCAGCCGCTCAGCACTGGACCGTGTGCAGCACTCCAGGGTGCGGGTAACTCGAGCGCAGTCGAACCGTACTATTCTGTACTAAAAGAGGTGATCGCATTCGCGAAAAGACCTTTCAACTGTTCCACAGCCGTCTCTGAAGTTAGCACCATTTTGGCAGCTGTACAGAACACCATACGTAACTTTGAGCCGAGCTGTGAAGAGAAGGGAATTCCATTCCTCTGTAAATACCTCTTTCCACCTTGTAACAGCGCTGGTGAAGTTGCATATGCTACAGTAGAAGAATGCGAGCACATTCGAGATAAAGCCTGCGCATCAGTCTGGAAATTCGCATCAGCGCTAAATCAGTATAGGGCACTGCTTCCAAAGTGCTCTGAGCTCATGAACAGTACTGGGGACAACCGGTCTCACACAACACCTCAAGCCGCAAAACCTCTAATATGTCACCCCTTGTTTGTGCAAACAGATTGTGTCTGTTTGCCTAGTTGTGGAACATTCCGGACAAGGACCGACACCGAGCAAGCACTAGAGGACACTGCAGTATTCCTGGCCATCATTGCTAGCTTTGTAGCAACAGCCATTTACATAGTCTTCCTTGTTAAAAGACGAAAAGCAATGTGAGTCATGACTGTATCGGACATGCACACTGAGGTGTCATGGTAACTATGGGGTGTTGGGAAGGACTGACGGTATACTTCCAAATCAGAGGAGTCTACTTAAAATGGCTATTACACAATTGGCTTTAGACTGAAGAAGAAGCTAGGCGAAACTTTTACATAACTGTTTGCACACACTTTGCAGAGTAAACCATGTATTAAGGGTAATAATTAAATTGTATATCTGTAAGGGTGTGATATGAGTAAACTAGTGCCAACACTGTGTTTCAGTGTAAAACCTTTTGTGTTAATATACCTTACAGGCTCAAGTATCCAACAGTATTGGTGCTCTATGCAACATTATCTATTGCATTTCTTGGTAAGTATGTATGCAAGTTTACATGTTCAATCATAATACTCTGAATTGTATTGTATTGTATTGTATCGTATCGTATTGTATTGTATTGTATAATTAAGGTTACCCTTTCAGCTCAAGGCTGATGTCAATGGGGGACCCAAAAATGAATGAATCATTGCATTGTATTCTTACAACACATTGGCAATCACAGCCATTTGGATTCTAACTATGATGACCACTTCTGTTCAGTGATGACCACTTCTGTTCAGTGTTGTTCATTATGCATGATGAGAAGCCATATGTACATATCATTTTAGAGCTTCTAATGTACTCTGGCTCCTCTTCCCACAGCACATCTGAGCTTCACTTTTCTTGTGTACACTCACTTAGTCTACTTCCCTACTAACCTTTCAAGATTACTACTTGCGATAGTTGTGGGGTTTGTATAATAATCCTGTATACAAGTATATAAATTATACACATGTAGCCTGCATGCAGCTGTACAATTATATGTTTTCGCTAATTAGCCAAGTCTCATTGGTCTGATTGCAGCCAAGGGTGTAGGATTAGGCATTATTCTAGTAGATTGAATACATATGTCTTTGTCTGCAATATATGCATGTAGATTGAATACGTATGTCTTTGTCCGCAATATATGCATGTTAGGATTAATGATAGAGGATAAGTACAATGTTAAATGCACACACACCTTCTAGCTTAATAAGCAAGTGTATGACTGAAAATTAAGCTTTGGCATGCATTTGCTTTGCAGCTTTCATAGTTTTCATCGGAAGAGCTGTTCCTGAAAACTCCCTGTTTTGCAGTCATTCAGATCTGTTGCATACCATGACTGATTCTCCAACCCCCTTTTGTGTAATCACTGGTAAGCAAACATAGTAGCATACGTATACATATATATATATATATATAGTAATTTCAAATTTGCACCCTTTCCTTGTCATCATATATGTTCAGGTATTACTTTCCATGTCTCCATTATTCTTGGATTTTCTTTCTGGACTGTCCATATAATTCACATTTGGATAACAGTGGACCTACCTCATCTCACATTCACGAAGAAGTTGAGGAATCATCCTAAAGTGGTTCACATTGCAGTGGTATCTGCCTGCATCTTGCTTTCAATAATAGGACCCATTGTGACTCTGGCCAAATATTCATATGTTGTTTCGAGGGTTCCAGCACTATCCTGTACACCAAATGACCTTGACTTTGTATTCTACTCACTTATGCTTCCATGTATATTTCTACTAGCTACGTCAACTTCTTTTCTGGTCCTCCTATTCTGGACAGTGTACAAGGTATGCATGCATTGAAGTAGAATGCTAATGGAGAACTAGAGTGTGAGCTTGCTTTGTTTTTAGTAGCTACCACCATATACATCATAATATGTATTTTATCTACAGAAACAAGAACTTTTAAGGGGTGGAAAATGCTTGAAGACTCCAGAATTGAAGATACTGTGTCTCTCTCTCTTCTACATTATATGCGGTGTTATCGTATTGACACGTTTTGGTGAAAGTACAGGTTCCCATGGAGATCACATACAAAAAATAATTGACTTTGCATTATGCCACCTTGCGGGAGACTCATCGAACTGTTCTTCGCATGACAGCATAACGGATACTAAAAGTGCTGCTCTTACCAGCTTGTCATACTTTCTGGTTGGATGTCTTCCAGTCTCTAGTCTTGTCTTTGCCTTTACATCCTCTGACCTTGAGCAAGTTATGCTGTGCTGGAAACGCGTGGTCAGACCTTCCGAAACATCTAAGGTGTATCTATCTGCATCCGGTGGTTCAAAGAAAGGTGATTCACAAAGAATACCATCAGTATCAGAAGAGTTATCAATGAACATAAAGAACGTCGAAATCTGAGTCTAAATTATACATGTTTCCTTCATAGATACCGTTACCTATATACCCTGCATACACACATACACTTTATTATTATTTAGTATTTTCCATTCCCATTATTACTATAATTATTATTATAGCTATTGCCCATATTTGGTGTGAATCATTTGACGTGTTATTGCAATGGAAATAAACTAAAAATGAAACAAGTTCTAACAAAGTAACTAGAGTGTAGTGTAGTGATAGATAGTGTGAGGGTCACATTGAGGCGTGAAACTGTGCTGATGACAGAATCAGTTAACCCCATTACACATTAAATTTCTTCTCATAATACTAGATCATATAATAATTTCAGTACAGTAAATGTAAAACTACTCTAGGGCATCACTGCTCACAGCACAACATATGCATGCCTCCCCCTAGCTATGCATGCTGACACATCTGAGTCCTTTGGCTCATGATTGCATGGTCATAGAGATTGCTACCTTTATACATGCAGCATGTGTTCTTGCTTCTGTGTTATATAGCCAAAAGTAAAGACTATGAACATGCAGCTCAGGGCGTGGATGAGAGATAGCTATACATTGGGCTCCATTGCTGTAGCAATAGCTGACTTGTTCATTGACGCCCCTGGTAAATATGCATAAAATTAGCCAATCAGCAATAGCCAATCAGCAATCGTCCAATCGCTATTCACAGTCACATGCGCGCACGTGTCGTACCCTTTGGCGGGATTTTTGGAGTACTGAACGAACGTTCTCCCAATGGACGAGGTTCCAGACGGCACTACGTTTGAGCTGCTGCCGAACGAAGGGGCGGCCCTCTATTTGGACAACACTACGTATTCCAAGAGCGCGCCTGTGAATCTGAACGACTCGCTGGACGACGACTCAAATAACGGGCTGGAGGATTCTCTAGACGTCGCAAACGAGAATGCCGTGGAGGTAAGTAGCTAGCTCTGTCCTTAATACAGTGATGTGGTATAAACCTTCTTCTGAGTGCCTTCTGATGTAGCGTGTATTACTTATATATACGAGCATCATTTGTCACCCAAATAGCTATGTAGCTATATGTAGCTAGCTATACTAGCTCATTCTTTAACTAGTATTTAGCTAAGCAATACTGTATACCTAAGTAAGTCTATAGTCCCCTCACATATAATATATAGCTAGCTAAAGTAAAGTAGATGGTTTTCGAACGGAAGGGCGTCTGAACATGTCTCTGCCATTTGTCTGAATTGATATGCTTCGTAATTTGTCTGAACATAATTGAGATGCTTCGTAATTTGTCTCAAGTTGGAGTCTGAATCAAGGTTATGATTATTTTTTTGGACTCCACTGAGTAGACATACTTCACTTTGTAGTACAATGGGTAACAAACACTTTTGCTAGACCCGGTGGGCAACTTACAATACAAGTCCTGTGAATGCATTATATATATATAGTGACTGTATTGTGATACATGTGTGCTGTAAGTTCCAAAAGACACCACAAATCTAATGTTTAAATTATTTTTTATGATTCAAGGAGGTTGTGTAGGGTGTGGCAGAAATGTCTCAGTGTGCCTAACAGTAACGGAATGCAATTAATGGACTTTAATCTCTGTCTCCGTCTCTCTATCATACACAGTATACATGATACCTAGCTGTACATCAATTGTCATGGTATAAAATGTACTGTAATGCACTGTCAGCGTTCTTCAACAATGTAGTACAAATAGTGCTTATTTGTGTTTGCTGGAGTGTGTCAAACTATGTACGTATCCGCCATTTGCAAAATGGTTTTATGGGATGACTTGGAATGTTGACAGTAGCTGTATGCCGTTTGCATCAAGCCACAGTGACAGCAGTCATGAGTGTAGTGTGAACTGAGGTGTGTAGTTGTTAAGCAAACACATACGTGTATCAATGATAAACATACAGTGTCACCAGTCACCAGAATGTTTATTACTGACAAAGACTCGGGGTCAGAAGGGGCCAAATTGTCTGTCTTTGCTATGTACGCACGCACGTGCTAGCTCAACAGCTGCCTCCGTTTGTTCACTCACACACACCCTCTACCACATTTTGTACGTACCAATGCAGTGTGCATGCAGTAACTATGAAAATAGTTGTGACCATAACGTTCAGTGCATTTAGTGGTAGATAGGTAGATGGAGTACCACGTCCCCCTCAGCTTTTTTCCACCAGTATATACATACAGGTGAAATGAGAAATGAAGATGCTTAATTCTTGGTCTGTCCCAGGCAGTTTGTGAATAAACTTTTGAGACTCCATCCGATGGTACAATACATTGATCACTCATCAGCCAAAAATATGCAGCAATAATAATAGCTGTACAGATACATAGTATATGCAGATAACACGTGAGGTATATATACTATAATTATCTTAATGCATCAATATCTTGTAAGAGTTTGAATGTACTCATTTTTATTACCATTGCTGTGCTTTCCATTGGTGCATATCTTAATTTGGCAAATTCCTACATGCCATTGCCTGTAGCTTGCGGAGCCAGCCCTAACTGGATCCCTCCAACTGACTGATGTCCTCACAGAGAATGAAGCAGCAGTTACCTCTTTGACACAAGCAATGCAGGAGACCCGTCAACCATCTAACTCTACAAGTGTTCTGGAGGTGACACAGTCCACTTCAGCGCAACCAACCCTTTTGTCCCAGCTCACTAAAAAGGCAACCACTGCTGCCAATTGCACACAGGAGGGTGATGCAAGGTGCAAAGATGTGGAGAGTGCATCACAGGGGCACAAGATAGCTCCAAGCTTTGGCAAGAAAAAGGCAGTTTTTAAGCCTCCAAAAATGGATAAGAATGCAACAGGTACTGTTCCTAGCAAATTGGAACAAGGTAAAACAAAGCAAAAAGACACACCTCCAGGCAAAGTGGCTGCTAACAAGAGCACTCCATTGCAACCTCAGCCACCAGCAAAGGAATTGGATGAGGAGATCAAGAAAGGAAAGGAAACTTGTGACAAGCAGGAAAGCTCTGAGATGAAGCTGACCAAACTGGATCCTGACTCTAAACCTGCGAAGGCCGTGGTTAAGCGAAAAGATGATGAGGGAAAGGGAGTTGAGAAGGAATTGAGAAAGGCAGAGTCTGAAAAGAAGAAGCTTCAACAGCAGCAAAAGAAGCTTGAGAAACAACGAAAGTTGGAGGAGAAGGAGGCAGAGCGTGAACGAAAGAGGCAGGATCGAGAGAGGAAGGAACGTGAACGAGAGGAAAAGAGGCAAGAAAAGGAGAGAAAGTCACAAGAACGGGCACAGAAGAAACGTGAAAAGGAATTGAAGGAACAAGGCAAAGAGATTAAAAAGCAGGAACAAGACAACAAGAAGCTGATGAAAAAGAAAGAAGACAAAGCCAATGGCAAGATGCCCAAAGTAACTCATGATACTATAGCACTATCGCCAGCAACATTGGCAACTTCAGCCGACAGAGACAGCAAACAAGGAGAGCTTCAGTTGGCTGACACGAAGGACAATGATAGTGGCAGCAGAGAAACTGCAGAAGAGGATGAAGGAACTGCAGAACATGAGGAAGTGGAAGACGAAAGCAAGGGCCACATGGAGTCGGTAACAAATGGCAGTGATAAAGATGGCGATCTAGACACTACAAGTAAGCACAGTGTGAGTGTGACTTTGTCGAGTGTAGAGCAGTCATTGTTTAGATATATAGCTATAGACTTGAATGGCAGGTACGAGTATTGGAATGATATAGATCAACCATTTGTTGGTACGTACTTTAGCTAAATATTCTCAATTAAATAGCTTTGCCAGTTTACAGCTACCTTCATGTGTGAGCAGTACAAAGATGTTTTAAATAAGTACATATAGTTGTAGTAACAGCAGTGTATAATGTGATGTCAGCAGGACGAGGTGGCGCTAAAGCAGTCACATGTGCAACAGCATATCAAATGCGAATGCCTGTGAATGTTGTTCTATGGTTAGTTCATTGAAAGTCCATGTAAGTAAGGTATACAACCTTCTTCCCACCAACACAGTGGAAGGCGACTGTCCTGATGATCAGAGTGAAAAGCAGGGTTCCCCTAGTGTCAGACAGAATGAGGCGTCCACAAACGAAAAAGTCTCTGACATGAACACAGAAAGTGACAATCATTGTTGTGCAGAGCCACTAACTGAAGGCAATCCAATGACTATTCCCAGAGGAGTAAATGCTTTATCCGAAGCTCCTGCCACGAAGAAGAAGTTTACTCCACCAAATGTACCCAATGTCACAGTCCCTCAGAAACGCTCAGCAGCTCCTGGAGAAAGCAACAGCAGACCCAGCAAGAAGGTCAAAAGAATGTGTGCGGAAGAGAATGGTGCACCACAACCAAAGCCAGCAAAGGTAAAGCCGCAAAAGCTGAAAGCAGACGGGAAGGCAGAGAAGCATTTACAGAAGCAGACACTGGGAGCTGCAGCTGTACGGCCAGAGAAGCCTCTTCCGGTGTGGGTTCAGTGTAGCAACTGCCAGAAGTGGAGGGTGGTTCATGATTGTGCAGATCCATCCACTCTGCCAGATGAGTGGAAATGTGACATGAATTCAGGTATGCAGTTTTGGCATTCATGCACTCTTTATTCTTACATACATATATTCTACATCTATTCTACATTATATTTAACGTTTTGTGCCCACATCACATGTACGTACTTACGCTATCCTACCGTTGCATGTTATACAGTATTTGACTCTGACATGCCGGCCCATTGTAGTCTTCTCTCGCACTTTGATTAGATGTGTCAGTGCAGTCCTGTTCGGTGCCAGAGATGGACTGGCCAGACCTGACCAACAGCCAGGAGTATGTGTACTCCCAGTTTACCCGAGGCTCAGTTGTGTGGGCCAAGCAGCAAGGCTACCCAAGGTGGGTACGTACGTATGTCAGACATAAGATTTACTTGCATAAGCACACAATGTACGTATCTGGGCTCCATTGATGTTATGTTGTGACCATACTAAAGTTAAATGGTTACACTAGGGAGTGCAATTTACATTATGCAATGCAATTACAATGTGGACACATCGAAACATTTGATTGGTTTTGTATTAATTTTCTTGCTTTCATTAATTAGTTGGCCAGGAATGATTGACAATGACCCGGACATTGGAGTGTGCATGTCATGGGAAGAGGACAATCCTCCAGAAGATGCACCTCCAGTTAGTTAACTGTGTGCACCCCACTGCATGCCAATTCAATACCTTGCTCACTACTACCCAGCTTTACTCCTGAATGCCTGCTGCCTAACTATGCAGTCCGAGTACCACATTGTGTACTTTGGGAAGCCTGTCTCCAGGGCATGGGTGGAGGCCGACGACGTGGCACCATTCTCAGAAGACTGTCCAGAAACTGAGGTAGGCAATACGGCTAGTCTACCTTCACTGATACCAAGCTGTGTGCAGGACGGATGGTGGTAATGGGATGAGGGTTGTTCAGTAGGAGCCTCCTCAGAGTTGTGCATGTGATACGTATATTTAAGTGGGCTGACAGATACAGAAAACAGACACCTGTTTGGTGCACATGATTTGAGCACCATAGCACCATACTGCGTATACATCATTTAGTCATTTGCCATGGCCATTTTGTGTTTGCACCTACGTACATACATCTCTTGTGATATGTACGTACATGGCACTTTACACATGATCACAGTGTTAGGGAAGACAGTTATGTGGGTAACTGTGTGCATTGTTCCTGAAAGAGAACCATAATTATTCTTGTTTCCTCAAATAGCATTGACTATTTATAGCAATGCATGCAACTATGTAAAAGCTTGAAGTTGGCTCTGGGACAGCTACTCATGGCTTGAGAGGAGCTGGGTCAGAAAAATGTTGCAATTGAGTCTTTCTGCAATACCCACCATGTACGTATGTCATGCTGCGTGCATGAACATGGCTGTTCCTGGGTTTGAAGCAATCCCATGCTAGTGATGTCACTAAGGCTCAGCGCATCCAATCAGGTGCTCATCCAAGCTGGAGCAATACTACCAGGCTGATTGAAGTGCTCCATTGGCTGTGCACATCTTCACTGACTACAGATGCAGTGTACATATTGTGTGCTCTTATGTATCTACTTCAGGGCCATGGTGTCTATGCTAAGGCACTAGGTGCTGCCAAGCGTGAAGCCCAGGCAGCTCTGCAGGAAACTACTGAGGTAATGGGACCACCATGCCTGGCATGTGTATGTACGTACGTACGTACTTGTATGTCCATGTCACTGTGGCAGGTATTTGATCAAGGACTGTATACCATGTCCCCTATAAGAATATAGGGTACACGGTGTTCTATACATTCAACAGTGCAGTTAGCATGTGTTGGCTAGACTGGTAATTGATATATTAGTGTCAGCCCAAGGGGCTCACGTTCTCGTTTGCAGCACATATACATAGCATGCACTAGCCAAACTGTGTCCTCCTTACCATGAAGGTTTTGCTATCTTTGCTCTGTCCTACCTATGCCTAAAATCAGATCACTAGAAAGTTTAGGTTAAGCAGATTTGGAATTACGTATACACATTGCTATGGATGTGAGGGGTTAAATCAGCAAACTAAAGGATTCAGGCATATGCACTGCTCATTTATACGACATGCCTCAAATGTGCTTGTCCTACATAAAGAGTTATGTCATGTAGCTACATATGTACAGTACATGACAATATATGTAAATGTGAATGCATGTGAAGCAATATAATGTATGATTGCAGGTAAGGCTCAGCAAATACAGCTTTGCCAAGAGGTTTGGCAAAGGAAAGAGAAAGGCCAAGCAATGGCGTACCATTAAGCAAGGTGAGTCTGCTTCCAGCTAGCAGATACAATATATATATATATATATATATGTAGGTATCTGTAGCTTATTAGGTAATTATATTCAGTGTTCATTCTTGTCTTCCTGTCAGATGACGAGGAAGTGCTGCCCTCTAAGAAGTCACGACGCCTAACTGCTAAGGTAATAGCATCTTGAGCTTGACCCACACACCACAGATGCAAAGTTACTAAACAATTGCTTACTCATTTTGTATGTACAATAAACGTCATCACTGGAGTATACTACATCATGCATTGTCAACACCAGACTGTAGGAAAAGCAGATCTGTTTGCTTTGGTTGATCACACCTACAGTTCTACCCTTGATAATTTCTTGTTAGCATAAAATCATACAAGTAAACGTCATTCACAGTTTCAGGGCGGTTTCCTGTTCTGTTTGCACATTGCACACTGCAACCACTCGCATGATTAAATGGAGCCCCACGTGGATCCAATGATGTATAACTTGATAGACTCTGCAATTCCAATGCAGTCATGTGGGCAATTGCAGTGTACAGTGACTAGAACCCCCCAAACCACTGTACAGTATTCTGACAAAATTATGTAATATGGTAACAACAAGACACTAGCTAGCTAGTCATTGCCATTGATATATTATGTCATAGAGACTCATTGCTACGCACAGGTGTGAACTAGGAATGCACTTCTGTCAAGCAATTAGATGTAGCATAGGAACAAGTTGTAACTGGATGTTTTAGCCCTGATGGCCTTCATCAACAGTAGAACTGAACCACTCTTTTCTCTATTTCTAGAAGCAAATGCAATCTTCATTTCACGAACAATGACTACAGACATTAATAGGATAGTTGTTTACTGGCAAGGATGCAGCTAGGGCATAAAATGGGCATTAAGAGACGTGAAAGCACCATTTTAGGGGATCCCTGGACACCACTTCTCTGACAAGTGGTCCCTATGGATGTACTATGTATATACATACGTACATGAAGCTACTCTACTGATGGGCGCAGCCATATTGTGTGGTGGATACACATAGTATAATACTTGTATTGATCAGCAACAGAAATAGTATAAATTATATAAAGTACATTCTTATATTATATGTATGTTTGTCAAATCAACTTGTACTCATAATTCTATTCCATAAATAAGTGCATAGTATACTTTACAATCAATTCAATAATTCTCATAATTATGGAGACTCATTATTTTCCATTGTGAAGTGCACACTGGTCTCTGTGCTGTGTAATACTGTTGTGTTACTGCTATTCCCTACACAGACTCCTCTGAAAGGCAATAATGAAATGGCACACGCTGACACAAGTGAGTGAGCCTAAATGTTATTAACCAAGCAGTTATGGATGGCCACACAATCCTGGGTGCCATGTGCTATGGAGGGCAGGACCAGTTCCATGTACATGTTAATGCATAGTCCACTTCTGTGCCATCTCTTGTGGTGTCATGTATGTACGTACTTACATACTAAGAGCCATGTTATAGATACAAGGGCCATCGGAACCAGAGTGGCTGGTGGGGCTTGGGCGTCACCAGTTTTTGAGCTCACTCCTTGTAATTTCCTTAGGACTGTTTGTGAAGTCTTGTAAATGGGTAAAAAGCAACTATACCATACTAGTCAACCTACTAGTCAACCTTGTTGTGATATAATTACGATGCCATCAAAACATGGCTGAATATCGTAGTAAAGTGTATCAACTGCCCTGTTGCTGCATTGCGGACACATTTAGCTATATTGGTACATTTGTCTCTAGTCTGTCAAAGCCCAAGCGCGATAAGTTGTAGACTCCTGCAGTTCCTATCGCCGCAGCACTTATAAAATACTTCCGACAGGCCTGAGATAGTTATATTTTTGAAATATCAACTCTTTGTCAATAGTGAGTTACGAGTATTTGCACATGAGCATGTACTTAGCACTAGGGGGTTCCTCACTAAACACAAGACATGCATCGCAGCACCAAACTGGCCCCTAAAAAGTGATAATTAGACATTGACAGTGCTGTTCTAAATTCAAGCAAAAGCTTTATTTTGTAGCATCAATTTCACACCCATATGCATTTGGGAAGACTATGACCAGTACACAGGCAATGTTCCAAGCTGCTATAGATATATATATCACACCAAATTGCTATTGCTTTCTGTAAAGTCCTGAATGGCTAGGGAGGCTCATGCTGAGAGTTGTTGAGCCCACAATTGACTCGGACAAATGGATTGGACATTTCAGCAAGATGCAAAAAAGCAGTGTGCCTTTTTGTCAAGCATATGAAAATTTAAATGAACAGTAATGAGTATGTAGCAAACTGTTCAAATCTATAAAGTTCTTGCTGCATAATTATAATGCATTAAAATTGCAATCAGTTTCAATTAAGTTTCCCTTGGGTATCTCCAATTGCTGTAGGCGAGGTGGTTGGAGGGGAGTCCACCTCAGGAGAGACAAGGTGAAAATTACTAATATACCATGTATCATCTTGTATTTATACAACACTATATATGAATTCTGTATGTACTAATTATCATGTTATGTGGTTCATGCTGTATAATATTATTATATATAGTATATGTATTGTATATAGTATATGTATATTAGTACTAGCTATCAATGTACAGTCACAGTGTGTATCAATTAATTATTCAAATTAATATAATATTATGCATTCCATATGTGTACAATCACTATTAATCAATGAAGGTCTGAATATTGTGTAATCCGAAAGAACATGTGCATGTCATTGCATCTCAGCTTGTAGGCACCTTGAGCTTGCGCCCAATGGACACTTGCACCATCTCTGCAAGGAGGTTCTCCTGCTCGTGACAAGGCAAGGTGTACTTGCACTGCAACAATATTTATAGAGAAAGAACATAGTATACATATACAGGATCACTAATATTATAATTTATAGATCCAAAATTAGTTCAAGTTGTGCCAACTACTATGATGATATGCATGCATGAAAAAAAATATTGCCCAGGAAATGTTGGCATGGAGCAGATACAATATCTATAATTATGCCATAATTTCTAACTGCGCAAGTACTAATATTTGTTTTCATAGATGCCGCTCAAACTAGTGGGGGGGGGGGGCTCCTTGCCGGCCAGCTAGGCCACTGTTAACCTTAGCTTCTCACACATCGCAACTCCACACAAAAAACATGTCTACAACAATCAATGCACATCACAGATACATTTCCAATTGTTGGTCACACCGCCACTCCCAGCCGATTCACATATAGCTACATACGCAATGCAAACTGACAATATACACATGTACATGCTCTATAAGACACAACTTCAATGTAATGCACAAACACCTTACACAAAGTATACAGATGAGGCGCATACCCTATATATACTACGATATATATATACATACTCGCTATCCATGGCCACTAACAGGCATCCGTCCTCGAAGTTCGTACATGGTGATGGCTGCAGCTACTGACACGTTAAGGCTTTCCACAAAGCCACACATTGGGAGACGGAAGGACAAGTCAGCGGCCTCCAAACCTTCGTCCGACAGACCAGAATGTTCGTTACCAAACACTACTGCTAGTTTCCTCTCCAACGGCAGGTTCGCTACTGTACATGGAGCTGACGGAGAAGCGATCGCGATGCAATAGCCGCGGGCGGCCAAGTCTCTCAGACAAGCCTTGGTACTATGCCATTCACGAACACTCAGCCACTTTCTCGCACCGGCATCTGTTCTGCAAATATTCATACTTTGTTTTCGACGTTTGGCTTTATTGTTGCTTGCGTTCTGCTTTTCGCTGTAAATCAGATGAACGTCTTGGAATCCAAAGGCGTCAACAGAGCGAAGGACGGCATTCTCGTTTCCTCTATCCATCACATTCTCCAGCACCACAACCACGTGCCTTGTTCGACCTCGTACAACCCTGCTAAGCGTCTCCCATCTGCTGCCCGAAACCAATCCCTTGAACAAGTCGCTCGACATTTTCCCCTTCGTCGTTGCACAATGGTCACGCTGAAGTCACGTGCCTCGTAATGCCGCACCACTCTCCCACACGCGCACGCTGCCTGAAAAGTCTTGACCAAGAAAACATGGCTACTGCTTTGACCGCATTGTTTGCGTCCGTACGCGAGGGAAACAGATCCGAGGTGTCCAGGATCCTGGGAAACACAGAAAACACACGACTGGTCAACAACCCGGGGGACTACAACGAGACGCTACTGCACTTCGCCGCGGAAGGCGGTGACAAGGAGATTTGTAATCTCCTCCTCGTGGCTGGCGCTCGATGTGACATAGTGAACGCACAGAAGCACACGCCACTGCACAGAGCAGCCTTCAAAGGCAATCATGAAGCTCTTGCTGCAATGCTAAGTGAGTGATCTATTTGGTCTGTCGGTGCTCTATTAGGTAGGTTGCTGTTGGTCGCGTGGCCAGACCATTTCCGCTGTGTTGCGATTGCGCGTGTTATTACGCAATAGCGGACTATCTGGCCACGCATAGATTAGTCTGGGTAGCTAGACCGTCCCACTTAAACGCCCAAGGAGCGAAAGGGAAGGGACAGTCTAGTGGCAGTAACGATTACTTCACACCATCACATTATCAAACTTACACCTCGTGCGTGGAAATATTTATGGTCCGACAGCTACGCAGGAGTACTGTAGCATCGATCGCTACATTACTCCTGTGTAGTTGGGGCAGACCATGGACGTATGGACGAGGTAGAGAAATATAAGTGCTTTTGCATTTGCTGCTGCAAATCGCTCAAAGATAAGTACAGACTGATGAAGACTGGGAGGCTGACGGTAGTGGGAGAAGCAGTTGTGACAGCTACACAGCTGAGCATCGCTGGAGAAGGAAGCCTATGTCGCATGTGCTACCTTACTGTGTTGATAGTTCAGAAAGCGACTTAGGATGTCGACGCCTGGACGCGCACTTTGCGAGATAAGGTTTCTTCTGCTCACGCGTTTTTTCAAGCTCGAAACGAATTCCATTGCCATTGAAAGACATACCGTGACTGAGCTCCCACAGACTATGCATACTATTAGCAGGAATTCCTGCCAGTAGCATCTGATTGGTCGAATACGTGTGAAATAATTGTTACTGCCTCTAGACCGTCCCTTCCCAGCTCTAAGCGCCCCGGCGATTAGATGGGACGGTCTAACTAGCCAGACTATGCATAGATATACGCAGATCTTCGTATATCTATGGGCCACGCGAGACTAGGTTGCTGTTTGTTAAAAGTCACTGGGTAGGACAGGAAATTAAGCTGGATCGTATTAAGTACAGAGCAATGTCGTGCAGTTTTGTGTATTGTGGCAATGAATTATGTGTCCATTCAAGTGAAGTGTATAGCAGACGTCAGTTCCAGCTTTCAGCGCAGTATTTATTCAGCAAGCACATAGGGCCGTGCACAGTGCGGGCTAAGTCCACACACCTTTGTACTGTATCCTTTCTGTCTGGTGTTGTTGAAGAAGCTTGTCCGGCTGGGTTGCATCACTCAGGGTTCTCTTGCGGAAATCACCAACCAAAGATTTTCTTTGAAATACCAGACCACTGATGAAGGCAGCAGCAAGCTGCCGACACGTCTGGTATTTCAAAGAAAATCTTTGGTTGGTGATTTCCGCAAGAGAACCCTGAGTCTGTCTGTTGTTATGCATTTTTAGGTATCCACTGGTCATGAGGGTAGGGAAGGAGACCTGCTTACTAGGTAATTGCCTTGTAAGTCGGGCGTTAGGATGGAATTGCTTGTTAGAATAGGCCTCCACTCGTTGCTGACATGGCTGAGCAGCTGTTTGGTGTCACCTGCTCTGTAGCATTATTTAAAATGAATCACTAAACTGTAGGCCTGTTAGCAGTCAGTGGCCCATACGTGATAGACTGACAATGACTCAATGAGTAAGATCATTCTATGATTATTGCACAAGCTGTGGAACTCCCTGTACATAGGCGCTGTGACTCTACGTAAGTGTACTAGTGCAATTGTTGTAGCAATTGAGTGCCATTTTCCTCTAAATTCCCTGAATTTTAACACCGGTGTATGCTAATGCATTACCCGGATCTCATTGTCCGATGATGCAGGTGTGTGGTTAACTGTGTGTGTGTGCCCTGATAGCTACTTATGTTTGTAGAAGAGATGCATTGCCCTATTAATGTTTGTGTACAGTTGTTGCTGTGTAAAGGCTCAGTAGAAGGGTCTTTTCATTACACATATGTATGTTGTGGTAATTCTCTGCATCCTCTGACTCCTTCTCATGGTTCTTTACCAATGGATGAGCTAATGGACGCACCCATCATCCATGCTGTTCTCATGGTTAGCTCACATCACTTCCAGTGGTAGCCTCTCACTGACAAGCTACTTTAATGTCGCTGTACATTTGAGATAGTGCAGGAAAGTAATAGTAATGAAGCAAATTAATGTCTAGTACAAAGCCAGATGATTAGCAGTTATCAACAATAATTATGCCACCTATCTGCACACAGGGCACTCCTCTCTCCTTAAAGGAAAGCAACTTAAACGTGGTCGGCATGCTTTCTGCCTACTAGCCACTGTCCAGTCGTACATCGTACTAGTCGCCAACGTTCAAGCACAGTACCAGGAATCTACACAAAGTGAGAATAGTCCCTTCCATTTCCCTTTAAAAGCCTTTCCCAACATGGTACTGTAACTCTTCTGGATCACTTGGGCGGGACAAGTTGTTCTCCGTACCTTGTTCTGATGGGGGTCTCCTATGGTCACTGAGACTGGTGATGGTCCTGTTGTTGCATGAGGGCTGCTGCTGTATGTAATCAGGAACGTCTACAACTGACAGTCCATCCCCCTCTCCGGCCTTCATTGCCTGCTTGTATGTATTGAACAACCCTTTCCACTACATTTACAGTTAGTAAGTCAGACAGTCTGGTGGTCTTTTGGCACATACAGAATAGTAGAGAGTTTTAGATCAGCGTTTACGTTGAACACTAAATGGTCATTTGACCTGAGATATGACATCAACATTCACCATGATAGGCAGTAGTGAATTTTAGATCGGCGTAAACATTCGATGAAATGGCGTTTCAGAGAAGTTTGTTTCCTAGATTTGGGTAGCTGTTCTCTCTTCGCTCTTGATAGCGATCCTCAATATTCTAGAAGTGATCCAAATGATCTGGATATGGTTAAGATCATGGCTAAGCTGCTGTTGTATATGACCACGACAGCCATTCAGATTCATCCTGCAGCAAAGAAGATGACTTGGAAACTCTAACCTTCGCATTCAGACACTAAAGATATCAAACTAAACCTGGACACTCATGAAACGTTGAAAAGAAACCTCCGAACAAAGAAAGAACCCACCAGAATACACTTACGGCGAAACATGGTTCCAGGCGTATAAAACGTTAACATTCATCGTGTACGTTACCCGCGGAGTGTGTAACATGATGATTTATGACGTCAACGTTCACTGTAAATGTGACTAGTGTTTTCTCTGACCACTGTGGCCACTCCAGCAACCTGAGTGGTAAGCACTGCAATTTGAGTGGTCTGCTGCTCCTCTTTGAATTTGATTGTGCGACCTTCTGAATGTGATCTCGATGACAATGACAAGTTTGACCATCTTCCAGATATTCAAAAGATACTTACGTACCTGGCCTTTTTCATGTTGAATGGAACCCTTTTCATGCCATGCCTGAAGCTCTCGACATACAGTTTCTCCCCCACTGTGAAGGCGACTGTGCAGCTGTGTTAGTCATGGTACCTTTGCTCCTCTTCAACCCTCTGGTGGAAGCTTAGCTACACCAAGTACAGTTTCAAGTAGCGACGCCTACCTAAGAGCATCTCAGCTGGGGATAATCCAGTGGTGGTGTGAGGGGTCATCCATTACTGGAAAAGGAAATGGGCCAGGCGATCACCCACTGAGCCAGTGGATGTCTTGAAGATATGCAATGCCCTTTCTGCCAGACCATTTGAGGACGGGTAGTACTTTGCAACTCGAGAATGTACTTCACTCTGTTGAGATGACAAACGTGCCAAAACATCTCTAAAGGAGACTGGGGACCAACCCAACACAATGAACTTGGGAATGCCGAACCTTGCAAGCAGCTGTCGAATATGCTGAGTGGTGAGTTCAGCAGTGGCAGTAGCCATAGAGTTAACCTCCATCCACCTAGAGTGAGCATAGTCTCGCGGGGCCAGACCCTTTCCGGTATTGCGCAAGCGCACCGAGAAAGGGTCTGGGAGTTATCCTATACCTAAGTCGTAGAGGCTTCCTAACGCGGTTATTCGTTGACACCTCGTTAAAGCGTTAATTGTTAAGTGTTGGTAGCTAATTGGCACCGTGTAGTTCGGTCAGTCGGTCGATGATCGATGAAGCACTGCTGTACTTTTGTAAGCGTCCCTCAGGGAACAAGAAGCATTTCCAGAGAGTTTTGGCACAGCTAGTGATCTTCTGCGCAGCACAATTACAGCAAGCTCATTTTATTGTATCACCCCCAAGAATTCGGCCGTGATTCCACTTGGAACGAAGCATGCCTTTTGGTCCAGCATTAGTGCCGACAATGGACTAATAACCAAAGCAATTGACGTCTTCTGCGGCCGTTCCTGTGCTCGCTGAATGACCTAGGCAAAATCCCATATATTAAGAGACTTGCCGTAGCCAGTACGGAGACAAGAACATCTCGCCAACGAACGAACTCTACTACCGCTTGTACTAGCTCCTGCTTCAAGTTATTGTTACCTGCTTTAGCAGCCACGGCACGCGCTACAGCTTCGATCCTGGCACAGTCTACCCGCCGCCATTACTGCAATCAATACTCGGTTTGCAGGTAACCGGGCTCCACATGTCCACATCAAAGAAGTGTTATAAAACACCTAGTCCGGCATTCCCACGGATATTACACGACAACACTTGAGCTAACTCCCAGACCCTTTCTCGGTGCGCTTGCGCAATACCGGAAAGGATCTGGCCCCGCGAGACTAGAGTGAGCATTGATGATGAGGAGGAAAACATCTTTCCCTATAAAGGACAAACAAAATCAAGCTGTGAAATCGGGCCCAGGGTCGGGTTGGTCATGACCAAGGATGTAGGGGTACTAAAAGGGAGTAGATTGACATTCTTGCTGACATTCCGGGCAGCATTGAACCAAATGTTCAACTTTCTTGTCCACTCCTGGCAACCAAGCTAGGCTCCTTGCCAGGGATTTCGCGTGGGATGTGCATGTTGGCTCTGTCTGACCATCCATGCTGGATGTGCCGTAGGAGCAAAGACAGGAGTGGATTGTCTAGTCCACGTGGTGATCTGTGTGGCAAAATAGGGAGCTTCTGCCAGGTTCTCCACTAAAAGAACCAATTCTCCAGAGGCTGGAATTTGAGTTGGCTTGTCCAACAGTGGAAAGCAGCTAATGGCATCAGCGTTCACGTGTTGTCCAGTTAGGGATGATAAGGTGTACTTGTATATTGCCAGAGTCAAGGCCCTATGCTGAATTCAGGTGCCTGCCTGTACTGTGACTTCTCTGCTCTCATTGAAGAGGCTTAGCAATGGCTTATGGTCTGTCTGGAGTACAACATGATGACGATACAAGTAGGAGTGGAACGGTCCACCACCCACTTCCACATGCTGAGCAGTGCATACCTATGTGTAAAGCAATACTTGCTGACTGGAGTTGTGCATTTGAAAAGAACGACAAACGCTGTGCATCAGTCAAAGTCTTACTTAAGGTTAACCCATGCTCAGCTAACAGACACTTCAGATGCTTTCCTCCTTTAAGCTACATGCTAGCTTATTCCTCAATGCCTCTTCTAAACCTTCCCCAAACTCTCACCTGGGTGCCAACTTGTGCCGCTCTGCTTCAAGAAAAGGTCTCTGTCTGTCCAATTGCCATGCCTGCCATCGACCTTTGTTGTTAATTGTGATGTCTTGTCGATCAGAACTGCCATCGCTTCCAGGCATGTAAAGCATTGGAACAGCAGGCAACTAATGACACAGCAAGCCCTGCTGTACCATTGAGTTGTTCATGTGCACACAAGGCACGCAAAGCGGGTCAAAAGCTGCTGTTACTAGTACACCTGAGCTAGTATCAGTATCAGTATCAGTATCAAATCATTATTAAACTGGTGACTCCACTTAGCCAAATGGCTACTTTCCAGGGAGCCCAGTGAATAATACAATGAAATGTAATAAAGTAATAAAATAGCTAGTGGTGTAAAAATGTAGTGAAGAAAAGATGACCTAATGAAGACAAAAGAAAATGGGAGTGATATTATCAAGGTGGTATAGGCATATTAAATAATTGTAACGGGATATTCACATGCAGTAAGGTGAAATTGGAGTATATAGTCGTAATAATAATTGTGGATTAATAAGAGTTCCTTAATTGGGTTAATCTGTAACTAATGGCCTTCTTCCCATATTCCTTGTAAACTTGATTGACAAGCAGATGGCCTCTAACAGCCCCTCTTGTATGATAGTGGTGTACGTCCGATACCTTTGTTAAGAGTTTCCTTAGGTACGATGGGGGAGACTTTCCTGACTTCGGTTGCGATAGTTCCTGACTTAGGGCGAATAGTTTCTGCTGTCGCCTATCTGAGAGGGATGCCCATTGAAGGGTAGCTAGAGCCTCAGTTGCAGATGAAGATTTAGGGACCTTCAGGATGATGCGACCTGCATAGTTTTGAAGCCGTTGAAGGCGGGTGGAGTCGGTCGAGCAACAGGGGTCCCAGACAAGGCTGCAGTAATCAAAACTAGTTGCAATGTAGGCGAAGTAGAAAGCTTTTAGAGCACTGACGGGTAGGAGCCAGGAGAGCCTCCTCATTAGGTGAACATTACGCGAGACAGATTTAACTAGACTATCTATGTGAGGTCGCCAGTGCAGATGGTGATCAATGATGACCCCCAGAAGCTTAAAAGTCTCCACTTGTTCAATAATAGAACCGTTGAAAGTGATGTTCAGGGCTGAAGGGTGTTTCCTCTTAGGGTGAATCAGCATGCATTTTGACTTTGTTACATTCAAGGATAGGCCATTGTCGATCAGCCACTGGTTCACACATGACATAATGGTGTTCAATCTGGAGCTAATAATGGCAGTTGTCTTGCCAGATGCAAAGATGGTAGTGTCATCCGCGAACAAAGCTATCTGTGAAGGGGAAGTTGTGGCTGCAGGGAGATCGTTAATATACATTGAAAATAGGAGGGGGCCAAGGACTGATCCTTGCGGGACACTGGAGCCAATGGAGAGATATGGTGAGACTGTACCGTTGGCAGCAACTGCTTGGACTCTGTTGGAAAGGTAGCACTTTATCCACTGGCACAATTGATCGCTCAAATTGAATTGAACTTTCAGTTTGTGAAGAAGTAGGGAGTGGTTGATAGTGTCAAAAGCCTTGGCTATGTCCAGATACACAACGCCAACCATATCCCCCCTGTCTAAAGATTTATACCAGGAGTCAGTGAGATACAAGAGAAGGGATTGCGTAGAGTGACCACATCTAAAACTGGATTGGAGTGGGTGAAGCAGGTTATTTCTTTCTAAGTGGTCAGTTAGAATATTTACTATATACGTACATTTCCGCTACTTTGCTGGCTGCTGGAAGCATCGATATAGGCCGGTAGTTTGAACAGGTAGAAGTGGGACCCTTCTTGTGAAGAGGGTGAATAATAGCTGACTTCCACTGACTAGGAAAGGAAGCTTGTACAAAGATAATATAGTAATGAAGCCAAATATTATAATTATTATATTATTATTATATACTATTTATCTACCATTTTATACATTATAATAATAATAATAATAGTACATATATACATGAATAAAATGACATTTTGTGTTGGTAATTTAGTCATATTATTTTAATTATGACGCCAAATAATAAGCACTAAACATCAACAATCATGTGCGTACATTACATGTGCCACACTATCAGTAATGAGATGCCATCCAATTCTCCAAGCATTGCATGAGCTGCATTGAGCTTGCTGTGTACATGTACGTATGTGGGAAAGGGCACAAGGTGCATGTTTTGTGTGTGTGTGTGTGTGTGTGTGTGTGTGTGTGTGTGTGTGTGTGTGTGTGTGTGTGTGTGTGTGTGTGTGTGTGTGTGTGTGTGTGTGTGTGTGTGTGTGTGTGTGTGTGTGTGTGTGTGTGTTGCAGTACAATTGTACGTACATATTTACAATTGTTTGTGTATGTACGTATATTATATAGGGCATGGTGGGAATGCAGTGATAAACTGTGTCGACCCCAACGGCTGGACAGCCCTCCACTATGCTGCCAAATTTGGGAGTCTGGAGTCAGTGATGGTGCTTGTACAGGCAGGGGCCAGCCTTACACAGATGAACAGCCAAGGACAGACAGCACTGAAGATAGCCAGAGTTGCAAAGAAGGCAAATGTTGAGAACTATCTTCTAAAGAGAGAACAAAAGCAAGGTGAAATTACAATTTAGTCATTATACAACATGCTGAGTCCAAGGATGGGTACACTAGGATTCGTTTATACCTCTAACTGTTATGTACTTTGTAGCTATGTTCTCCGTGCATGGTACAGAATGGTGTTTTGTAATGCACTCTGTGTGAATGACTACGTACTGGCAAGTAGTGTTTAATGTTTTGCAGTACCACCGTTCACTTCTTTACCCCTCCCCACCCCCCTCAGGTAGTGCCCCCTACAAGGACATCAATGACCATGGTGAGGCAATCATTGAAGCTCACCAGCGCGTAATGAAGACTGCACTTTGGTCTGACACACACACAAGAGTCGTCTTCTTGGGAGACAGAGCCACTGGTAGGTTGGCTTGCTTGTATGTAGCAGTATGTACATACGAATGTATAGTATACATAGTTTTGTGTGCATAACGATGACTTCTGGGGACATGCATGTACATTGCTGTCAAAAAAGGTGTGTGATTTGTCATATGTGTATGTATCTTCCATCTTGCAGGGAAAACATCATTGTCCAAGGTGATTTTCGGTGGTAAGTTCAATGAAGCAGAGAAGCCGACGAGGGTTGCTGACATTGACTCAAGAGTGGCTGAAATCAACTACAAACAAACGACTAACTGGAAATTCTCACGCACCGTTGAACAGGATGCTGCAGTCCTTCAGCGGTCGTTTGAAGACCACGTCACTGGTCATATCTTTTTGTATATGCACAAGAAGCGCCAGCAGAGCAAGCGTGCTATCCCACCTGAAACAGTGACAAAGGGAGAAGGGGGGAACCTGAGTGCCTCTGCTCCCAACTCCAGTCCCCATGTGGAGGCACGCAGCTCACCATTTGCAGAGTACGTCAAGATAGATATGCCCCCCAGCCCAGTGTTGCCATTCACCGTTGAGAATGACACTGCTAAGGTGCTTCCAGAATACTATGTTTCAGACATGTCAATAGAAACTTTCAGTGACTATTTGACTCACACTCTTTCGCGAAGCCAGCTTGAAAGTATCCTCAATTGGTGGCCCAAGCGGAAGAAACTCTCTGAAATGCCAATGTTGAATCATGTTGTTAGTGATGGCTCCTCTGGTCGTGCCATCTCTGCACAGGAGAGATGCTGCCTCATGTGTGTGTCAGAGTTTGGTGGTGAGCCTGTTTTGATCAATCTCTGTCCTCTGCTCTTTGCACCGGGCTGTGTCTATATGGTCACCTTTGATGTATCAGCAGAAGATGAAGCTACTGCGTGGCGTTCAGCTGGTTTCCAGACCATTGATGCCACCATCGTGACGAAAGAGGAAGCACTGGTTGAGTGGTTGTGCACATGCATGTCTACTGCTGGAGTCCACGATGAGCTGCACTTTCCAATCATTCTCCCTCCCAGTCACCCTCGCCTGCCAGTCATAATGATCTTACTCACCAAAACAGACCAGAATAGCCATCAGGCTAAAGTGGTTCAACTGGACAAGGCTTTGAACGAGAACGTACCTCGTGTGTTGCATCAGCAGGCTGAGCCTCAGAATCAGGTTCTTCTCTATTCAACCAGCAGCCGCAAGAGTGAGCCGGAGCGCGAGAATGAGGCTAAGCACATTAATGAGACGAAGCTCAAGATCTTACTTCGCGATCTAGAAACATTAGCATGTCGCAGTATGTTCAGCTTTGCTCAACACATTCCTCACTCGTGGAGCAAGATCTACAACTATCTAGTCAATATGCGTCAGAGCCGAAAGCAAACGTTCATCTTCGTGGACCACTTTCACAGGCTCATGTCCCGAGAAGCTCTAATTCAAGTGGATAGGGTCACTCTTGAAGTGGCGTTGCGGTATTTCCATGGCTTGGGGTGCATTTCCTTTTTCCATCGCCACCCTCAGCTGCGACGCATGATATTCCTGCAGCCCCAGGTCCTGCTTGATGCTTTGGCCTCACTTTTGGTGCCGCCTGAGTCATGGGAATTTGAGCAAAGTCGACAACTTTATCTTCAATCGCTGCAGGAGGGGATCCTGGAACGAAGGCTGCTGTATGACATCTACGACTCCACGAGCAACTCACTAGACTTCAAGGTAGTGTTGTACGTCCTGGATGCCATAAATGTGCTCTGCAAGCACCCACTGCTGGACCACAGGAATTCTCAATTCGTGGTCCCATGCCTTGTGAGGGACACAGGAGAAGGCTTCTTTCCACAGCCTGCAGCAGACTCCACGTGTGGCCTTGAAGCCGAGTGGCTTGTCTTTGAAGCACATGACATGCAATTCCCTTGGTCTGTCTACAACCAACTGGTCACCTGCTGCTGCCGATCAGCTCTGGGCTACAAGCCCCGGCTGTTGCAGAGAATGGCGCACATCCAGCTGACCAATTCATGCCACCTAGTGATGGCTCATGAAGGCAAGAGGGTCACCTTTAGAGTGGAGAGAAATTCTCCCGATGCGCCCTGTGATGTGTGTGTCCTCCACAGTGCAGACAGTGAGGCACAGGCCCCCACTCCGTCCCCGCCTTCATCCAGCGGCGGATCATGCTGTACACCACAGCTTACAAATGGCTCTATCACAGAACGTGAGAGCCCTGGTCTGTGGAGTGCTCAAAGCCCCTGCCCGGTTCCAGATAGCAAGGGCATTGCACTTGTTGAGTGGGCAAAGACTATCAAGACCGACACGCCTAAAGAAGACCTGCCTGGGATCCTGGATGACTTGCTTAAGGCCCGTGATCCCAATGTTCAAAGTGTGGGCCCCTTGGTGTTCCCGCCGAGTGTGGAAGACCTGTCTGTGGTGTGTCCTCCCACACTGCACTTCCTGCAGAGCCAGCTTTGTTGTCTGAGGGAGTGCTGGTTTCCTGGTCTGCGCTACCACCTAAGACCCAGGCACTGGAGGCCGCAACAAGGCCAGGAGAAGGGGCCTATCTTGGACAGGCGGTGGATATTGGAGAACCTCAGTTTGCCCCACGTGCCTCAATACCTCAGACTGTGGTGGCACACAGAGAAGTGACAGTGTGTTTTGTGTTCTGTTATTTTTACTACCTGATGAATTTGTATCCCCAATCCAATGTATACATTGCAGCGATTTATTATAGTTGCAGCAGCATCAGACAGTTTTGCTCTGTACCTACTACGTATGTACCGCTAGCACTATATGTCACGCATGCAGTCATGATCAATCTTATGCGTGCAGACTAACCTAATCACATACCCAGACCCTGTGTCAGCTGGCCAATTAATAATGGCAGGCAGTTGACAGGGTCAGGGTATGATATAGGTGAGGGAGGTGTGGAGAAGATGTAGCGGACTGAAGCTTGGCTGTACCTGTCCCCCCACCCCCCGCTGATCCCTAATGTATAAGTTATTAATAATCTGGTAGAGGCTCATGCTACGTTCTAAATGAACAGCAAAAAGTGTTTACAAGCAACACACAGCAATAATTAAAAATCACCTTGTACTCTGCAGTTGACAAAGACCTCTGGGTCAAAACGTCCTGCATTATATTTTTAATTATTGCTACATGTGTTGCTCGTAAAGGATTTTTGCTGTATATAAGTACTATTGCCTGGATTAAAGATTGTTTTCATTTGGGCACACACTGTATACGTTTAAACTCCACGGGATTTCATCTGGAAGCCATAATATAAGCCGGCCATTTTGTCACTGCAGTGAGATATACGTATATTCTTGTGCATCACCAATTATGTCACTTGGTGTATTTTCCATGGAGCAAAATTACTTACAATTAAGTCTAATGCACCTCATATGTCAATAATAATTATTGTATACGTAATTCTGCACTGAAGTGTATCCATTAATTGGCCATCGAGCAGACCACTGTGCACAGGCTCATGACATGTACGTACCATGATCAGCTTGTCATGGATGGTGATGACTTTGGTCTAGGGCTGCTACATGTGTTGCACTATATATAATTATATATACTGCACGTGGTAGCTGTATATAAAATATAGCCACATCCAGTTGTATACATCTTGTGAGTTCCCACAAGAAAAAAGCTGTGTAGTCCTTTACGTCTCTTCATCGTCTTCTTCCTTCTCTGCCTCAGCAAAGACTGGCTCTGGTTGTGTTCTATACAACGAGAGGGAGACAGCAACATGTAGACAAGCATGTAGAGGAATTGTCAAGAGCATATACGAATACAGTACTCACTTTTTGTAAGCAGGTGCAATGAAGTAAGGATCTTCCTCTGCAATCTGTTAAGACAGAGAAAATGTCCAATACATCTAGCATCCATACACATATACAAAATGATGTACATACCATGCTACACACACCAAGCACGCATGTATGTATATACGTATGTATGCTCATATGGTGTAAGGTAGAGGTAGATGGGCACAATGTGGAGAATGTGAGTGAGGCAGTGTATCAGGGGGTAAAGTTCAGTGAAGACGAAAGAATGGAAGGAGAATTAGAGAGAAGAATTGGGATTGGAATGAGCACAGTCAGGGCAATGAAAGCAAAAGTATTTGAGAATAGAGGGTTGAGTTGGAAAGCAAAGATACAAGTATACAATGCAATGGCGGTGCCAATGAAACCAGAAAGTTTAGTGGAAAGGGTAATGGTGGGAGAGATAGAAGGAAGGCGGCCCAGGGGAAGACCCAGGAAGCGGTGTGGTGATGCTTTCTAATGCAAGGAAGATGATAGTATTGTTATTATTATTACACCCTGCATGTATGTAAACATAATTATATTCTTGAACACGTAAACTTAGAACATCTTTATGTCCTATTGTATATACAGAACAACCCCAAGGACTGGGGATTTTAACGTTCTTATGATGTTGATTGATTGATGCCCATATGGCACATAAGGCGCCTCACATCCTACAAATGTGTACAAAAAATGCATGGCATTGTGGGATGGTGTACATACGTACGTACGTACCTTGGCGTATTTCAGTACAGCTTCTCTAGGATCGTCCAAATTCTCTGGTTTTTCCATGGCAGTAATCTTCCTGACATAGGCCCCCAGTGAGCTGCCCACACCGAGACGGCCCCCAATTCCTGCAAACAAAACATGAGCATACCCAGTGTCACCAAGGTGTAACTGGCAACATGACGACATGCACACACAGTCCTTGCAGATCCACTCATTCCTTGTGTGTGGTAGACAGCACCAAAGGGTCACCCACCACACCACATAGCTGGTAAATACAGTAAGTGAGGCCCATTATGTACGTATGTATGCATGAAGCTGAGTACATGCATGCTTGGAGCACTGTGCTACAGTGCAGTACACGTCATTGCATGTCTCACCATGCTTCCCAATGGGAGCGTCTGGTTTGCGGGAGAGCACGGGGTCGGCTCTCTCTTTCTCTCTTGTTCGTTTCAAGCTCCTGGGCTTGTCTTCTTGGAACATAGGCAGTGCATGGGCTGTAGACAGATGTAAGACATTAGCAGTTGAGCACCGCACAATTTCGACTATAACTCATGAAATGGCTCACAAAAGATAGCATGAACTCTCATCATATACGTACGTGTTATTATTTGGACACTATCGGGCATTCCCACGGACAGTGTTCTCTTCTTTCTCCCCTTGGTCACGCACATCTTCACTCCTCTATGAAAGGGGAGGAGGGTGCACAGAGTAGTCACCAAATGGAACTCCTATAAAGCTACTACTCCAGCTGGTCCTGCAGATGTCTTGGAGTCATGCATTATAGGTACAACACTACTTTAGCTACTGTAGCAATAGGTACTACGTATTGCATAGGTAGCAGCAGCAGCTTACTGTACCTTACACTGTGTCTCTCGCTGTAAAACACCTGAACGTTTCCATCGGCACACCCTAGGAAGATCTGGTTCAGCTTTGGGTGCCACACATAGCTGATCACACTCTGCATGGTGTACGTGCCGTGGTGCGGTGGAGGGCAGACACCAGAACAAGCTCATGTAGAGGTGGGCATTACAGTGGGAGACTAGGCCATGAGTTTGAGTTTGAAGGGTACCTCGGCAAAAGGGCAGAATGTCAGGCAATGGAAATTGGGCATAATATATTTCAGTGCGGATGGATGACACATATCACATGAGGTGAGTGAGGTTGATGAGGTGCGCAGGGTGAGGAATGGTTGGTGAATCAAGAGAACAATTGTGCCATGCACAGCTTTACTGCAACATCACACTCACTGCATCAGACACATCCACTTCCTCAACCTTGTTCATTGTTCTGTCAAAGAAAACCACTTTGCTGCTGCCCTATGGAACAAAGGAGAAGATTACAACTAAGGGCTCGGGCTCTGCAGCAAGCAGGTTAACCTCACCTGTCCCTTTCGGACAGAAGTTCCAGTAGACACAAGCTTGTCGTCTGGGCTGAACACACATGATGTCACTGCATAGACACTCTCTAGACCGGCAGCAACATTGATCGGTCGCTTCATTGCACGGATATCCCACAACTTCAGTGTGTCATCACCTGTAATGTACGTATGTACGGACAGCGTTAAGGGCGAGACTAGGCATGCAAATGTATGCAAGAAGTGTACATGGTACGCACACACACACACACACACACACACACACACACACACACACACACACACACACACACACACACACACACACACACACACACACACACACACACACACACACACACACACACACACACACACACACACACACACACACACACACACACACACAAACTTACTGCACTCACTGCTTGATGGAACTCACCTCCTCTAGACGCTACCAGCTGATTGTCATAGGAGAAGCAAAGACAGGATGTCTCACTGCCAGCGGCATGGGCAGACATCTGGCTGATACTAGGCCTCAGCTGCGAGGAAGGATCAACTGTTTGGAACCATACACTATGTAGGTATGTATGTACATAAGTATGCACACACACACCTGGGCCGACTTGCTGCATACAACATACACTAGAAATAGGTGTGTATGTTCTAGATAAAGTACATAAACACTACACCAGACCATGTGAGCAGAAACTCGTGGGTCCATGACACAGCCTTCACAGCAAGGTCTCTCCAATGTCAGAGCACAGTGTACACGCGGGCATGCATGCACTCAGGCCAACAGCACCAGGGATGGTAGACTGCCATGGTTGCTAGCCATTAACTGATGTTCGGCAGCCACATGCGCTAAACATGGCTGCGGCATTGAAAGCATCCGTAAACGGGATGCCTTAGTGAAAGCTACGAAGATGGGAATCTTAACACCAAGGTCATGCTTGTGCATGAACACAACATCTGCGATACGTGATTTGTGTGAGGGTAGATGGAACTGCTACAGTGCATAACTTACAAAGGGCCCTGCACTGTTCCAGAGCTGAATGCTGCCATCTTCTCCTGCTCCACCTATCAGCTTTCCATCATGGCTAAAGCAGCATGTCTTGACAGATGTCTTGCGAGCTAAGCAGAGAAGCGGTACAGATGTACAGTGAAATAGTCACCAAAGGCCACACGGCAGGGGTCAAGTCACAGAGATATTAGAAATAGCTACTTTGGTAAGGTATGTATTCCACAGAAAGCACATTGTCATCCCTTCAAACGTCTGCACACAAACCTGGAAGTAACTGTCTCAGCTCTCTAATGACAACCAGCTTGTAGCCTCCAGAGGAGGCGAAATGTATCAACCACCGAGTAGGCCTCCTTTACGTACAGTAGTTGGTGCATACTACCTTTATACCACACACAACTGCACATCTCTAACTCCTCGTCAGAACGCTAGGGCAAAGTAGGCACGTAGGACTGTTTTAGCCTGCACTATGACACCATGCAGGGAATGACCTGGTCATGAAGAAGGTTAGTGAAGCAAAACGGGGTTAGTGCAGGCTGGAGTGTCAGCAGAGTGTTCAGGCGGACACATGACACTGTCAAGCTCAAGGCATCACAATCAGTACCCAGCAGTGACAAAAAAGAGTGGGTACTTTTCAGAAACGGGAAGGTGCATTGTTTCTCACTATGTACGTACGTAACTCTCAAGGCAGTCTCTGCACTATGGGAAGGATGGCTACAAAGAGCAAAGCATGATTTTAAGAATCTAACACCCCCAGCTCCAAACGTCTTCTAGCTGGGTTCCCTGTCCTAATATCTATCAACTTCCAAGCAGAGCCTGTGGTTGGCTGTGGAAAATTGACTTGCAATTTTTCAAGCCGGCCAAATAATGATATCATGCTTGCCACAGTGCCATTCCCAGCTAGACACAGTGAAAGCTGCATGTCTGGCTAAAGAACCCAAGGTTATGGCTTTCAAAAGAATGCTTTATGCCATACATGACACTGCAAGTAAGATTGGCTCTGCTGGGATTCAAGCAGTGAACAAGGTCCTCAAATTCTTCCCTCTCACCATAAGGGGTACAACATGAGCCTAGCTGCAGCCATCAGAAGATGCACCATAAATTCGATGTGTACAATGAAGCAAATGTAGTTTTTAACCCATACGTACATCCTGAATTCAGTGAACAGCCATACATACATGTGTCCCATCACACGTGCAAAGCGGTGCACGACACGAGCGCACACAAGCTGTACCCTACCTTGCAAGCTGTACCCTACCTTGCAAGCTGTACCCCACCATGCAAGCTGTACCCTACCTTGCAAGCTGTACCCCACCATGCAAGCTGTACCCTACCTTGCAAGCTGTACCCTACCTTGCAAGCTGTACCCTACCTTGCAAGCTGTACCCTACCTTACAAGCTGTACCCTACCTTACAAGCTGTACCTTACCTTGCTTGTCTTTGGCCTTTATAACTTGCAAGTGTTTCTTAGCATCACTGACGTCCCATAGTCTCAGGGAACTGGAACAAAAGACAGACACACAAGAAAATCAGCACACCGCACAGTCCTCACTGCATGTTTGATCTTGCTACATATGTAGGTAGGTAGATACCAACGTAGCTAACTGGAAATTCTCAGCCTTCAATCAGAAAGGAAGCTGCAGCAACTTACCCTACATCACAGTTTCAGAGGTTGGCTACCTTGCAACACTCATCTTACTCTAAAACAATCTCACTATATGGTCTTATAACATACATAGAAGCTGTATATCACACCTGCAACATATCTCTTCTCCTGCAATCCAAACAACTCATCAAAACCCCCCTACTTCCCCGCTTACCAGTCATTAGAGCAAGTCAGAAATATGCCCTTGTCTCGTGGGCTCCAACACGCAGCATTGATCATTGCAATATGGCCCGTGGTGTGTGCCATGTCACGAATGTACGGGTAGCCCCAGGGACACTCTAGGATCTTGTGCCCATCACGATCTAACACTTTGGCCTGCAAGTGGAGGTGAGTGGGCGGGTGAGGGTGAGGGAGAGCGACAAGGTGAGGGTGAAATGAGTTGGAGGGTGAGTGTGGAGGGTGAGTGTGGAGGGTGAGTGTGGAGGGTGAGTGTGGAGGGTGAGTGTGGGATGAGTTGGAGGGTGTGTGGGATGAGTTGGAGGGTGAATGTGGAGGGTGAGTGTGGAGGGTGTGTGGAGGGTGAGTGTGGGATGAGTGTGGAGGGTGAGTGTGGAGGGTGTGGAGGGTGAGTGTGGGATGAGTGTGGAGGGTAAGTGTGGAGGGTGAGTTGGAGGGTGAGTGTGGAGGGTGAGTGTGGGATGAGTGTGGAGGGTGAGTGTGGAGGGTGTGTGGAGGGTGAGTGTGGGATGAGTGTGGAGAGTGTGGGATGAGTGTGGAGAGTGTGTGGAGGGTGAGTGTGGACGGTGAGTGTGGACGGTGAGTGTGGAGGGTGAGTGTGGAGGGTGAGTGTGGAGGGTGAGTGTGAAGGGTGAGTGTGGAGGATGGAGCTTCCACAATATTTTTTGTGCTTGTTTATGCCAAATAAAGTTTGACAGTGTGCATTAGGAAAACAAATATAACTAAGTTTGAACGAACTCAGTGTCTCTGACGCATGGACTGCACTGAGATGGTTTTGGTGTTTCGCAATGTCTAAACCGGTACAACAACACACCTAGCTGAGTTTGTGATCTGGCTCATCGCCCTCATTCTCAACACTCCTGCTACACTGATGAACATCTGTGCTTGCTTACATACTTACAAAGCACACACAGTGCTTTTCCATTGTCACCCAGCCACCAGGAGTGGGGTGACCCCATACCCATGTACATTCCTTTTCCTACAAGAGTACAGTAAACACTTACTACTTCATACAACAGGCAGCTTAGGTGTATAGCGTACTTTGTCTGCATACACACCCACCTTCACAACTATGCAGGCAATTATCCAATCACACTATGCACATATCATGAAGTTGAAGGATATTGAGTTTCATGTGATTATATAGCACTGACAACAGTAGTACGTATACCACTTTGATGCCTACTATTCATCTCTGCTACCTACGTATGTATGTGAAAGGCCACGTTGAGTTCATGTGTCTACCATGGCATGAGCCTTTACCACATCACATACGTAAGTATATCACTTGCAGGTGACAAATGTGGCACTGACATAGTGACTTGGCTTCAGCACACCTCGCAGTGGGTGGACACTAGCTGCAGCCCTAGCACTGCCATGTGGTGTCTGGCAGTAGCATGTTGTAGGGCTTACCATTAGCTCTGTGTGTGTATACTCCTCCGAAGTATATACCCACTTAGTGTATGTATGTAGAGTTGCTTCCTCTTTAGACCAGCAACTCATACACCAGAATGGTCCACCAAGGGCACCAACGTTAAAGATGTGACTACAGGCAATCATCAGCCCTACCCATGTGGACCAGACTGGCAGTGATTGGAGCCCGACTTGAGAGAGTAGCAAGCACCATGCAATACCATACTCCTTGAACTATCATGCAGCTGCTACTCTCATTGTGGTGTGGTGTACACTCTGGGTCGCCTGCACTACAATCTGTTGAAGGATGCAGTGAGCTCTGCCAGTTCACCCACAGTGCACAGCTTGTTGCATCATTCAGCACCTCTTCCATACACTACAATGCCAGTGCCACTGTGAGAACAAGGTGTTGCTTTTGTCAGTTGCTAAAACTTTCATGGTGAAACAAATTCTTGGCTAGTGACTTTCATGGGAAACTTCAAGTACGGATACATTACGGGAAACATGCACATGTATGTATGTATATTGTATAATGGTGCATTCTTCTACTTCACCTGAGCATTGCCTGCTGCCAGGAGAATGGCATCCCCAGAAGGGCTGAAGCGAAGGGACTTTATTTGGTGGCTGAAAGACAGGAAGACACTTGCATAGCTACATACATAGGTATTATGTGGTGCAGATACAGATACACTATATATGGGTTCAGGCATGCACAACACAGTACCTTTCACAGGGACTGATGGTTCTGAATGACTTCATTGAGGCATCCATGGAATTGAAATCATAGAAACAGACCTGAAGGAAAATACCTATGTCAATAATCAAACGTGATAGGAGGATGAGCCAAGACATTTTACAGAAAGGATAGACACTGGCCAAACCTGATAGTCATAGCCACCAGTGATCATCCTTGAACCAGAAGGATCAATGGACATGGAAGAGACCTACAGCAGTGAGGAAAACATGCTGTGCAGTACACTACAGAAGATCACACACAGCCACATACACACACACATGCACACACACACACGCACACACGCACACAACACACAAGTATAACACACACATGTACGCGTGCATGCATGCACGCACGCACGCACGCACGCACACACGCCTGCGGCCATCACTAAACCTGTTCAAAAAGGTGAAGGTATACATCCACTCCAACTCTGTGGAGCGTGCCACAGAGTTACAGAGATACCTTATTATGTAAGTGATTGATGGAATCATCCAGGAAACCTCAATTGCATCAATGAGTTGATATATGATTGTGCATGTGTACCATTACTGTACTATATCCTGTTGAGGGGTTTCACTGTGAAAGTCACTAACCAAAGTTTTTGAAACACACACACACACGCACACACGCACATGCACACACACACACACACACACACACACACACACACACACACACACACACACACACACACACACACACACACACACACACACACACACACACACACACACACACACACACACACACACACACACACACACAAAACCACACACAGATGAAGTGCCAGAATGTCCTCCAACTAACTGGTTTGCTTCCATGGGAAATGACAGCCTCATGGGAAATGGGCAGCCTTCTAGCTCTTTCCTGATGCAGAGCAAGGTGAGCACACAGACGACAGCCTACGATACATCACTGCACATTACTAATACCTAGGTGGACCTTATTTCCAACAATATAAAGACGACAACCAATACTACTGCACACGATGGTGCCTCCACAGACGATGCAACGCCCACTTACCCAACCATAGAACATGCTACGCACCTCATTGCCCTCCCCTCCTTCAACCTGCTCCTCATCTGAATCAGACTCTGCTGCCACCTGGTGTCTTTGCACTGCACCAGAGCTTGGTCCTGGGACAACAGAGGATGGGTCAAACCCAGTGGGAACAGGAGGACCAACAAAGCTGCTGTCTGCTTCGTCATCATCTGAAGCCGCAGCATCTTCTCTCATCAAGTCCTGAGAGACTAGCCGGTCAGACTCTGTAATTGTGAAGCAGATATTAACATGTTAACGTGTTTCAACTCACTGCTAGCCCTAACAGCATTAGGTACGTAGGTAGGCAGGCCCAAGTTAGCAAGCTTGCAGCTACTACAATACGTTGCTTGCACCTGCCACAGCAAATAGGCACACATGGTCAGAAAGTAACGATAGCGAGTTGATGAGCAACAACAAAATTGTTAATAATGCTCACTAGCAGGATGTTGTGACCCGGAGGTCTTTTTCAAGTGCTTACTAGATAGTTCAATGCAACAATGAGCCTCTACAACATCATGCTCAGAATGGACTAGTGTGTCACTGTCACTGTCTGTCAGACTAGGTGGTGACAGGGCAGTAGTACAAAATGTCTGTACAGTACAATACCTGCAGTAGCTGAAACTACGTACACACCTTTGCTTCTTTCTTGAGCCGTTCTCCTGGCCTCTGCAAACATTTCTTCAACATTAAACCTTCTTGCCTGCTTTTTTCCTCCTGCAAATCAGCACACACACACACAAACACACATGGTGTCTACATTAGGTGTACGTACGTATGTCAAAACAAAGGCATACAGTGAAAGTTACAGTGTGTGTACACTTTGTAGCTAACATTATGATGTTTTGTCTGCCACATTGTATCTAGAACAGCTGCTGCCTGCACATATAATAACCTCCTCAAAGAACACTACAGCTCTATACTGTAGGTAGCCTCACTTGATACACTACGTACAGTCTTAGCAACCACATGCTCCAAGTAAAGGCATGTACAAAAGACACAACAAAGTTTTCACATTCATTGCTGCACGTCTTCTACAGTAAGTGCACTTACAGTTGTCTTTAGGCACTGTGCAGGTGGTGTTCTCCTAGGCGACTGCTAGAACAATTGCTAATTGAAATAGAACCCAGTATCCATTTCTTGCAACATGCACCATGTGTGTGTGGGGGTATACACAGTGAGTGCATAATATAGTGTTGTGGTAGGGCAAGGTACTACTATATAGGGCACTAGCGCTAATTAGTTGAGCACGAGAAGCCACACCCTTCCAGGAGGTCAAGTAGGCAACACAGGCTCCAGCCATCTGAAGCCATTCTGCTATCAGGCAAGTTCTAAAAACAGCAGCCTCACAAAGGACATTCTAAGCCTTTGGGAGGGGAATTGAACTGCATCCGGAAGTATCAAGTGACTACATTCGTCTTCCCTCCACTGAGGAAAACTGTTCTAAGGTCATTGACTAGTGAAATAGTCTACCTGCCAATGGTTACAGGTAAAGAATTTAAATTGTCATAATCATCAATGATCTAAAATGACCAAGGTACCATTCTATGTACATGGATGCCAAAACACTTGCACCATCCCGATCCAAAGCAGGGCACGCACAGCCCTCCACGACAGCCCTACCTACCTCCAAAGCTTGAAAAGCCCATCACTGCCGATAAGCTACTGGGTGAGGTACTCTCTGCAGATGAAAGTGGTGAAATGAAACACTTTTGGAGACTTGATGCAAACACACACATGCCAGCAATGCCAGCATCCCTCCAGTACAGTGGTGTGATGAGGACACAGCAGTGACCATCTGTGAGGCCTTGTGGGCAGTGTACACATCCAATTAGTGGGAGGCCCATGTATTTAGCAGGCTTTGCTCTCATCAAAGTACCAAACAAGTGGTGCATATACTGCACACATGTATGTGTTGACACTTGTCTATGTGCAATGATCCATGTACATGTACTGAATTATATATTATATTATATACTGTAATAGTGGTTTAATTATTGAATATATTTTTTTGTTGTACACCAATATCACTTGCCATACACAAGGCCAGATATACACCAATACGTACATAATGCATTGTGCCTGTATGTATAATGATGATATATCTATACATAGCTAAAAGCCAACCACTGGGTCAGTGTACATACACAAAAGCATACGGGTGACAGGTACATATGCATGTCCATGCAATATGTATGTTTTGGATGTACTTACGAATTAGAAACTACATATTATGAATGTGTAAAAGTGATTCAATTCATGTTTAATGTGTCCTGGAGCTCATTAACAGTTATGAGGTGGGCAGGCGGTGATGGGTGAGAAGTGACAGTGCATGCCTTGTGCTTCACACTAGCCCAGACCCTGACTGAGCCACTGAATATGCATTCTGTACAGTGAAAACTGTCTGTAATAGTCACTTGCAACTTGCATGCTGCCTCCATAATGCAGCCAGCCTCTCCAACTGGCACAAACACACTGCAGTCTATATACCTCAATGACGCAGAGATCTTCTTGTGCAGGGAAATTATGACTGGGGCCATATTAGACAGGCTTCACTGTACTACGTAACTGATGGATATACGCATGTAATAAGGCAATGTCGGGTAACTGAAAAATGTCAACTTTAGTACACGGTAACTTCTGGACTGCACCAAAATAATTAGCACTGAATTAAGGGCCATGTAGTACCGATTTTAGAAATTTGTTGCATTGTTCAATCAACGTTTATAAAGGAAGTTATAGAGTTAAACCATCCACTAATTTCTGACCTTGCATCAAACATCTGCATATAGCTCTGAATTTGCTGTTTCTCTTTACACAGATGCTAGTACCTGGTAAATAAGTCAGACAGTTGCTGTTTTTAAATGTTGAAAATACCTGATGACACCACACGTCAATTTCCTGGAGTTGACCGACTATACTTCCTAATGCACAACAAACAGAGTGTATAACAACCTAGAATGAAATTCCCAGATGGAGCAAAAGTATACACTAAACTACCAAGTTTCATGATACAATGAAACAATTCATTACTACAATCAATACAGTTGTTTTCCAAGTACTAGTCCTAATTGCGCATTGCAATCACTCATGTGACGTAGGTATTGCAACAGTGGAGTCTTAGTCTCGCTAGCAAGCCCATTTTCTGCAGTTTCTGTTCGCATACGCCCACAGGAACAGTGGTAAACAGGCTATGTGAGACTAGTTGAGTCTCATGAAAATTCTGATGATGCTTAGCACAAGGCTACCATTTGAATACTGCAATCACGTGAGTGATGGCAGTGTGCAATTTGTAGTCAGGACTAGAAATCGTGAAACGACTGTATTAAGGCAAGAAGAGCAACCAGATAATGGTTTCCAAACATCTGCAGAATCGTTTCCTCCCAGGTGCGTACGTATTGACCCAAACATGCAATTTCATTAGCAAAATAAGGAGGGATATCATACCCGGTTGAAGTTTGTGTAAACATAAGAATACAATACAATGGTCCGGACACCCGTGAGAAGCAGTGACTGGTGCTGGGATGTGTCTCCCATGTGCGTGGGTACGCCGCTTACCGCTTAGAGTTGACTGAACTAAGACCTCTCTATTAAGTACTTACGTTACAGTGCGCTAAAGCTCATTGCGGACGACCAAGGCGCCGATGTCAAAAAGTAATCAACTCATCATTCCCATATCTACAGCAAATAATTTAACTTACCATCGTCCACGTCCCTCTTGGCCGCCATTTTGTTTGGTGTTAAGCAATGACTTTAAGGCCCTGCCCCCAACCAGCCCCACCCGCCGTAGGTTGTATCCGAAATTCTTGTGGTGCTGGTCTGGGATATTACGGGTGCAGAGCACTACATAGCTACGAAACCGTCCAGATTCTTGAATGTAGCGTGTTGGATCAGCAATGCCAGCGATCGTCTGCTGCAGATTTCGCTGGAATGCGGGCAGCGACGATTTCGTGGTTCCTTCTTTCCTGGCCATTGTCTTCAGAGTTCTGTGGTAAGTCAGTCTGTTAGAATGCTCCGAGTGTTTGCTCATTTGTCCAGGTGAGCTGTACTTATCTCACCTATGGGGATCATCATGATTCGTGTTGTGGGCGATGCGCAGTGAAGTCTCGACCCGCCGGCCCTACGACCACATGGAGAACGGACTCTTTCGTGATTGTACGGAAAGGCGATAGTGCTAAAGCAGATTGATCCTTGTGCGCACTGCTAGGATCCCTGGGCAAGTTCTTTCCCATGAATTCAGCAACTTGGTGCAGGACTAATCTCGTGTACACGAAGTATTCTCTCCTTACGTATGTGTGGAATGTATTGTTGTGCACCTTGTGAAGGAACGAGTCAGTACCTGGCTATCAGAGTTATGTTGTGGGAGTCCTGAGCTCTTGCCTTTTGTTGCAGTACTACTGTGTGGGTGTGCTCACAGGTCATGTGCCAGGGCACATGAAGTCATCCTGTAATACGTATGTAGGTATATATGTTCTCTACCAATCACTGATCCCAAATAACCTGCCTTAATTAATGTAGAACATACTAGCTTCCTGAATAAGTCTGTTAACCATGGATTATCTATGGTTAAAAGTTAGGCACTGATGTCATACTGAATAACATTTGTGTTGCATCAGTAAACCACAGGGTGCATCTATGTGGTAACCTAGCAATACTATGCACCTTCCTATTTCAGTCTGTTAAACCATGGATTATCTATGGCTAAAAGTTACACGGTGTTGTCACACTAAATGTCATTGTGTTGTATCAGTAAACCACAGGGTGCATCTATGTAGTAACCTAGCAGTACTAGCACCTAAGTGAAACACTTGTTTTGGCATTTATGTTATCAGGCAGTCCCACTTGCCAACACATGCCTTCCATACAGCCTTTCACTTCTGTGCTGACCAGTTTACTACATACTGACTATCCGTTGGGCTATGCGCCAAATCTTCAAGTGCTTCATGTGTGGGCCAAAATGGAAGAGGGGTGTACTATGCACACTTTGCTTTATTCTTCAATGGCTGATTAACCTGGAATGATGGCACTGTTAACTAAGTCTGGCTGTAATGACCTGTGTCATCGACCTGCTAACACTGAGTGTTTAAGTCATGGAAGCTGTGGAACAGCTCTACAGCTGAAATGTGCTAGTTTTCGGTGTTGTGTCTTTAGCTCAGAAGGTCCCTTTCAAAATGACTCTGGACATGCATTGGATCTCCACTGTGTGTACTTACATCTGTATAGCAAGGGTGACTAAAGGATAGGGACTTTATGTGTTTACATTGCTGCCACACAACTGAGCTTAGCTTTTGAGGCTATTTGTACATCTACGTAAATGTAGGCTATTCCTTTGTACTTACAACTGCTTCCTTTATACTTCATGCAGGTTCATAGCTGGACTGGTCGTACTGCTACTTTTTTTTGGCCAAGACAGTAACTGTGCTTCATTGTCGAGAAATGTTTTCATTGGTGCTTTTACTTTTGTAGTCCTTCAGATTATCCTCCAGGTCATCATACTCGGTTTAGAGACATGCATCATGTGCATCAGTGCACAAGGTACCGTGCTCGAAACCCACCGCCGCAGGAGACTACCGGTCGCCTTGTGGATCCGGGCCATCTTCTTCATCTTGGAATTTTTCCTCACCATCTATGGCACTTTGTTGATCACATCTGACACAAATACACGGCTGTTTCAAAAGGTATACACTGCAGTAGGGAATGTTGGGGATGAGATGACAAACCTTAACATGACGACTCAAAGGGAGAATTCGGGTTTGTACTTAGATTGCACTGGAACATTTGAGGAAGAAAGCGTGAAGGGTCTTGTAGCTGTCTCCTGGATCTTGCAAATCATAATCTCAGTTTGGTTCATTGTCTATGTGGACCCATGTGGCTGCTTCACTGGGATTGGCCCCGTTCACCTAGAGATTGAGAATGAAGATGAACTACTGAACAGCAGTCATCTTTTGACTGGGCAAGAACTCAAACGGCGTACTGTAATGCACCGACAGCGACAACGAGGGTCACTGAAATTGAGTGGGGATATCAGGCGCATTGGTGCATCCACAAGGAGGTTCTACTACTATCAAAACATCCAGCAGAGACAGTGGCTAAAAAAGTTGAGCAAGCTCTTTTGCTGTTCCCAGGGTGGCGGAGCGTTCTCCAGAGCTCTGAAGGACATGGCCAGTGGTCTTTCAATCATATTCCACGATTCTGACTATGTCCTCAGTGACCTTGTCATGGGCTTGAAGCTTGTGGGGCAGCACCAACGGACATCAGAGAAGTATTTTGACATTGAAGTTAAAAACATGAGAAAGGTATGCCCGTAACATGACTCGTAACCTCAGTAGACATGGTCGAGTGATACCCGCAAAACCATAGTCTGTGCATGAGTCATACTTCCTGCTTCACACGCTGTGTATTGTGTGCCATGCATCACTTCAGTGGACAATGGAGCAGCTGGACTCTGCACAGAAGCCAGAAGACTATGCATATGAAGGACCCAAGCCTCTTGATTTTAGTAATCCCGTAGGTTGCCCTTGTGCACACACCAAAAAGGACTTTCGTACTTGCTCTGCAGTCTGGTAATGGAGCTGTATACGTACGTATGTATATGCTGTATACTTTGCACTGCTGGATGGCTTAATGTTTACTCTCTGTAGAATGAACGGCAGGTTTTTATGGATGGTATGCATTACTTGAAGTACGCGGTGGCAGTGTATGGCTGGCCAATACACATGTTCCTTGACTTGCTCTGTGGATGCTGCAGACTCTGTGGAGCACTCAAGTGCGTATCCCACTCCAGTGTTTATGCATGTTGGCTCTATTGATATTCACTGACTCTGCATGTGTGTATGGAAGGAGGGTGGAGCCGTGTGTGTGTGTGTGTGTGTGTGTGTGTGTGTGTGTGTGTGTGTGTGTGTGTGTGTGTGTGTGTGTGTGTGTGTGTGTGTGTGTGTGTGTGTGTGTGTGTGTGTGTGTGTGTGTGTGTGTGTGTGTGTGTGTGTGTGTGTGTGTGTGTGTGTGTGTGTGATGTGTGAGTGTGCATGTGTGTGTATCTTCTCACATACTTCCAGAAATAAACTGCTTGTATCACTTGTCTGTCTGTGTGCTGTGCTAGGTGCCGCCGTCATCATCCTCGTGTTCCAACTGAGATAGCCTTTGACAACTGCCTAATGGCTAACACGGCAGCCCTCAGATTACAAGCAAATTGCCATGAAGATGATATTCTGTATTGCTCTTTTGACAATGACGTAAGTTGGCCGTGTATGGCTAAACTGCTTTGTAGTGAGTGGTCTGGTCTGACCTGTGCATGCCCATCTTGCTATCCCATAGATCTACCAGACTCCTTTCTCAGTTGTACTTGACCATGAGAAGAAGTCCGTTGTGATAACAATTCGAGGGTCGCTATCACTGAGAGTGAGTGGCTGATACCCCCTGTATTAGTTGTGGACTTTCCTTTGCACACAAACAAGAATGCTGTTTCACATTCCACACATGTTGGATGTAAGTAGGCTATCACCTCACATGACCATGCTGTGTCTGGGATATCCCTGCTTCATGTGTGGACTTCCTTTTTGTGTAGGACGCATTCACTGATATGTCAATCAGTGTGAGAAAAATGACTGTAGAAGAGGAGCCCTACTGTAATATGAAGACCTATGTGCACATGGGCATGTTTGCCACTGCCGTCACAATCCAAAACATGCTTTTTGAGAATGAAGTTCTTCAGCGTGCCTTTGAAAAGCATCCTGTGAGTTTTATCCGATTTTGCTGGAACCTTAAACTCAATTCAGGTGCTTATTTGTGCTGCCACATAATATTCACACTTCACATCTGTTCACTTCCCTGCTCAGCAGAAGCCATGCTGTTGGGATGGGTATTCAGCCTTGTAGCTGCATACCTACGTATGTATGTACTTGGTCAAGTCAGTCTATGTCTAAAACGTTCACTGAGTCACTTCATGGCATTTGTTAATCCGCTGTCACAGGACTACCAATTGGTTGTTGTTGGCCACTCCTTGGGGGCTGGGGCCGCTGGTGTTCTGAGTGTGCTGCTGCGTGAGGACTACCCTGGCCTGGTCTGCTACACCTATTCCCCTGTGGGCTGTGTCTTCAACCTCCCCCTGGTCCAGTACACCAAGAAATTCATCACTAGCTTTGTCATTGGCAATGATGTGATTCCAAGGTACACTTACATAGGCCATACACTCTGTGCCTGCCTTGTCTTATCGTCCGGTTTGTATACCACTATTCACAGGTTCACCACACGCAGCCTTATTCACCTGACTAATGCAATGAATACTCAGCTGAAGAACTGCCAACAACCCAAGGTACAGAGATCCAGTATTAATAAGTTCAATGTGCTTGTTTAGGTAGATAATACGTACCTTTTATACCTTGAGGAATTTGCCCTTTTTGGTGGAACTTTGTGCTCCACAAAGTACACAAAGTGGCATGTCATAACTGTCTAGTTGCAAGTAAATTAGATGTTTGGCATTTCAACAGTGTAACAACTCCAGATTGCTGAATGCCAGCTCAATTGCTATATTTAAGGCAGTCTGGCCACAACATTCCAAACTCTGGGCTGACATCACTACAGAACCTTAGGGTCTGGATGCAAGTTGTAAATGTACATATGCATGACATGCACACACACATATAAGGAAGGTGTTGATTATTGTCGTGATACTAGATTGGCTGTAATCACTGGTGGTTACTGGTAACCAGACATCTCAGACAAACAAACCAAAGACAGCTGTTTCACCCTGTGGGGATCATCAGTGTGGCTTCCACATCACAGTGTGGCTTCCACATCACACAGTACTAGTGCAGGAGGCTAGTACCAGTGACTACATTTAGCCACTATCACCAATTTGAAATACGTACATTCGTATGTGTGTATTGTGCGTACAATTGTATATACGTACGCCTGTACATATGTATTTGGTCCCTGGATATATAGATTCCTACATACTTAAAGTTTAAGTGGTCAATCTACTGTGTATGCATATTTTACAGCCATTCAGGGTTTCTAGTCGATCCCATCTGCACCTTGCACACTGCCATCACTCACATGATTTTAGTACTGGAACAGTGGAATCTCACGTGCAGTATATATGCCATCAGAGTTCACAGAGGCTACACCGATCTTTAATGATGTGAGTGATTGCAATGTTCAATGTGCAAACATGGCAAGAAACGCTAAAACGACTGCACCTGCCTTCCTCAAGCATTCTCGGCACAGAGTTCTGTTCATCCGTGTATACTGCAACATTCTACATATCCATTAGACTGTATGCTCTGTTTACAGACAGGAACTGACGAGGAAGGGAATGGAAGATACGTAATAGAAAGTCATAGCCCACCATCTTAAGGCAATAGTGCAGCAAAGATTGAAGTAGGACAACATATGCAAGTGTCATGAGGGAGCAGGATTGAGGGGTGGGAGCTGGTGGGAGCTGGTGGGAGCTGGTGGGAGCTGGTGGGAGCTGGTGGGAGCTGGTGGGAGCTGGTGGGAGCTGGTGGGAGCTGGTGGGAGCTGGTGGGAGCTGGTGGGAGCTGGTGGGAGCTGGTGGGAGCTGTAGCTCAGTGACAGAGCACTGGCACATTAAGCCAAAGGCCATGGATTTAACTCCCGGCAGCTCTACCTTCATTTCCTGCTATTTTGCCATTTTAAAAGTCCACAAACCGTATTGCCATGCAATTAGGTCATTAGACCTGGTTAATCAGTCCTTGAACGGATTAATTGGAGTCCCACCCTTCGGACAGCTGTGATTCCGTTCAATAACCTCTCTAATCAGCATTCTTCTGCATTTTATGATGTTGTAGAGGCTCATAAGTTGCATCTAACCGATACTAATAGTGAATTGATAAGCAAAAACAGTTGGTAATACTCAATATCAGGATATTTTAACCAGAAGGTCAGCCACACAGGATTTTGCTTGAGTAGGAGATCACTCACAACGTCACTTGTCATCTTGTAGGTAGTGGACAAAGATCTTCGGGTTGAAATGTCCTGCTATTGAGTATTATAAAAAATAGTTGTGTTTTTGCTCATCAATTTACTATCTTTACATTGTTCTGCATCTATCTGCAGGTACGTACACTTGGTAGTTACAATGTTTCACTCTTGGTTTTATTATTATACCTACACATTGCTCTTGATCTGTGTGTGGCATCATCATGACCAGCAGTCCATTCACAAGCAACATATGAGCTTTATTGGTTGTAAGGTCTAAAGTTGTAGCACTGTTGATTTTGATGATCAATAGCACACATTATACATAGCGTCCATGTATAACCACATTTGGATGTACGTATATATATATACTCTCATTCCAGCAAAGTGCATAATACCAATACATGTGTACAGATTACTGACATGTTTGTCCATTGTGTATGTATCATTTATTTACTGTATACTACACTAGTTCCCAGTCCACTAGAGTAACAAACGCCTGTGATGTGGAACACCTGAATGTGTGACTGCATGCAGCTTGATACCTGTGTATCGATATGTATCGCCAATTACTAGTGTTTCTCGTGTTTGTGTCATGTATGTATAGTACCAAGTCCTCCTGCCCGGTTGGGTGAGGTGTCTGTGGATGGGAGTGTCAGCGGGGAGAACTCCATTGAGGTACACCCCCTCTCCAGTGGAGAATGGTGCTGATGAGCCCGAGGCGCCTCAAGAAGCACTAGGAGTCATTACAATTGCTAAGAAATATGCCAAAGTCTGGAAAGATAAGGCACAGCATGGACAAGCACACAACTTCAAGCAAATCTTGAAGAAGCAAGAAACCATCCCTACCTTCCCACCCGGTAGAATCATTCTGCTACGGGAGAAGAAGTGCCCCAGAAAGCAGTGAGTGCTGTACACCAGAAGCATTACGTTATGTTTCCTTAATTGTCGAGCTGTTAGAGAGGCAACTAATCATGATGCATTGTCACTTCGTGTTTGTGCGTATGCATATATGTATATCCGTCCCACTCCACTCGAGACACCTTGATTGTGCAATTGCCAGCAGTTCGTGGACACCACGCACAACGACTTGCTTCAACATCATTGGCCATAATCTGCTCACAATATAGAGATATCACTTCATAGCTGTACGCTGTGTTCAACTCAATCGTGTGCTAAGTTTAAGTGGCTGCTGACGCGTCCACCAATTTGGCTGCGGCCATTCACTCAGTGTGGCCTGGGCCCTCACCCCTGCCCCCAAAGGAAAGCGAACGACGTCCATGCAGTACGTAGCAGGACCCGTGTACAAATATGTGGGTGTCGATTGGACAACATGTACACACTATGGGGAAAACAATGAAGCTATACGTTCAGCCTACTGTTAGACAAGCATGTGCACAAGAATGGTACTGCGCCTGCTCAAGTACGTATGTGCTTCTATATTACTGATCAGCACTACTGCTGAGTGTTTACGCATCATCATGTAGTCCTTCCCTACCCTACAATGAAGTCTTCGACATTCACAGCGAGACTGCATGCATTTTGAATGTCTGCCCTAGTATGCATGTATTGTGCTCGCATGAAGGCGCATGGCATTGTGCTTATCCAGTGACATTGACATTATTAGAGTGATAGTAGATGTAGTGTGAGTGAGTACAGAGCGTGTATAGAATAACTGCAACATAAAGTCAAGGCAGTGCCATATGGTAATTCAGACATGCATACGTAAGTTTGTATATTATGTATCATTAGTTTGGCTGCACATAACTATTGTACTTTTATGTGTGCCCCTTGTATAATGTATAGGGTGCCTTGTGGTGGGGTCGATCCCGAGATGGAGGCTATATGGTGCCCGTGTGAGGATTTGGGGGTAATCAAGGTGGAGAAAGGAATGCTAGACGATCATATGCCCAATGAGGTGGTTAAAGCCTTCCAGCATGTCTACCAGCAACTTGTTGAACCTTTCAAGGAGGACAGCACAGCCGACCAACCCTCCCAGCCCACTTACAACCAGTTGGTGACAAATGCAGACTCACCAGAAGTCACCATTACAATGTTGTACTGAAACTGCACATTTTCATACATGATCCTATGTAATTGGTAAAATAACGTATTTAATTATGTTTATATATGATTAATATATTAGAGACAATTCAAGGACAATATAGTGTAACTTTGCTATACCTCATTTCTACTACCTTTTAAACCTTATGCATTTGTATAATATATGTAACACATATTATACAGTCTTATTATGCATTATTATGCATATGAATAATTTCTTTAGTGTGTAGCCAGTCACTGTATTTATATGTATGTATAATATAGATGTTTTTAAACCTTATAAATATACTATGGAGTAATCACATAGCATATTTTGGGCTGAATGTCAGAAAACATACATATATATATAGAGAGAGAGAGAGCTAGTCTTTCAGAAGATTCTATAATATATAATATGCAGTATATATAATATATATATACACGTACATACATTATTATAATGGTTATATTTTTCAAAAAGTAAGGTATATCATATAATTATAAATACAATTATGTATGTATATACCACCCCATAGCTACAACCACCACCTCCACATCCACATATAACTACCACCACCACAGACAACCACCACACAGTCCTTCACCTTTCTATGAATATTTACAACAAAGAGCCACGTTAACAGAACACTATACCTGCCACATTCCCTGGCTTATGTGTGTTACAGTCCAATCATGCAAGATGTATATATATAAACAGGCAATCATGCTATATATTACATATAATATTATGTTACTGCAAGGTCAGTGCCCTGTGGAAGAGAGGCATAATATGATGAATGTACAGCTGGCGGCCACATTATTTGCCTTTTTTACTCCTGAAATACAATGTGCGTATATGCTGTAGCTCTAAACCTCGTATTTCATTCACAGCAGTTACTGACGTTTCAATGATACAAGTGGCCCCACTGTGGCTACTAAGACACGGGAATGCATTTAATGAGGTGCACACATGTACACAGCACATAGGCACATAGGCACACAGGCATACATATAACTGCCAATCTACATCCAAAACACTTACCTATGAAACAACACCTAGGCCTGCTTACTAGCTATATAAATTTGTCAAACACAGGCCTATGGAGTTGAGCCTACAAGTACCTGATTTAATCATTGTTCATATCTTTGTGGCTGCTGCATCCACTGACTGATAACCAGGGTTATTCTCCATTGCCAAGCGACTCCTGGTCACACCTTCGCACTCCTCATACTGAGCTTCGTTTCTGACACCAGCGTATAATTGATTTCTCTAGGCACTCAGACCTCTACAAACATTATGATGATAGTAGATGCTTGCATTTGATGGTGAGGCAGAATACAACATTGACTGGGGCCATGGAGGTTACAATTGAGCGAAGAAAACCTGGAGCCAGCACACTTTGCAGCCAGATCGCAAATCGTAAGACCCACAGCAATTGGCCTGACCCCATACCCTTTACCAGGAGCAATCACATTGGCTCTTAAAAATGGGCAAACAGAGGTGGAGCCTTTACCTGAAGTACTCAATTAGGAGTTATGCCCCTACTTCCTGATTAAAGGGCTAGTTAGGGCTTGTAGGTGTCGAACCTGTTGACAAGTACAGTATTGGCCACCAGCAGATCCACTGAAGAAGGAACAGATAGACTAAGTCACTTCCTCTTTGGCAACAGCGCAACACTAGAAGGTCCCTTCGGTAGTGGAGAAGAGGAGAAGATGCCAAAGTGGGGTGCTGTGATGTGTGCTTAGCCTTCATGGCTATCATGGTTTCTTTGCTCATTGGTATACGTATATACATCCATATATCATTTTCTGTATATTTTACTTTCCTCTATATATACATTAATGATTGGAATCTTGTACATACATGCATAATGGTAGCATGTTTGCCAAGTTTCAGCTTACCAGTGCAGTGATCATACACAGTACTGTCTGACAGACAAAACTCCTTGGCAGCATTGCGAATACTATGCCTAGCACGGATTGCTGCAACTGCTGTCCAGATTGTTGCCTCCCTCTCTTTATGTTCCTTCGAGCTAATTTTTCCACTTACCCGCTAGTTTTTACACAAACCACACTGTTAATTAATTTCCATTGCTACCCACGTGCTCTTGCAAACGCGTGTTTACCTTAGAAGCTGCCCTCACTCCACTGACCAGGCTAGAATCTGCCTGAAGTTTGATACTGAGTCACAGCGAGGATTTGCACTCCATCATGATGCACTTTTGCCCTCTGCAAAAGCCGTGTAGCCTGAAATGGATACATCGATGCTTGCCTCAACAGGTAGTTTGTACTGTATGTATGTATGTATATGCGCATAACTTTCTAGTAATCTGGTTTGTTATACACACAGATGTATGCACGAGTGACTATATCTGCATTCATATCCCTAGATCATAGTTTATAATTATCTTGCATGTTATCTTGGGTCCTATTTAATAATAAGTATATCTCAATTGGCATTCACCTCGTTTTCATCTTTCATTTGTGTTACTTACAGAGGGCGTTGGTCAGGGCAATTAAGTCCTTTGCATACATAGTTGCATTCTCTCAAAATGCGCATGAGTAATATAATAAGTTGATTAGTGCATAAAGGTGTATGATGGCAATGATTGAATATCAGCAGAATGGTTGTGAAGAAAGAAGTGGGTACTCATAATTACTATAATTATCTGTTAAGGTTAACTCAAAGGGTGGCTTACATATCTGGGACTTTCAATTCACCGTCAGTACATGGTAGATCTGTTTCTTCCTCAGAGATACTGCATGTAGTGGGCTGTCTGCTTGCTTCCGAAGTCAGCTGAGCAAGGCCTGTCTCCGGTAGCAAGCTGCCCAAACGCAGGTACCTGTACCTTACCTCTTGTGATATGAGGCCATCAAATCTTGCTTTCAAATTGGTGAAGGTGGGCCTTGACTCTTTGTCATCACTCCAGCATTCATTCATTATGGAGTAGCTACAGTGTTTATACAAGGGAATTCTTGACAATATTCAGCCTTCCATACAGTCATAAGCATTAATTTGCCTGTTGTACATTCACAAAACACACTTGCATCCTATCTACTGCATGTAGCTATACAGATTGTTATATAGATTTAAAGATCATTGTCATTGATATTACACTCCTATGCATCACCTAATATATACTACACCTTCTGTGCATTACACAGCTATTTTTTCCTTTTTTAGCGATTTGCATGTGGGATATGTCCACTCCAGTGCAGACCATGTTTACATAGCCTGAACTGTGTGGTTTCAGCACATTCTTTGACGTTTCAGTGGCTACTCGTGACTGCTTGTGATGTAACCAAGACTTGAGCAAGCGAATTTCATAATGAGACGCTCTTCACACAGGCATAAGCTAGTTTGAATGGAAAACACTCCTATTCACATCGCTTCGGGCCAGGCATGTATGAAAAATGGTGTCTCCTACGAAAATCACGACACTGTCACTTGATAATGGCTGCCTAGCTTTCTTTGGCTACGCCTAGTGATTTACAAGATTGCAATGTGGGTGCAGGATTTAGGAGCCATGGTCACATTGAAAGGAAGATGTGATTAAATGATTCCATGTAGGTGAAGTTTGTTTGATGTTTCTGTTGCAAGGTATCGAACTTCCCCCTTGGAGAAAGATTTCACCCTTATTGATGTAACTCTTATATAAAACGGTTCATTTTCAAACTTCGCCTACCTGGAAGAGTTAGACAGCATGCTTGTGCATTTTACTGTGCCCATCGCTTCTTCCTCAGCAGTTCCATCTACACCCATATCAATGTTTTGTGATTTTTATGTCACTTAGCATTATGCAAACTATAAGTGTAGCATTGACACACTTGCTACACAGAGAAAAACTAGTAAGGTGTATGTATCTTGATATGGAATACCCTGTATTCAGCCTCAATTGAGAGAGAAGTAAGGAAAATTCCTGGGTCAGAATCATCGATCACATGCGGAAGCCACATTGTTATGGAATACCCTGTATTCAGCCTCAATTGAGAGAGAAGTAAGGAAAATTCCTGGGTCAGAATCATCGATCACATGCGGAAGCCACATTGTTTACATAACAGACATGTCCCACATGCATGCACTAAATGCAGCACCAGCACAAGCTGCAAACAATTCCCACCACACACTTGCTAAAACTTAGACATGTGAAGCACTAAATTAAATATATATACAGCTTACATTTGCTCTGGGCACCCTGCAGGAGAGTCCAGTCTGTACCCTGCCATTATGTTGGACAGTAGGACAGTGTTGCCAAGGTTTTTGTATGGTAGTTCACCTGCACGATTTTAACAGAATTAAATACATGTACATACATATATATATCCACATACCTATTTAAATAAATATAATATTATAATGCTAACACTGACTAATGTGCCTATAATAGCACATATATGTACCACTATTATTGAACGGGGACGTTGTTGAGCAGTCACATAGAAAAAGGAGTATAAAAAATATAAATGCAACATCACATTTAGACTTTGAGGGTCTTTGTCAGTCACAAAACAGATTGTGACTGACAAAGACCCTCGTCCCTGTTCAGTTGTACACCATAGCAAGACCTTTTACCACATCTTTGTATTCTAATTTCAGTGAATTCATACATAATACCAGAGTGTATGTTGCGCTTTCAAATGTTGCTATAATTATAATAATAGTTTCCTTCACAGACTTACCAAAGCTGAAGATCTCCCACAAGCAGACCCCATAAGCCCACCTGCAAAGTGAAGTACGTATATTATAATTATTACCATGGCTATATAATTATAGTAATATTTGTACAGGATGATAAATGATGAAAAATGAAAAATAATAATTATATAATTATTATGTTATTTACATTACATAAAATATATAGAATATACATAAGAGTGCAATATATATACATTACATATGAAACTCACACATCTGATTTTTCACTGAATTCTCCTTTGAGGAATGCTTCAGGTGCCATCCAGCGAATGGGCAGTCTAGTCTTTAGAGCAGAAGTGTACTCTAAAGTCTCCTTTGCCAGCCCAAAGTCACAGATCTTCAGTAGCTCACTGTCGCCCACTAGGATGTTTCGGCAGGCCAGGTCACGATGGATGACCCCTTTCAATAGCAGATACTCCTAATTGGTTTAGATTTTAGCTAAGTTAATTAATTGCACATAAAATATGCAATAAGAAACATTCAATGTACATCAATGTACAGTGTACACGCACATCACCCTGCTGGCACTTGGAACTTATTTCTCACCATTCCACTAGCAATTTGGTATCCAAAAGATTTGAAAGTGTTGAGGTGTGGCCCAATATCAGGCGCTTCTGTCACAGGAGAAGGTGGCTCTCGGTTCACATCATCAGCACTACTGCGCACACTGCAGTCCTCATCCTACGTACGTGTACATTGTGTAATTTTGAACAGTGGTGGTTGTATGTGTGTGTGCGTGCATGTGTGTGTGTGTACGTGTCTGCTGTGTGTGTGTGTGTGTGTACATGTATGCGTGCATGTGTGTGTGCACGTGTGTGTGTGTGTGTGTGTGTGTGTGTGTGTGCTTGTGTGTGTGTGTGTGTGTGTGTGTGTGTGTGTGTGTGTGTGTGTGTGTGTGTGTGTGTGTGTGTGTGTGTGTGTGTGTGTGTGTGTGTGTGTGTGTGTGTGTGTGTGTGTGTGTGTGTGTGTGTGTGTGTCACGTGCCAGTACCACCACACAGGTGAGTAGCTGATATGTACTGCTACAGTACTTGACATATATTATATATTATATTATAATTATATTATATACGTAATTATATATATATTATATTTCATATACATATTATATACAGTCATATATATGTATGTAGTTAAATCACAGTAGGGACTGTTCCATTGCTGCTGTTGTGACTACATTGGAATTTCAGGTTAACAGATAATGCTCTACCCCCAACAGCTCTACAGCCACAACTACAAAGTGTAGGTACATACTCTGTGTCAACATTAGACAGCAGGGCGCCCTTGGTGCTGTCTATGTAGGGATGGCAGCTCTTGCTTGCATACCGATATATACTACAGACTAATGAGCACCATACGTAGATGGGTGTGTGTGTGTGCGTGTGTGTGTGTGTGTGTGTGTTGTTGTTCTAGTAAACATATTTCATCAATAGCTATTGGGCTATAGGGGAATCATGTCCATTGCATTAGCTGTATATGTCTCTCTTACTTCAGTAGCGCCTGCCAATGATCTCAGGTAGTCTTTTAAGCTCCCATGTGGTACAAACTGCATCAGCAGAAGTGTTGGAAGTGTGGTGGTGACACAGCCAATCATCTTCAAGACATGGGGATTGTTGCCATCAGACACTTTCTTCATCACACTAATTTCATCCATAAACAGTTTTCTTTCATTAGCACTGCTGTTACCTGAAATGGAAGGTCAGGAAATAAATTAAACGAAGCATAATATCAAGTACATATTGTGCTAGTTCAGAAAGTACCTTAAGAAGTCTATAATTACAGATTAGAACACGTTTGCTTGTGCTAGTACTCACTTCGAAGCATTTTCACTGCAACAGTGAGGTGTGAAGTCCCTTCAAAGTCCATTTCCTGCTTGTGAGCGTAGATCATGGGCGACATGGCTGTCACCTTCAGCTGTCCTTTGAACACAGCTCCGTAGTTCCCCTGACCAATTTGGGCTCCAATCTCAATCTCACTTCGGGGAAGTTCCCAAGCATCAGCGGTAACTTTCGCATCATAGAAGTGCACTACCTGAAATCAACCACAGAAGATGTCTTGCACACTACAATATGTATTCAAATTTGTGCATGCAATACACATTGTGTATAATATAAATATGTTACATATATATATTTATGGTTATATCTTTGCTCCATGTATGCAATAGATTTATATACGCAATATACATTTATGCAATATACATTATTACATTAAAAATTATAAATTCTGCATCTGCAATGTGCACAGACTGTGTGGAACTATTGTAGCTATTGTATATTGTACAACTGGGGGGAACAATACACTAACAAGATTTAGGTGCATGCTTTGCGTCTGTTTTACCTCTTCACTTGCTGGTCCATCTGCATGGAACTGTGCTGATAGGACCATCCTGCAGTAATGACAAATTTCAATGGGTAAACATTAATAAATTTTGCTTTGTATTGATATAAACTGGGCATACGTACATTCAAAAGGCAAGCAGCCTCACTGTGCATGTGGAAGAGTGCATGATAAGAAAGGGAATGACTACATGATGATGAGTGAACACTTAGCAGTGGTGCTGATCAGTAACACAGGAACACATCTTGTGCTAACAGATATTGAGCATACTGGTAATCGCTCTTGGCGAAGCCCATTGGCGAATGTAGGGTGATCTGTAGTGTCAGCATGGCTCTGGTTCTACTCATGTCAGTTTTTCAAGTGTGAGCAGCATGGCTGGGTGTAGGAAGCGCTTGTGTGACAATTTTAAAGGCGTTAGTAACCTTGCACGAGTCCAAGTATGTGAATGCGCATGGAGTCATTGTGCCTTTGTCTCCCATGAAAGACAACGCATCACATTTATTTGCCCGGCTTAACAGCTCGGCAATCATATTATTATAAGAGAAAATAGAATCAAAATGATTGCGTCCCTCAATCATGCAAGCAAAGACAGCAAACCATATCATATCTACCATTAGGGGTGGGCAGCACAGCGGTATACAGTGGTATCGCGGTATTGCATTGATACCGTTCCAGTATGTATATACGTATTTGTATGTTTGTCATACTGGAAACTGGATACCGATTATACCATGAAATAACCATTTAAAATTGGAGCTGGAATGTGGAATATAGACGAATGACAATACATATTAGTCAACTAGAAAGATACATACGTATGATTGGCCAGGAGAGATAGAGTATATATAATTATTTAGGTAGAGAATACATATTATGCAAAGGACCAAACAAGTGTGTGCACTCATCTCTGAGCATGTCAGAAACTCACAGGTGACAGTGCATGTTCGTACAATACATACACATACCTCTCTGTCTTGTTTCTTTTAGATCTGCAATACATGCAGGCTGTGATGGGCACACAGGCTCCAATAGCAGTCAACAACAGCACAGTTAAAACAACAATGATTGGAATGAGGGTGCTTAATTCCTCGGCTGGTGGTTGTGGTGGTAACGAACCAGGCAGTGTGGTGCCAACTGTTGGGGATGGCTGACTGCTAATAGGCATACTGGAGACTGTATGCATAATGTAGAAAATGAGCTTAAGTTAGAAATAATTGTAATATATAATATACGCACAAGTGGATAACTACAGTAATATTGTCATTATGTTTATATATACATACGTGCGTATATAATGCATGCCAAGCAGTCATGCTCTCCGGCTGTATACACACCTGCTCCAGTGTTCTCAATGGTCACGTTTAGCTGACTCTGGCTGCACACTAAATTGTGATCAGTAGAAGCCAGCTCCAATGTCATTCTGCTCTCTCCAAGCATGGAGGTGGGCAGATAGATAGTGAAATTGCAAGTAATCTCAGAACTGTTTGCCTCCGGGAAGCAGCAATCATCTTGTGTCATATTGTAATCTGCAGCGGTATACACAGAATAAGTATTTGAATGGAAATGTAACATTGGTGAAGACAGTCAAAGTTTACACCCACTTTAAGGGTCAAGATTTGGAGCACGCTTGCATACAAATAATAGTCGACAAATCTTGCTCTCAGGCATATCTCTCTCTCCGGGACATGTATTATAATCCAGAGCAACTCAATTTTGTGCTTGGCTCATTCCATTAGAATCTGTTCAGTGCACATTTCGTATATTGCTGAGTATGCTCTTTGTTTGATAGTCTGGATATAGCCACAGTAGAAGTTCATGACCTGCATCTATAGCCTCATATATATCTACTCCTTTATGCCAGAAGGATGTTGACAAACTATTACTATGCTATGAAGATACTGCGGGAACCTATGAGTGCCAGAGAAAATTGTGCGGGAAACTTGCAATACGTATATATCCCTGTCATCAGACAGTCTTCAGGACCAAGCATAAACACTCGTGAAAAGGTTTGTACAATGGAAATCGTGTGGTAGTTGAAAGCCAACCATGTTGCTAAAGGAATGCACATACGCAGACAATATGCATGGCCACCAAAGGTCAGTCCATCACACAGATATTTCTTAGTGTTTCATACGTACATGCTTTCCAAGCATTCGCCCTAGCTTGGAAATACATTATCATGTGTATGTGTAAGCATGTGACATAAGTACGCATGGACTACAATTATCATCATCAGTAGTGCTAAGTTGGGGTCCCTAGCTACGTATAGTATACAGAGTCTAGGAGAGGAAAAAATGAAGGAAAATTTATACACTGTACAATTATACACTCATGAGTTTCAGCCCCTACATCAATCATCCAAGCAATGCCATCCTCTTCCTCTTTGTGCATAAATTATGTACATATATATATCAGTCACATCGATTGGCTGCCATGGTGCAACTGAAGCATTACACCATGCATTGAAGGTAAATTTGATGGGAATCATGCAGTCAATCCAGCACAGAAATAAACTGTATGAACTACATAATACCCAACTCACTCTCATGAAGGTTGATAATAGCACAGTGCATGTCGTGAAATTCATGGTCGGCAGGGCCTCTTCGTGTCACAGGAATGCTTAATGACACAGATGTCTCAGTCCCATTGATGGTGACTCTAGTTTCTGACTCATTCCAGCAGTACACTGGGACTACATTAAATGACAGGAAAATCCTGTAAACAAGACATGTTTCCATATATGACGTATATTATTAACAAAACATCACAGCTAACCAGCTATTTATATAATATAGATAATACCTATAGTAAAGTGTGGTTATTATATTACACAGGATAGGTATGATATGCTGCACAATAATTATCGAATATGCAATCATTATTTTGCCAGTGCTAACCATTGTATACAAAGATTGTCTTTGATTCATTGCAAATGCCATGGCCTTGTTTCAGTGTCACAACCCCTTGAACTTTACTGGTTTCAAAGCCCTGATTTTTTTTGTTCAGATTAATGGTACAATTTGTCTGTAGTTCCAGTGAAAGAAATAGACAGCCTCCTTCAGTGTCTACAAAAGAAAAGGACTGAATTTAGTTTGAGCTGTACTGAGTAAGCTAAGTGAAGCCATGATTGCATGTACTTACCCACTGAACCATTTCCACTGTTATATGAAAGATTCAGATCAAAAAACGTTGCTGTGCAGCCAGGACTGTTTCGAGTTACATTCACAACCACACTTGTCAAGCTTGTCAGTTCAGTAAGATCTTCGCCGAAGCATATTTCTTCCTGCACATCTATAATTAATATAAAATAATACTATATGTAGTACAATGTCATGGATGAGATATAATTATACAACCACCATCAGGCATGGACATTTTATAACATAAACCCATATACGTACGTAGAAGTTTTACATAGTGATTGATAGTACCTATTATACATATTACCAAGATACATAGCTCACATTAACTACTCTTCATAAATTATATAATTCAAAGCCTAAGAGGTGAGCAGGTCATATTAGCTTGTGCACGAGTGACAGTAAGCAGATACTTTTACCAGCAGCTCAATCAAAATATATTACTAATGGAAATGTGAACATCTTTTTACCAATACCTTCATCCATAACTGTGATGATGGTTGAAGATTGTCCACCTAGTCTGAAGCCTGGACCTGTAAGTGAATTGCCTCCATTTTCGATAACGATGTGTGCTTCAAATGTCTCATCACACTCCGGTACATCATCGTTCACCAGTGAAATGTTCACACTAGCTGCGACACTTCCACTTTCAAAAGTCAAGTAATGTGGTCCACAGACTAGGTGATCTACACCTAAAATATGATAATAAAATTTAATATATTACATATAATATGTATAATTATGTATGATATATATTTATGGTATGTCAACATACCACACAACTACACATGCAGTCATCAAAGTCAGGATATCAACTTACAAGGCATATGAGAATGGGTACCAGTGATGTTGACAGTGATGTTGAATGCTTGATCACTTGCTGTATTAGCAATGACAGTCAAAGTCAAACTTTCTCCTTCTTTCACCAGAATGCTTTCATGTTGAAATGATATAATAATCTCATCTCGAATGCACACTGTAGCCTCCCGAATATGTCCTAAACTGACTGCAATTTCTTCTAGATTTGACTTGATTGGATGGACGGACAGATGCACAAGGAAGCACTCTGTGCCTTCGTTTGAGTTTAGATCAGCAACAATAGGAATGGTAACCACTGCTGACGACATGTTTGCCATGAACATTGCAACATATGAACCACCTTTATAATCAAAGCCAGCTGCAGCAGAGTCAATTGGGGTAGAGCAATATATATACGTATATAATAGAGTGTCACACAGCTGTCTAATGTATTTATACACCAAAAATAGCTAACCTGTTGCATTTCCAAGTCCATTAAAGATTGTGTCCACTTGTACTTCATAGCTTAAACTGGGAGTGGCCTTATCGGAGGTAACAGTCAAACTGATGTTTCCTAATGACTCGTAGACATCGTATTGTGATTTGTCAAAACTGCATAGCACTGTGATACTATCCCGAATGAAAATTGTGGCTGATGTAGTCTCTGAATTTAATTCCAAAATTGCAGTAAAGTATTCCTCACCCTCATCAACAAGATCATGATAAATCAAAATCTTCACAGATGTGGAATTCGATCCCGTGGTAAACAGTGCTGTGATGTTTTCCTCTCCAGTAAGGGTGGTATAATCAAGACCAACTATATAAGTTTGATTGGAATAATATCCTATAAACCTTGATAACAGCATTATACAGTTGCATAACAAACCCCACACAGTCAAAGCTGCAAAGCCATGATGTGTTTTGTACACATCAGTAAATAGCTAAATTGTTGGCATGTATCACCACCAGTGCAAGCTGCAGGTGTATGATGAGCATAATAATTTCGAGTGAAGTATTTGCGCCAGTTGTGGATAGCAGGAAAACACCATCAGTGCAAGACCACTAGTATATAGAACCAGGATGCAGCAACCAAATGGTGGCTGGGTTAGCTAGAGATCAAATTTAGATTCAGAAATTCTTTAAAATTCCAGGAATAGAGAAATTTACAAATTTAATCTTTAAAGCATATATACGTAGTCTTGGATTGCTAGTCAGGTCCAGCTGATTAATTGCTATTATTACATAATTCAACAAGCAGCAAATAATGATATGTTAATGCTAGAAATATATTATAATTAACACAAGTTTATTGCAGCAATTTTGCATGAAATCGCACCATTTACGTGTAACACCAACTGCGTAGTTGCTAAGCATAGTTAACTAGGCACTAAGCCCAGGCCAAAAAACCTAAAAGGTTTCAGTCATCCCAAAGAAAAAGGTTAATAAGAAGATGTAGTCTTACATTGCACTGTGGACTTACCTTCTGCAGGCGCATTGAGCACTGCGTTGAGGACATACCTTCCTCCAAGCAAATGAACACAGGTTAGAGTATCTATGCGCGTGCATTATATTGCGATGTGCAAACACACTGGCAAAGCCGTGATAAAAATATGCTCGTGCGCTAACAAAGGCAAACAAAATGGCTGACAGCTGTGCTTGTAATAGTCTGGCTTGCCAGCCCTTCCATCCACAGAGAGGGTTTGGTGTCATTTGTACTCCATTTTTGTGCATGAATCTGACTTTCGGGATTTCCCAGTTGCACCAATCAAATGGCAGAATGCGCGAAAACCACATACATGACGTTAATGAGTAAACACATCATGCAATCTATGTAGCGTAGTGATGGTCATGGAAGAGCGGTGTACACTGTAACCTAACTTCTCCCCCACCTGCTTCAAACATGCAGCAACAGTCTGCCTCCGCATATATAGAGTTCACTTTGGTGCAATCCTTTTTTGGCCATTTTTCTCTCATTAGTCACACATTATCTAATGTATGCTGTGTGTTAACCCCGCCCACTCTGCACAAAATGGAGTACGAGTGAAACCATACCCTCACTTCCGTGCGTGGAGGGGATGGCAAGCCAGACTATGCCAGTAACTTTGATGCAAATACTGCAGCTTTGCAAAAGGCTGTTTTACGAAAATCCCACGTGTTAATTGAATTGTATAGAAAAATCAAACTGGGTATACAAACACAACCAACTATATACTGTAACCCTGTGGCTCATGCATGCCGCATGGTTAATAAATGTATGATATGTATCTATACTTACATGTAGCTGACCCATCTTTTAATCGTATAGGAAAGGTATAGTCTTGTTGGGCATTCCTGTTTGTCTCCAAAACAAGCTCAAGTGCTTGACCTCTCTCATATGTGGTGTAATTGGCCAAAGAGAAAGAATGATGGACTGGAGAGGACACAAGGTAAACAAAAGTAACTCATACTGTACCTTGCCTGTACTGGTATATACACACACACATGCGCACACACACACACACACACACACACACACACACACACACACACACAGACACACACACACACACACACACAGACACACACACACACACACACACACACACACACACACACACACACACACACACACACACACACACACACACACACACACACACACACACACACACACACACACACACACACACACACACACACACACACACACACACACACACACACACACACACACACACACACACACACAGATAATGCTAGAAAGTCATTAGCAATTCCACAAGAAAATCTGTACCTGCACATGATTCCAGTCTTGTACCAGCCAGTGAGCCATAACTGTTCTGGTTCTGCCATGCATACAGAGTGGCCCCAATGCCACAGCTGTCCCGAGTGTGCACAAGTGTGTGGGCGCCTGTGCTGACACTTGGGTGGAACTGGGCAGCACAACCACACACTTCTCCACTTGTGCATGCAATGTAGGTGAATGAAACACTGGAGGGAAGTGGCTGACCATCATAGAGGATTTCGTTACGTTGGCAGCATTCACTTGTGACTACCAAATTGAGATATGGGTCAAATACAACCGGCTCTGGAACATCTTGAGGTGTCACACTCTCCACAAGGATGAAGTTGTACTTGTTATTAAAGTGTCCAACTGGTGCTATAAGGGTTACGAATGGGTCTGCAAAAATATCCAAACCACCAAATAAGTGTCCTAAGCTGTACTGAGCCACTAGTAGTGGCTGGTTGGACTCCACATGGCAGTAGGTAGTCATGTTAACCAGGACCTCCATGAAGTTTCCAGCCTGAGTTAGAGTGACTGTGTCAGGTTCTGAGCCATTACACATGCGCGTCACTACAGTGTTGTCTGACCCTGCTATGAAGCGGTAGCCAGCTGAGTGACGCTTGGCAAGTGGACTGAGGAAGAAATTGAATCCCCATGTTTCAGTAGGAGGTATCTGCTCCAGAATGCCATCACATGATTGTGCGTTTGCAGGGTAGAAGGCACATTGGTGGCCAGTGATAACTGAAAGGTAACAGGTTCCTGTCACTTTAGTCCCTGTCAAATCATCTTCGGATGACAAGAAAATTACTGTATTTTTTGGAAGAGCACGAGACCTGGCTACCACCCCTGGCCTATGATCTCTAGTCGCAACTCCAAATATAAATCCAAAGGCCGAAGCAGTTGGTGTAACTTCTACGACACAATTGTCCTCAGTTGGAATTATGCCAACAAAGCTCCGCTCTCCGTCTCCTAGCTCCGGATCTGCCTTTGGAGAAGAAACTGCATAGTATGTATATGTATTGGTTTTGGTGGCAAATTTGGGATATAACAGTGCAATATCTGTGGATGCTACATCTTCATTGAGGAGGTAGACCACAATGGTCTTGCCATCTTCTGCCTTTACATTAACTGCTATGTCTAAATTGGCTGGACTGGTAGTGACCGCTCGGAGTCCTGTGGGCAGGTTGACCTTGGTGACTGACCCTTTGCTTGCAGTGAAGGTCTGGCTGAATGCGGCAAGCCGATGTGACTGGGCATTGTGGGAGACTGTGAACGTGACATTTGTCTCTTCACTGGTGGTGATATGGAGTTGAGGAATGAATTGGTCTTGTGCTTGGCTCTTGACAGGTGGAACCAACAGAAAGAACTCATTTCCTTCATTAGTGATGCCTGAGTGTTAGAAGAAGGAAAGCAAAGTCATGTCAATGTAATGTCATATGTAGTGTGCACTGCAACCAATTGTAACTTCCACTTCTACATATCATTTTTCCCGGTCCACAGTGTCAAAGCCTTTCTTTATATCAATAAAGCCGCCATCATCCCACTTTTTTTCATTGCCGTCTGCACTTGTCCCACTAGCATTAAAGTTAAGATCTGGTCGGACTGGTCCCTACATTCCCTGCCCTTTGTAAAGCCCCCTTGCTCTTCAGCAACCAATTTCTTTTCTTCTACTACTAGGGACAGTCTTTCCTTTATAATCATACACATTGACTTGTAGGGCACAGATACCAAACTTATGCCACGGAAATCATCTGTGACACATGGGCCCTTACTTCTCTTCTTTGGTCACTAGTATCACAACATGGTGCAATGGTCATGGCTATAGTTTCCTACTAGCTACCCAAAAGATAGAAGAGTCGAGTAGAGCACTCAGGATGGAAGTGAGTGCAGCAACACTGCTTAGCTATGCGCTCGTGTCAAGGGAAGTCATCAGTAAGACCACCTCTCTACCCAATGCAGTAAGGATCCAACTGAGATCTTCGATAACCCGAAATGCTCTCCTTCTCTTTCATCTCCATCTTGCAAACAACAAGTTCAGTAGCTACACTAGACACATGCTCCCAACCTGGGGGTAAGAAAAACACTCTTGAGAATACTCTCCTGATAAGGGATGCAAGGGAGTCCACTGGTATGTCTTTGTACTGGGCCAAAGGGATGAAAAAAACTAGACTGAATGGCTCTGTCTGTGCAGTACCTGACTCAGTCACTTTGGCAAAGGATCAATCAATCAGTCAATCAATCAATCAGTCAGTCAGCAAGGACATATCTCCTAAACAGGAGGTCATCCCTATACAGTGTATACAGATAGACTTAATGTTAGTCACAGACATAGCTCTATATTGAGCCAGCATAAATCATTTAAAGTTATCTATCCATCTCAGTCGAGGTCTTCCCCTCGGCCTTTTGCCCTCCACCACTCCTTCATATACGTTCTTTGTGCACCGTCCATTCTCCATCATGTCCAATCTACCTTTCCATTCCTCTAGTCTCCTTCTAACCAGCTCTAACACCCCCACTTGTCCCAGCCTTCGTAAGACCTCCTCGTTTGTTACTCTGTCCCTCCAGCACACTCCCTCAATTCTCCTCAATACATTCATCTGGGTGGCTTGGATCCTCGAGTTCTGTTCCTTTCTGGCTGCCCATGCTTCACATCCATACATCAGCACTGGCATCACTGTTGCATTAACCACCTTTAGCTTTGTCTGCTTGCTGAGCTCTCTCCTCCTCAACACTTCCTGACTCATACCTCCAATGACTCTAGTTGCACCTCCAATCCTCGCTTCCACTTCCCGCTGCATACTTCATCACCACTAATCATCACTCCTAGGTACTTCATAGTGTCCACTTGCTCCAACTGCTCTTTTCCCACCACCACTTGGCACTCTTCCCTGTTCCTTACAACTCTCATCACCTTTGTTTTCCTCCAGTTTACCTTTAGGTCCCATTTCATCAGTGCCTCATTCATTGCTTCCACATTGTGTTGCAGTGCTTGCAAAAGAATGGACACAATTAGGCTGTGTACAGTTGGCTCTGGATCTGGGAGTTTGGGGGTGCAGAACTCTGTGTGTGTTTTCACGGGGTGGTGATCACCAAGAGTTGCATGCTACGGTTTTCCAAAGTGAGACTCTTGGACACTCTGCTGGAACAATAACATTGTTTCTGGTATTTTAGCATGGGTTTTCTACCCATCCATGTTTAATCCCGGTGAAAAGTTAAAATTGGTCATAATAATCAGCACTTGTGCACATTATGAGTGTCGACAACATGCCAGAATTAAGAGAAGTCTCTAAAACATCCTAAAGACATGCTACATTCTACAAGGACTGCACAATATTGCATGATCTTCAAACATACATCACCAATGCCATTGACAGTAAAGTGGCACAATGTACAGAATGAATGCATTGAAATGCAAAATTGATCATAATGTCTGCCTATGCACCTTGCTTAGGATAATTAGCATAATCAAAACATGAGTTGGAAGACATACACCAATCACTTGGATTGGTCTAAATCAAAAAGATCATCTCAAATGCCCTCTCATAACCAAGAAGAAGAAGCTGAAGGTGGTGGACAAGCGGGGCACAAGGCGTGATGTATTGAAAGTGAAGGATAAGAAGGGAGAAGTAAAGCAGAGTAAGAGGTTGTGGAAGGACCACTTTGAGGGGATCCTGAATGCTGGACAACCTAGTAAAGGGGGTAGAGAAGCGTCAGAACGGAAGACGTAGAATAACACCTTACACCTCGATGAAGACGTAACGAGGCAGGAAGTGGTGTGGACCTTGGGGGGTTGAAGGGCAAAGCAGGTCCAGAAAAGATGGGTTGACGGCTGAAATGATCAACAATGTCCGGTGGACATTTGGTACGAATTGTTTAAGCTGGGTTGGAAAGAGGGAATGGTGCCGAGCATTTGGAGACAAAGTGCTGTGATACTAATGATTACGGATTAAGACCATAGATAGTAGAGAACAGTTGCCAATCCCTGTTCTCTACTATCTATCATTATGGTTAAGACATAACCACATACAGCAACTAGAGATGGCCCAACTCACAGAGTTGCAAAGCAACAAAATGTCAGACCAGCTCAGGAAGCGCCTTATCACACGCTCCACATCATAGTCTTTCATTCTGACTTCTTCCATTCATTGCGGCCAGCAAAGGTCATCCTAACCCAGATGTAGGTGTTAATAAGGTGTGAAATTGGGAGTTGCTCATCCCTGTTCTCTACTATCTAAAGTATAGGATTACTTCCCAGGGGGGTGGTGTCTCATTAGACACTATATATACGGGTTTACACAAAATGGTTGTCACGAAAGTCATTCGATTCACGACTCACTGAACTTCGACCTTACTCTAGCTATAGTTTGTCTGAAAAAAGTGGGTTCAAATTTCAGAGTTGAGTCGCAGATCAAAAGGCATTCACAACAACTATTTTGTGAAACCCTGTATGCACATCAGTCAAGAATTGCACTGGATGCATTTACAACGTACAGGGTAATTGTGCTGCACTCAAAGTGAGCAGCACTGATAGCACTGTCATGGCTGCTGGCAGCGACATCATCTTGTACCACAGACAACTATTTGAGGCTGAGACTCTGCATATGAACAGATGGATATTCACCAATGATCACCTGATTACAATTGAATAACATAAGTGCAGATAATAGACAACCAGTTCACAATAAGATACAAATGTGATTAAGATGTAGGAATGGAACGAGCCATATACAGTCATTGCACAAAAACTCACAAGAAGAATTTGCTTTGAATCTACACAATCGTAGAAAACTGGCTGCACAATATAGACACTAGTTATCGATCGATTCGTTGCACTAGCCAGACACTGAAACAGTAATTCAGACGTTTCGGCAACCTATGGCTGCCTTCATCTGTGAATAATTGACACTTACAGGCACGCATGTAAAAATACAAAAGGGCAGTCAGACAATGATGTGGTCGCGTGAGGTGACGCGCGAGCTTAACTAAATACGTACATAACATAACCTAACATAACACCACCACCCTTTCCTTCTTGTTTTATTTAGGTTATGTTATGTATTTAGTTACACTCGCCCGTCACCTCAGCCACGACCCGGGCCTAAATTCTACATGCTCGTTGATGATGCACCCTATATGTACTTATACTCTGTCACATTCTGCACAGCCTCTCCATTTATGACAAACACATCACTTTACATGCCACTGATACCTCATATGCCTCAGAACTCGGCAGTTCTGCATGCTCCCTTGCTCCTCAACTTCGGTACTGGCACCACAACACTACTTTTCAACACAGACGATGCCATTCCATACCTCCAGTGGAAATTAAACAGCTCACACCACAGGTCCATCAGCTCTTCTCTGCATGTCTATCACTTCAGCCGTGATGCCATCTTTCCCACACCACTTCCTCTCTAGCAATGACCTCACTCAGCCCTTTCAGTATCCAATTTTACCCCCCTTCTGTCTCCACCTCATCGATCAGCTCTAGTTTTTCACTAAATACTTCATCAAGGAGCTTTATCCGCTGACAAAGCCTTTTGCCCAGTTCTAACCGTACCTTAAATTTCACTGTAAAGACTTGTAGCCAGCAAATTGCGTGTAGCATGCGTGTCATTCGCGTGTGTACTATTGAGTAAGAATGTACACGCAGGAACACAGTAGCGTATATATATATATATATATATATATATATATATATATATAGAATCGAGCTTTCAAGGGGATGGAGGTTTGGACCTTAGTGACCGTCTATGCGCTCCCATATCAGTGGAAGAGATTACATGGGCTTTGCACAAAGTGAAGAAAGAGGCAGGTCCGGGTCAAGATGACATTGGGGCAGAAATGATGATGGCAGATGGTCTGCTGGAGGTTTGGTTGACCCTCTTCCAGGTGTGTTGGGAGCACAGCATTGTACCCTCCATTTGGAAAGAGAATGTTGTGGTTCCTGTACCGAAGAAACACGCCAAGGGTGTGGTGTGTGAGGTAGACAATTTTCGTGGTGTGTCTCTGTCTTCTACAGTATGTATGTAAAGTCATGTGTATGGTCCTTAACAACAGACTGTTGCAAGTGGCAGAGGAAGAAGGCTTAATAGCTGAGGAACAGGGAGGCTTCCGGAAGCAGAGAGGGTGTAGAGACCAGGTGTTATCATTGGTGTTATTGTGGCAGATGGAGATGCTAAAGAAATTAAATGGAATGATGGTTGCTCTCATTGACTTCTCCAAAGCGTATGACAAGGTAGATAGGGACAAGCTGTGGTGGTGTCTGGAACAGTTAGGCGTGAATGGGAAATTCTTGGACTTCTTGCAATCTCTGTATCAGGAAACATCATGCCAGGTTAGAGTTGGGGACATGCAGAGTAGGGTATTTGAGGTCAATGTAGGTCTTCGTCAAGGCTGTGTTCTGTCTCCCTTGCTATTTCCGCTATACATCAATAGTTTGGTGAAAGAACTGAAGGAAGCGTCTTGTGGAGTTGAGTGTGGTGGAGCTGTGATACCGGGTCTTTTATTCGCTGATGATACTTCGTTGTTTGTGTCTGACGTGCCAGGGATTAAGAATAGCTTGGATGTTTTGGTCAGATGGTGTGACGAATGGGGCGTGAAGATCAATGTACAGAAATCTGGGATTATGCACATATGACAAAAGAAGATGGAGAGGGCAGATGTGCGGTATGTAATTGACAATGTAGAGATTCCAGTAGTGAGCCAGTACAAGTACTTGGGATGTGTAATTGATGAGCATCTAGAGTTAAATGACATGGTTGAAGAGAAGGCTATGGCAGGGAAGAAAGCATTGGGAGTTTGGTTCAGTCGATGTAGAGTAGAATTAGGTGACATAGGTGTAGGGACGTTTATGAAGCTGATGACATCACTGGTGGAGTCCGCTATGTTGTATGGTGCCGAGATCTGGGGGTGCAATAGAAACATGGAGGGGGTTGAGCAGACTCAGTTGAGAGCCTTGAGAATGTTCTTTGGTGTCGGAACACTACATCCCAAAGCTTCCCAAAGCTGTTAGCAGAGATGGGGGACCTGCCAGTGAGATGGCGAACTAAGCTGCGATGCATGTTGTTCTGGGTCAGGGTATTGTCCAGTGATGCATATGATGGTCGTTTGATAAGGCGAGTGGCTACAGAAGCTGTTAAGTTTGGCAGAGGCAGTTGGCTGCGTAATATTAGTATGTGTTGCAAGAAATTTGGGTGGCAAGAAATAAATATGAAGGATATGAGAGGTTTGTCAAACACAGATGTGAGGGAGATGCTGGAATCTATTGCTTGGAGGAAGACTCGGGAGGAATGGGGCGTGAGATGGAAGTGAAGCTTAAGCTGACTATGTTAAAGAGAATCACCAATCTGGATGAATGGTCGGACTGTGCAGGGCTAAGACAGAGAGCTGACAGAAGGATGATGATAAGACTGAGAGGAGGGATGGCCGCTTTTCAAATTGAGACAGGAAGATGGCGTGGAGTGGATACAGAGTATGCAAAGAGTGTGGAAAAGGCGAGATAGAGGATGTGGACCATTGGCTGCTGAGGTGTAAAAAATGGAAGACCCACAGACAACCACTGATAGTAATGGTGCAAGAACACTATGAAGTTGACCAGGACAACTTGGCTGCTGTCATATTATATCTTGCATGCAGAAACTATAAAGTGTTATCCTTTATCTCTTACATGTGGCATGCGAGATTTAATGAGTTATTAGTTCAATACGTACCTTTAGGATTTATGGCTGACCTTCATATTTGTTTCTTTTATGTTGATGTATGTTCTCATGTGTTGGTGCTACACTGGGCCAACCTGGTCCTAGTGCCTTCGTGCATGGTGCACGTTAATCATTGAATTGAATTGAATTGAATTGAATATAGCGTTAATTTGAACCTGCAAACAACACAAAACATATGCTGAAGAAAGTCAAGGAGATGACAGTGAAACAGTTGGAATCAAAGGACGTCTACTAGATTCTCCGTGTTAGCGTTGAACACATCACTAGACATAGCTGAGAGATCGCGGTAGAGAGAGGTCGTTGTGAAGCTGAACACACGGCGATACCGCTGTTCGGTCATCGCTCTGTTGGACTGGGCACCTTCGAAGAAGAACGCGCCATGCACGAGACGGAAAAACGAACGTCTTTGTTTCCCTTCCAACTGGTTATGGGAAGACGCTAATCTTTGCTGTGTTACCTTCGCTGTTCAACGCAACACGCAAAGTGACAACCACTATCCGGCAAGCGCTTTTTGCATACGCAGCTAGCGTGAAGGTGCTCCATCCAGCAGCGCAGCTAGAGATGCAAGTGTTTTGTCTCACCTCCCTATTAGCCCACTTATAAGTTTATTCATTGGGGCGAGCCTGAGTGAGCCCCACATTAACGTGAAGTACAGCGAGCGTGTCTATATATATATATATATCCTAGCCACTCAGGTCTATATCATATATATATATATATACAGTGCAAGATATATATATATATATATATACCACCACCACCACCACACAGTGCAAGTTACAATATTATGACCACCACCACATCTGCCAGAAGAGTATCTGCGCTTGTTGGCCATAGAAAAAGACCACCAGTGCAAGTTACAGCTGAGCCGGGCCAGCACCAGCACCATTCAAACCATCACATCTGCCACAGAGTAAATGCGCTAGATGGTTGAAGAAGAACACCACCAGCGCAAGTTACTGAGGACAGGACCTGCACTGCCGCCATTGGAGTGCACAATGCAGCAAGCAAATGTAAGCTTGCATTCGGGCATGCCATTGAATTGAGAGTATGGGGCAGAAATTCAATGGCATGCCCTTATGCAAGTTACACGCGAGGGCCTCCAGATCCCCATTTATATTATTTATTTATTTATTTATTTATTTATTTAAATTAGTGGTGTATATTGTAACTTGCACTGTATATATATATCGTACGTCGTCTTAGGCCACGGGGCCAATTTATGCCGGGTGCAAAATGGACAAGATGGCCGCCCTTTGCGTAGCTGTTGCGTGCGACTCAAATACTCGCTGCGGACAGCTTTAAACGAGAAGGAAATCGTCCGAAACGAAGCGTACACTCCAACCTTTCCCCCAGGCAAGGATACAGGCATCGGAAGGAGGAATATTGCCAACTCATCTTCCTCCACGCTCGAGAATTCACAGGACCCTAAGCGAAGTACTCTGCAGATCACTCCAAAATACAATGCCCACAGGACACTAAGGCCACTAAGAACACTCAGCAACACAACAGCAGATCACTCCTTTATACAATCCCCACAGGAACGCCACTTAGAAGAACACTCAGCAACACAGCCACTTCTGAGCGTTCTGAGAATCTGATAGAGTAGAGATTCATTACCACGTCTATAAATAGACAGTTCCTTGGTTTTCGAGCGTAACACACGTGGTAGATAGCTTCACTTAGCAAAACGTTTTGGCCCCAAAAGGGCCTTCTTCAGTTGTAAGGGGTTACAAAACAGAACAAGCAAGATGAGTGGTACAGCAGAATAAATAGGGGGTGGCAAGTGCACATGTGACAAGGCATGATGAGGCTGAATAAAATTAAGAATTACAAATTAAAGAATTAAAAATTGAATTTAATAGTCATAGCCACATCAGTGCCTGTCATTGTTAGAGGGGGGCTGTCCTGGAGGCCGTCCAGCATGGGTTCAGTAAGAGACCAGAGTCAGAGTTCATGGCATTGGAGCTTCTAATGTGCAGTGCTTCCTTGATCCTCCTTCTAAACCAGTCCCCATCATGGTCGATACTTATTGTCTCATCCCACAGGATCTTGTGACCTGTGCTCCACACATGTTCTGCGATGGCGTTGTTTGGGTCGGCTTTCATTACAGCTCTCTTGTGCTCTTCAATGCGAGTTTTCATCTGTCTTCCTGTCTCTCCGACATAAACTGAGCCACAATCGCATGGGACACGGTACACCACACACTTATGTTCCTCTGGGGGAGTTGGAACCTTGACGTGAGTGAGGAGGCTTCTTAGTGTCGAGGAGGACCTGAAGGCGGTCTTGATGTTCAGAGGGCGGCAGACTAGGCGGATCTTCTCACTGGCACCACAACGGCTGTACAACTGGAGAGGTGGGCCAGTTGGCATGGCAGCAGAGTACACGAGGAATCGAAGGAGAGACAAAGGAAGAAGTTTGATTGCCTAATGCTGAACAAGAGACAGAGACAGAGGGAAACCTTGAACAAAGACCGACTGGTGGTGAACCTCAGCAGCCAGCAGCTAACTGAGTCACAGCGCGATGTCCTTGCTTTGGGCCTGAACTTTGCTACAGCACCAAAGAGGATACCGGTGGAAGACATCATTGCCAGAACAGAACAGACTGCTAGAAGGTTGAACGAGAAGGACGGCCAGACACTTAGAGAAGAAGTACAGCGTTGTCTGAGAGAAGCAAAGAAGCCTAAACCTACACTCACCCGCACAGAACAGAAGGCCCTGAAGGAATTGAAAGACCGCAGCAGATGCGAGGGCCTCACTATCCTACCAGCAGACAAGGGCAACGCAACAGTAGTGATGGACTCCACCCAGTATGCATCCAAGCTAGGGGACCTACTTGCAGAGAACAGCTACAGGCCGCTACCCAGGAACCCAACCGCCAGAATCGAGAAGCGGGTCACTGATGCCCTCAAGAGTGTGGAAAGAGACGGTAACCTTCCAGAACAAGCAAGGAAGAAGCTCACCCCAAGGCACTCCACTGCCCCACAGATCTATGGTCTACCCAAGATCCATAAGGCAGATGTGCCACTTCGACCCATTGTCTGCACCATTGGTTCCCCAACCTATGGTCTTGCTAAGGAGCTCTCAAGAATCCTGACACCACTCTCTGGAGGGACCAGCTCCTTCGTGAAGAACTCTGCACACTTTGTTGAGAAGATATCATCAGTGAAGATTGACAGTAATGACTGCCTTGTGAGCTTTGATGTGAAAAGCCTTTTCACCCAGGTCCCAGTGCGGGATGCCCTTGTCATCATTAAAGACAGACCGGAGCATGATGAGTCCCTCAATGACAGAACAGCCATGACACCACAACAGGTGTGCTCCCTGACAGAGCTCTGCCTCAAGTCCACGTACTTCAAGCACGGAGACCAGTTCTTCGAACAAACGGAGGGCACGGCGATGGGGTCACCTCTTTCTCCAGTGGTGGCTGGACTCTTCATGGAAGACTTTGAACAGATGGCACTGGCGACAGCAGACAGGGAGCCCAAGCTTTGGCTTAGGTACGTGGACGACACCTTCATCATCTGGCCCCATGGAAGAACACAACTGGCCACCTTCCTGGATCACCTCAACGGCCTCTGTGAGAAGATACAGTTCACAATGGAGACAGAGGAGGAGAATCAGTTGCCCTTCTTGGACGTGTTGGTCAAGAGGAATGAGAACACCCTCACCACCTCGGTGTTTCGTAAGAAGACCCACACAGACCGGTACCTTCACTTCCGGTCCCACCACCATCCACAAGTTAAAACGAGTGTGGTATCCTGTCTTAAGTCAAGAGCAGAACGGGTGTGCACAGGAGATGGCCTCAAGGAAGAACTGAACCACCTTTCAAGAGTATTCCAGGCGAATGGATACCCACATGCAGTCACAGCCGGGGTACTCAACAAGAGACGCAGAGCCCACCCACCCACCAGTGTAGAGGACGATGAACAGAGGCTGCTGGTGCTGCCCTACATCAAAGGCCTCAGTGAGAAGATCCGCCTAGTCTGCCGCCCTCTGAACATCAAGACCGCCTTCAGGTCCTCCTCGACACTAAGAAGCCTCCTCACTCACGTCAAGGTTCCAACTCCCCCAGAGGAACATAAGTGTGTGGTGTACCGTGTCCCATGCGATTGTGGCTCAGTTTATGTCGGAGAGACAGGAAGACAGATGAAAACTCGCATTGAAGAGCACAAGAGAGCTGTAATGAAAGCCGACCCAAACAACGCCATCGCAGAACATGTGTGGAGCACAGGTCACAAGATCCTGTGGGATGAGACAATAAGTATCGACCATGATGGGGACTGGTTTAGAAGGAGGATCAAGGAAGCACTGCACATTAGAAGCTCCAATGCCATGAACTCTGACTCTGGTCTCTTACTGAACCCATGCTGGACGGCCTCCAGGACAGCCCCCCTCTAACAATGACAGGCACTGATGTGGCTATGACTATTAAATTCAATTTTTAATTCTTTAATTTGTAATTCTTAATTTTATTCAGCCTCATCATGCCTTGTCACATGTGCACTTGCCACCCCCTATTTATTCTGCTGTACCACTCATCTTGCTTGTTCTGTTTTGTAACCCCTTACAACTGAAGAAGGCCCTTTTGGGGCCGAAACGTTTTGCTAAGTGAAGCTATCTACCACGTGTGTTACGCTCGAAAACCAAGGAACTGTCTATGTTCTGAGAATCGTTCCTCATCTGGCTTACGCAACGCAAACATATATACGACAAAATCATGTGATTCTTAACATTGCTCAAATACAACATCATCCAACTTTCATTGGCATCAGCTATAGCCTCTACATATCATTCATACAAGCAAACACTCAGTTCGTTTCAGCATCTGCAATGTACGCGATGCAGTCCAACGCAAATAGCTGCATGCTAGCAGCACCTTTAGCTCGCTCAGGCTCGCCCCCACGATGCTGTAAGCATCTGCCTAGTTGCATTCTTGTGGTATTCAGTTGCCCGTATAAGGCTAGTCATTATGCGTGGAAGAGTTCTCGTATAGGTTATGTGCCAGACCCTTCCTCCCCGACCGATGACGTCAGTATATAAAAATGGAGGGGAGGAAGCGGTCAGGTTTACGAGACTAAGCTACGTAGGGTAGAGCTAGTCTCGCGTAGCCAGACCGCCATTTTGTTCCAGAGCTGGAACAAAATGGCGGTCTGGCTACGCGAGACTAGGGTAGAGCGGGGTAATTTGGGATACGGGGTAATTTGGGAAATGTTTTTGCAAACAGTCTGCATTCAACGAAGAATAGCTGAATTCCCCTGACAGTCTAGTACACCCAAGCCTAGTATGTGGTGCTTCGCTACACACACAAACTTCGGTAGAGTACGCAAGCGCTGTGTGGGATCATAGCATAACATTTGTGAAGACATGTAGTTTGTTTTGCACATCAAAATTTCACCTTGTCGATAGTTGCAGCTCCGATGATGTCCTTGAATAGCCCACTCAATCAGGAAAACTTGGCGCGAAGGAGATCAACTACGACATTGGCACTGCCGAGCTTCATTGACTCATCCATAGACGCCATTACACAGGAAGCAGCCAATTAATTAACATCTAGTACAATATTATAACCTTCGAAAGAGCGCTAAATTTTGAATTAAGCGCGAATTAGCACAATGTCTAGAACGTATGTAAGGAAAACCAACCATGGTGCATGGTCTAGTGAGTCCCTACCATTGAAGCAGTGCAGAAAGGAATGACTCCGAGCATGGCTGCAATAAGATTTGGGATTCCCATTAACATCCTCAGTCGCCATTACAGAGGTAATCCCAAAAGACCCATTACATGGACTGATAAAACTCATAACATCAGTCATTTGTGCATTGCTCAATGTGTAGGGGTTAGCAAGAGCATAACCACTGGCCATCCAACAGTTCTGATGCATGATGAAGAGAAGGAGACTGTTGCCACTTGTCAAGCTATTTTGTTGGTTTGGCTTGACACTGGAGATGGTGGCTCAGGTAGTCTCAGACTACTTGCAATCAATAAAGAAGGCCTAATCTGTTCCACAAAGATGCGCCTGGGCCTTGGTGGGCCCTTTTTCGCAAAAGGTGGCCACAGTTGAGTGAAAGAAAGCCAGAACATCTAAATGACTCATTCTTTCAATTTGCATAGACACCACTGTTAAAGGGAAGGGGAAAGCTAGCAGAACATCTAAGAAGCCTATGGCAGCATCCAAAAGGAAGCCTGTCGTTACAGTAGAAGGTGCACTAGCTACATAAGCCCATTCTTGCAATATATGCTGGCTGTATTCACTCTGCATTCCTTCTATTTGCAGTTTCTAAGTCTGAAGATAATGGGGTGTGCTCTGAATGTAAGAACTCAGCTGATGATGAACACTGGGTGGACTGTGACCAGTGTAACTGTGGTAACACCTCAGCTGTACTGATCTGGACGAAAGTCCTGGACCAGATGATGCCTGGATTTGCTCTGTGTACTCTTGACATCTAAACCATCACGCATACATGTCAACTACTGCCTTGCTACTATTTATTGCTGATTAATAGCGCTTTAGTACTAAATCTTTTTTCACATGGAATCATTATTACAGCAAGGTCAGTGGAAGGTGTGGCATAAGGCTGGCGGTTATGTGACAGTTAAATGGCTCCAAGGTCTATAACATGGTGTGGAAAACAGGTGTGGTCCCAAGGGACTGGAGAAGAGCTGCCATTGAGCCCATACATAAGAAGGAAGCAGGAAATTGTGTAAAAACTACAGAGGGTTCAGCTTGTTGAGTATCCTAGTAATGTTTTTACAAGAATACTCGACTATTGAGTGCGAACAGTGAAAGAAGACTAAATGGTGGAAGGTAGAGGTGGAAGGACATGATGTGGAAAAATACCGCGCTCACATTTAAATGTGAGCGAGGTACTGTATCTGGAGGTGAAGTTTAGTGAAGATGGGAGAATGGAAGGAGAGTAGGAGGAGTGACTAGGATGGATCACATTAGAAATGAGAAGATCAGACACAGGCGCAACAGAGGTCGATTATAGATGTAGTAAGGGACAGGAGAGAGTTGGAGAGTGAAGGTGATGAAGAAGCTGAAGGGCTTGATAGGAAAAGCAATGACAGGAGAGGTGGAAGCAAGGCAGCCCAGTGTAAGACCCAAGAACTGGTGGGGAACAAATACCTTTTAATACAAGAAAGACTTCAATTAATAAAACCATAGACGTGCGTCTATGATAAAATAACACATCCACTGCTACACAGTATAGCACAATAGTACAGTCACAATAATTACATTGAGGTTGTAAGTATGATGTAATTGTGTAGATCCTCCCCTCACTGATAGCAAGGTCCATTGGAGAATCACAATTCTCTGCGCTGTCCCTGATAAAGTGCAGATGGAAGGAGTCGGCCTCTCTCAGGCACATGATCATCGATCGGAGAAGAGCGAATCCAATCCTGCATCTGATCCAGTTGATCGTCGTGGAATACGGCTCTGATCTTTTGCTTGACAGAAGGGAGGCAAGACGCTTGTACATGGTTGTTGTCTCCTTACTCATGCTGCCTTGTGTTGAGAAAATGATGGAGTGAAGGAACCATGCTCCACCTCACGAATGCGTTCCTCGTATGCCCTCTTCTTTTGCTGTTCACACCTCATGTAGCATTTCGTCAGTGGGGTGTCTCGGTAGCTCTTGGCAAAGGGTTAAACACCTTTCGATCCCCTCAAAAACCAGTAGCTTGGATGTCTATATACCCTGGCGTCATCGGTGATGATTGCACTGCTCAGCGCCATCTGTTCTCTTGACAATGTTTGAAGGGTTGGTTCCACAGCAATTCCATGGAATATATACTTCCTACATGAGGCTGGCTGTGCATGATATCCCTTAGCTCATTGTGCCTGATAATGTTGTTACAGCTTGGGTTGCTACATCAAAGGCAGCAACTGTGCATTATTTTTGGATAACGCACAGTTGCCTTATTTGGAATCGTATAATGCATTGTTTGTTTTATAACGCACTGCTTCAAATGGGGCTCATAGTTACGTGTCCATCATTGTCCAACCTAATTTATTCTAACACTCCAGAAAACATCTTTGATGTTCATCACTTTGTGGACTTTCATGTATCCCATAGTGCAAGCACGACAGATATTCATGCATGCATCATTCTCCTATTAATTTTGATCCACTCCATGCAGCACGTCACTGCTTTATAGGTATATAAGAAGTTTCCAGCTACTGTAGCTACTGTAAGCTGCCCAAGTGACCGTAATAATTGTGGCAATTCATACAGTTGCTTGTCTTTTAATGGACGAATCTCACTTTATAGCTACCGTTACACTATAATTGAAGAAACTGTTCAGTGTTGGAAAAACAATTTTTCGAAACCCTTTCCTGTTGTGCTGCGTTTCATTCTGCCTCCTAGGCAAGATATTACTAGTCTCACGTATCCAGACAGCTTTCGCCAGGCGCAAGCGGTCTGGCTACGCGAGACTAGGCAAGATGGACTTTCAGCGCCCGGTCCATGCTGCGAAGAAATGTTTTCGGCTCGTACCCTGTCTGGAAAACATCATTGCTCACAGAAAGGTCGCTTTTGATGCCGCATCCTTTCGCATTTCGCCTGTTCTTTCCAAAGAGAAATGCGTTCGTCGATGTCCATAGAAACGTCAGTCTCGTTCCTTCGGTAATGATTCGACAGAGAAGATATCGAACTGCAACAAGCCAGTCACATGGCCACTCGGGCGCTTCGCGCCCTCGTGTGATAAATTGTGACAGAATTTGCGAAAAGGGACCACTTCGGGGCAATGTAAACATATGAGTACGAGACAAAACTCGCGCGTAACCGCCAATTCACGCAATCGCAGATTATTGCATCATTGGAACGTGATGTGTATCCCCTATCTTCCGGCCAAGTTTGAAACCTGTACGGCTTTCCTGCGTCTCAAACGAGGACCGAATAGTTTCACTGCGTCGGTCGCTTTGGCCGTGTACGGAGTAGACCGGAAGTGATAATACGGGGAAGACCCGACATTAAGTATATTCATGGCCATTATGCATCACATTAGTCGTGTTCAGGAAGAAGTTGCAGACTGCGTCTGAAAGTACTTATGCGCCATTGTATAACCTTCGCAACTACTGAACCGTTACCCAACGAACGATTTTGATAGCTGCAACATCTGTAGACTTCTCAAATGTCGAACGCGACGCAAGCGGCTAACTGGGTGCTGGAATTTAGCGAATATGAATCTTGAGGCTCTTCTTGAGATTATGACCGACTGTTTACTTAACCTGAGGTGGGCAGAGACTCCAAAATCGACGGCGACAGCAAGTGTCTGACTGGCGCGCGTCTTAGTTTCGCGTAACCAGACCGCTTTCAAGCGGTCTGGTTACGCGAGACTACGCGCGCCTAATCTCTTTGTCCTTTAGGTCGTCGCAGCTCCGCATGAATAGCCTGCGTCAATACGATGACTTTAGGAGGTCTTAGGAGCCTGTGAAGCGGCATGTGGCCAAGCAGGCCGGCCCAGCCTATTATCACTAAATATTCCGTGACACGGAAGAATACGGTATGCTGCGGTTTAACCGGAAGTAAATGTTTAAACGTCGTTTTCTCAACAACATACTTTTCGAATTCCACACTTTGCGTAAGTATATCTCAGAAACTGAACCAGCTACCGAAGCGCAGTAAAGTGCGTTGTAAAGAGGAAGAAGAGCGCATTCAGATCATATACAAAACTCAAAATCGAGATTTGCCCCCAAGTGGTCCCTTTTCGCAAATACTGTCACAATTATGTAAATTCTTGAACGTCTAAGCTCAGAACACATTCCCCATGCCACTTGGATATAGCTATAGGGATATAACGTTCTATCTGTTGTTAATTGATTGATGTGGTACTATTAAAGGAACTCTAGTATGTCAACCGTTCGAGTACAGGCTGCTCCAATACCTCTCAAAACCCTGTTGTACAAGCACCCTATTGGCCAAACTGTGGCCGTTGCGCACGTGTTCTGATATGGCTAAAGGGCGGTGCTAGTTCCGATCTTGTGCATGCTCTATTAGTGTGTGGAAAGAGCCTACCCTTCCACTGACTCCACCAAATAGGTACTTACCAGGGGATAACTTCTCTCGATCGCCCTCAACGCAACCGCCTGCTCGAATCGTATGGCTCCCCTATCAGTTATGAAGCGCAAGTGGGTAAGACGTTATATAATATTATATCAAAACGTCACCAAAACCTAGCAAAGATGCTGTCTGCCGCCATAGATTATCTATGCTTCCGCCATGTTGACATTTCCGTGTGTGCAGTCATAGATGATCTAATCTACGCGTAGTTTTAGATAATCTGTGGTGCAGGACTGGCAAATTGATTGTTGTGACTGCTACGTGATTGCCCAACAATTTTCCCAGTCCTACCTATGCCGTAGCAGTGAGCCTCTACCAAATTAATCTATGGTGCAGTAGTGGTAACAGCGCTGGTCGCGCTAGGTCTGACTGCGTATTGCTGTTAGCTAAACTAATCTAGTAGCTACTAGAATACTCTTAATCGACAGCTTTTCTCTCTTTTCGTAGCTCTATCGTCTATACAGTGGATATCTATATAACCGCAAGTAGGCAGTCTAACGCTAAGTGTGTCCGTGGTTTCACATGAAGCAACTTCAAAGTTTGATTTGTTCAGCTCATGGTTACCGGTAGCTAGACCACTCCGCCGCCGGGTGCCGTGTATAGTAAGGCGGAATCACTGAACAGATTATTGAACTGTGCCCTTAAAATATCCCTCCTGGAGCATAGTGGAGTACTCTGCGAAATAAGGATCGCAGAGGGTCCTATGCCTGTTGTCACTTAGCAAAGGCCCATTGATTGTCTACTTGACAAAATAATCATGTAAACAAAGATGTGCGAGTAAATAAAGTCAGATAGCTAACTCTTAGAATGAAGATTACACCGTACATATCTATATTGTGCAACTTATGCAGAGCCATTTGCATTACCTACAAGTTCTATTTCTGGCAACTAGTGATCGCCTCCCCAGTCACCAGAGTCACAGACAGCTGTTTTGCCCTGATTGGGGCTCATCAGAGTGGCATAATCGTTTATGCCGGATGACTGGCTGCTTATTGCTACGGCATAGGTAGGAATGGACAAAAATTTTTTGAGCAATCACGTAGCAGTTAAAACAGATAGAAATGTAGACGTTTCGACCACGAAGGTCTTCGTCAGTTACAATGCATTGCAACTGCCGAAGACCTTTGCGGGCGAAACGTCTACATTTCTATCTGTTTTAACTGCTACATGATTGCTCAAACATTTGCCCAGTCCTACAAGTAGCATCGCCATGCTTTTCCTCCTGCAGCTTTTATCAACAGATCCATGTATGTAATTACTAACATTCTGGACTACAGTGTGCTGGAGTTTGACAAATGTGTCTGTAGCCCAAAATATAAGTATAAAACTATGTACATTCTAGCTACTCAGGTAGCTAATATATTATAGATACAGACAGAGGCAGTGAAATAGTTTTGACCATGAATAGATCAACATTGAATCAAGCAAATGAGCAACAAGACAGGACAAGAACATGAATGCTGACTTCCCAGGTGTGCGCCCCTTTAGAAGCCAGGTTGTTGAACCAGCTGAGACAGTTACGTACTTAATCCAATAAAGAAGGTACGTGATGTTCAAGGCAGATAACATTTGCAGGACAAGTCCACATAATCTGTTAGTATCTACTTACAATTAGGCAATGTTGACACTCACTGATGTAGTAATGAAACTATTAACATTACTATTAGTTACCACAGTGCTGAGGTGTATGTTGTTTTGGATGCACGAGACCCAGGTGTACGAGCCTGCAAGTTTGAGTGGGCTTATGTTGAAACCATGTGTTGGAAATGAACAGATTGTTTGTTGCACAAAACTCAAGCAAGCATCAGCCATTATCCTTAACCTCATCAGGCATGAAAGGACCATCGATGGATTTCCAATGTGGAGAAAAGTAACCAATGGGAAACATTAAAATAATCCAATGCAAAACAATGATCATGTCTTTATATCAATCAATCAATCAACGGCTTTGACTGCATCATAAGTGGGGCACACTAAGACAAAGTCCCATGTAGTACTATCCAAAGAATCAGCGAGATAAAAGTGGGAAGGTTGCATCAGGGAGTAAAACTTGTGGGTTGGAAGTGAGCGTGAGATGATGGATGTGACTTGGAAAAATACATATGCCAGGTCGGCCCTTACTTCTGCATAAACCTCTCTGTCCACAATTTTCCACACCTCTTGCGATGGACTCATTTCTGTATGTTCGTCCAATGCCATATTCTTCTCTTCCTCTACCTCATCCAATCCTGTCACTACCTTCCTCATTTTCTCCTCATCAACTCCTCCCTCTCTCCGTTCCATGCCTTACATCTCATCAGAAAGTGCTTCACATCCTCCACCTCTCCACTGTCACATTCTGTACACTTCCTCTCCTCCCTCTTCAAACCTCTCCCTCTCCCCACCTCCACCTGCAGTTCTGCTGTACCCCCCCCCCCTTATAGCTTTGTCAGTATTCTTCTCATTTTCTTTCTCTTTACTCCCACACATCTAGCTTCCAATCCTCCTCTAACCAGCTCATTAATACACACAGCTTTGGCCGCTCCTCCAACTCCTCCGCCCACATCGTGGTCCCTTTCCTCCATGCACATCTCTTTAGCATGTACTTGACGTCTGCATTTGACATACCTTTCACGTTGTCCAATCTCAAACCACCCCATCCAAAGTCCGCAAGACATCACTCCCAATTTGAATTCTCCCGCCACTTTACTTTACTTTTCAGTAACAGTGCTTCCATTGCTCCCATTGTCATAACCTAGTGCGAAAATTCAATACATCTCTTCTTTGCTTCCCATTTCAAAGGGAGCAATGCTATCTCAATTTGTAGAGATGTCTTGGGATGTAACCTTCCAACCCCCAGGTATACAGACTCGCAGCTTAATGCTGACTCCACCAAGGCCTCCATGAGTTTAACTAAAGTCTTGCCCCTCGCCTCTCCCACGCTCACTCTCCACCTCCATAGACAGCCACTCAGTGCACCTCTCCAGCCCTAACCCTAACCCTAACCCTATAGCCCTTTCTCTCACCATTTCCCTACAGTCCATATTTTCATTAACTATGCATTTATAGCTTTCCACAACTTTAAGCCTTTCTCCACCAACTGAGAATATGGAGGTTGTTCTCTTTACACCATTTCTTCTTATATGCATCACACCACATTTGTCTGCATTCACCTTCATCACCCACTCACTGCACCACTGCTCAAATACTCCCAGCCCTCTCCTCAGCCCCTCCTCCCCTTCAGCCAAAATCACCATATCATCGCGGAGCAGAGGCAATGGTGGATTGTGGCTGGTTGTATATACAACTCAATGGATGGTGCTAATGCTTCCGATGCTGACAATGTAGGGTTGGTAGGTGCATATACTGCAATAATAGTTGCATATGAGAAATGCAACTTAACCCTGATCTTTGCAGTTCTCTATGATACCGCAACAAAAACACCACCATCTGCCTCCCATGCAGAAAGAGCTAAGGGGCATTAGCTATAAGAACAAAGGCAATATTTCCATGAACATGCTGAGGATGGTTTCCAGAATGCAGTATAGTGTGAGACTAAATTTTGGACACACCTTGACCAGCCAAGCGCAATTCAGACAATTAAGGCTAAAATTCCTATGCATAGCTCTCAAGACAGACTGAAGATTCTCACTTTGGTCGTCACTCAACAATCCACAAAATCAAACATTCCAACAAGCTAAGTGCTTGTGGAACTTCACATGATGTAACAATGAGCTTCTCAAATTCCATGGATTTCCTGGAGTATTGCATTTGCTTTATAGTGGAGAATTTCTGCGCTTCTGACAAAGCACAAGGAACAGAAGGGGACAACAGTCCGTCTGACACTCTGCATGCAATTGGCATGACCGTAGTCCAGTTCCCAAAGCTAGGATCACTACTTGGAGGTAACACGCATGACCCCCCCACCCACACGCACACACACACAGGCATGCATATAACCACCAATTTACATACAAAACACTACCTATGAAAACAACTGCACTTTTACTTCCTAGATTTGTCAAACACAGGCCTATGGAGCTTAGCCTCTATATGTAGTAACTCTATTCATATTCAGAGCTTTGTGGTTCCAGCATCCATTGTATGATAAGCAGGGTTTTTCTCCACTGCTAAGTGACTCCTGGTCACACCTCCACAATCCTTATACTGAGCTTCATTTGTAGCTTTAGTATAGTACTTCGTATAATTTGAGATAGCAGACTTTCGACTTCCTATAATGCAAACACAGGTAAGAGAGGATATTCCATCCTGAATATTCTACATACACATCATATGGTTTTACAGTAGATTGTGAATTGTGAGTATATTGTACAGTACATATATATTATGTGCAAATCAGAACCGTGAATGGCACTTGATCTTATGTACCATGACAATGAATTTAGTAGCTACAACTATAAGTTGCCTTGCTAGTTAGAGTTATTACAATGACTCACTTAATATGCATGAAAATGTAAAGGTGCAGTGTTTAAATCTGCAACACGCCACTCAATGTCTTAACAACTGTGTGACTCACGTTGAAACATCCTGATGGCAGTAAAAGTAGCCACAGCAAGGAGAATGACAACAATGAACAAAGCAGCACTTAGTGCAATCACAGCTGGGAGGAGTTCAGTGCTTGGAGGATAGCACGCTGCATGATAAGGTGAGCAGCAAGTTGAAGTGAGCATGCCAAATGAATTCACAATGATCATGGACTAGACTACACACAAAGTGAATCAAAATACTTATATACATATATATATACCACACACACTATTGCATGGTTACCAGTCATACTGCAGATTTGGTGTGGCCTCAACACATTATAATTATAAGCAGTCACTCCAATACATCTAGTTCCTAGAATAAGGAATAACAGCTTTTACAGGTTAACTGCATGCCTCTCTGATCAACTATATATTCACAGACACTTTATGCCAATCTTTCATGATCTCAATCAAAGCTGGGCTTATGCATAATTGGCATAATTTATTCTTGAAGCACACTGTATAATGTAGTTACACTATATATAAGACAGCAAGACCAGCATTTTATGCATGCAGAATTGACCTGGCACTGTGACCGCCTGAGGCACAGACATGGTGGAGCCATGCTGGTTGGTGACAGTGACAGTGACAGAGTAGTTCCCTGGACCAAGGGGTACCTCTGTACTACCACTGACAGGAGTGGTCAGGTTAGTAACAGGGATGGTCTGCTGTTCTATCTGCCATCTGCTGTGAGGTGATGCTCTCAGTGAGATGGAATACTGAAGGCTCTCCTCCCTAGTACCAGGGTACATGATCAGTTGGATAGTTAGACTGCCAAAAGTGGGGGTGAGGGTCACTGTTGGGGCGGAGGCACGGCCTGAGGGTAAGTAGAAGGAGGAAGAGGATGGCAGGGCCTACATAATTATGCATAACACTCGTTTGTAACACTCGTCACTCACCAACCCACCAAGAAGAGGCCTGACTCTGGTGTCGGTCCATGCAGGTCCAAACCTGTTGGACAGAGTGATGTTGAGGGAGTACTCTGTGCCGGCTTGCAGTCCCATAATGTAGAGGGAATTGCCGTCAATCACAACCTGATTGGCAGGGTGGAGGATGCCATCAATGGAGGCCTGCACATGTATAGCTGGATAATCTAGTAAATAGTCTAGATCGAACTGAACACCTGCACAGCACACTGGAATGTTAGCAAAGTCCAGTTCAGAGGGTGGATTGGGAATGTTGGGAGGAGCTACACAAAGGACAAGAACCAAACAAAAGTGTTTTATATATCACTCTGCATAGCAAGAAGTGCATTGTAGTTGAAAGCTGCAAACACTGTATACAGTAACATACACTCCAATACTAACACCAACATCAACCACTAAATCCACATCTATTAAAAATTCACACTTCATACTCCATTGTACAGTAAAATGGCAGACAGGGTCATATACAAAATACCTGTATTTAAGTTATGCCTTAGTTATACTGTCATTGCACATTTCATAATTGCAGGTGCTTTGTAACAGGAAACAGAAAAATGCAGAAACTCACCATCAAAATATGTCCTTTCTGTCTGCACTGCACTCCACTCACCGTTTTCAATAATGGACAATGCTCTCACTCTAACGTCATATTTAGTGGCAGCATACAGCTTAGGCAGTAAGATAGACGTTGAATTAGGCTGCATGGTGACTACATCACCCCAGCCTGTTGTCCCAGTTATTCTGTACTGCACCTGGTACTGAGAGATGGCCTCGTGGTCCTGGGGAGCAGTCCAGGTCACACTTAGACTTGGACTCCCATTTCTCACTGCCTTGAATAGAGCAACACCAATCACTTGGGAAGGGGCTGGTATGTAAATATAGACAATTGCAGTACAGCAGATGAAAACGTATTTTTTCTTTACTGTAATGTAAGTACACATGTGTATGCCTAACACACATAATCAAAGGTCAAAATGCTTCCACAGATAATCACAATAATATCCATTTGATTGTAGGATGTGGATCTTGTAACAGTCACCAACACTCCTGCACCATGCTGATTTGCTTCACACCAATATGTTATGCGGGGTCATGTGCAAAGTGTGAACTAATGGCTATGTTTACTACAGCATTCCTTCCACTCCAGGCAAATGATAGGGATGGTCTATATAGATAGCCAGACTAATCTGACACCAGCTTACATCTTCCATTTGACGTGACAGGAAGTCATGCCCAGAAAGTGACAGTGGTACAACAATATTGCTAACTATCAGTAAGTGTTATGCAAGCTGGTGTAACTTGTACAAGCTTTTTGCTAACTACACAGCTTGAAAGTGGCGACTGGAGAAAAAGAACCATGCCCTGATGCCCGAATTCACGGCCTACACTCTAACACAAATTTTCGGCCACGCGAGCCACCAATCATCAAGATCGCACAGATCCTTTAGGCACAGGTACTAAGTGGTCGCAGTATTGCAGCTCGTCTGTGACCGTATATACAACGATTGGAGACAAAGAGTCATGACCACATTGGTGGCTCGTGTGGCTGAAACTCAGCGTTAGAGCGTAGGCCACGAGTTTGGGCGCCAGGTTGTGGTTCATTTTCTCCAGTCACCACTTTCAAGCTGTGTAGTTAGCAAAAAGCTTGTACATTGCTAACTAGCTATCGGGTTTCAGATACAAATACAAATTTACCAAACATAAAGCACACTGTGTTCAAATTGGAAACTCTTTGCATCTTCATTCAAACCAGCTGGAGAGGGTACATGTGTAGGCAAGGTCATGGTTGGAGAGTGCACCATTGATTTCTGATCAAGCACACTGTGTGTAGGTAAATTTGGTTATTAGGAGACTAGCGACAAAATAAAGTCTCAGGCTAGACCGACCCTGGCACAGCTAAATACGTGCAGTTGGCATCCACCGTAGTGGACTGAAAAATGCCATCTGGTCCCACAAAGGGCACAACAAAGGCAGTGCCATTTGGTCCCACAAAGGATTGCAACAGAAGGGAAAATAAGAGTAAACCACCACTGTGCTGGAATGGAATAGAAGCCAAAAAGGTACTTACCTCTGCACAGAAATCACTCTCTTGGACCGCCACTGTGCTGGAAGGCCTTTCTGGAGAGTGCCTATCCTCATCAGCAAGTGGAAGTCCTCTGCATGGACTAAGCTGCATTGAAAACGAAGGTGTTGGCGCAGCCAATGCCTTTCACTTGTCTCACTATTGCACTTTCCTCTGCTTTGAGCAAAGTGATGATCAACACCAGCAGCAGTTTTGGAGTTGCGGACCAATCACAAACAAGTGGTTGCTTGTTGACTTCTGAACACTGTCACCCAGTGATGCTAATGAGGAGACCATGGCATTCTCTGAAAGGCCTTTCAGCAGTGAACACAGTGATTTGTATGCAGAGGTTAAGCACCTTTTTGACTTCTAATTGGAGACTACGTATTTGCATCAATTCATTCGTCAGTGAAAGCATTCACTGATAAAGGTGTCTGCATAGTTGCTGACACATCCAAATTACTGTGAAACGTGGGCTAGTGCGTACCAAAGGATCATGACTGATTTACCTATCCACTCGCGACTCTACAAATAAATGATTTGTTAGCGTGCTTGATCATCCAAAAGCAATCATTCTACTTCTGCTTGTATTCACAGTTCTGCCAGTTCAGTGATACGGTCATAGCACATCCCACAATTACAGATGCTCTGTAACAGTAAATAGATAAATCGTAGAATGTAGAAACTCACCATCATATGTTCTCTCTGTCTGCACTGCACTCCACTCTCCATGTCCAGCAGCGGACACTGCTCTCACTCTAACATCATATGGAGTACCAGCTGCTAGCTCAGTCAGAATGGTAGAGGTGGCTGAGGCTGCGGCGAAAACTTGAATGGTCCAAAGTACATTTCCAGTTCTTTTGTACTCCACATTGTACCCAGAGATGTTTGAGCCAATTTGGGGAGCCCAGGTCACTTTCAGACTTGGCATACCCTGGTACAATGTCTTGGACAGAGCAACATCAGTCACTTGGGAAGGGGCTTAGGATGTAGTTATAGATAAATGAAGTAGAGCAGATAAAACACTATTGCACAATATCTTCGTGCATGTTTACCACATGTAATCAAAATACTTATAGAAACGTCCGTATTGACAGGGCTTTCCTGATCCAGTGTATGTGGCACTATCTTAACGCTATTCATAAAGTGTGATTGATCTACATACATGAGAAGTGAAAGCTCTCCTTGAGGAAGATGACAAATGCTAGCCCAAGGAATTCAATCCTATACCTATGTTCAATTATACCATATCTGTTTGAATCTCCAATGCTCCTGCGTTATGCTGGTTTGCTTCATCGTGATATATGGGCTTCATGGGGTCACACACGAGGTGTGAACTAATCACTACAATTGCTAGACCATCCCTCCCACTTTGTGCTTTGGCATGTCTTAGGGGTGGTCTAACATCAGCTTCAAGCTTCCAAGACCACTAAGACTGACAAGTGACAGCAGTGAGTTTACACAACAGGGAGTCATGCACATAAAGTGACAGTGATGCAACCACAACAGTTACTAACTAGCTATAGAATTGTGCAATAGCTAATTAAAGCAAGCTCGTCTTGTTTTTTCATTATGCAGTCCTAGTTGTGCACAATTATAATAATATACCATAGGTGAAGCAAACACAAGATACAGGCATGCACGTTTATAACCACGCTGCTACCACTGTGTTTAATGGAAACTCTTTGCAGTATTCTCAGTTTAAAGCAGTAGCAGAAGATAGACATGATCATGATGAGAAGAGTGCACCATGGTCTAAATGTTAGATAGATGTTAAATTGTCCATGGTATGCGACACATGAAATCCCACTTCCCCACTTAATCGTATCCTTGTATAGAATTTCTTAGCCTATTCAGTATTACAGAACACCATGAGGAGATATGTGATTAAAAAGGGAAAGAGATATCTATATCCACTTGTTACTACCAAGCAAGACCAATGCATCACATAAAAGAGGGTAGGAATTACTACTATCACGGAAAGTACTGTGGCAATTTCTTAAAGTTTGCTATGATGATAGAGATGGAGGATGACACTTTGGCTACACAACTTGTTTGTATGAAGCAGAATCCACAACAAATTGACTGCACAAATTTGCTTTGACATTGTAAGCCTGCATCAACTTCATACAAATTGAAGATGCTGCAGTGCCTACCACCTAAATACAGTACGTACATAGTTGAGTAATATAATCCAACGCTCAAGTCACAGTTGTAAATGCTTGTGAGAAGTCAACAAAGTCATTGGGCTGATCTCATGGACAACATCCTCTTTGCCTACCACCAGGATTCTATGGAATGTCCTCCCTTCAGCTTACAACGCATGGAAGGAAAGCTTGCTTTCCAATTGTTGTCACTTGAATGCAAGTGACAATTGTGACAGTGATCTTCTCTTGGATGCAAAACTGAGATGATGATTAAACTCTAGACAAAGTTTGACAAAGTGAATATTGAGAGGGCTCAGGCTCGGCAGAAGCAGCAGTATGAGACCTAACACACACCTCCACAAAGATTGAAGTTGGTAAGAAAGTGCTCATGCAAGCAGTAAAGAACCTAGGGAGGAAGGGAAGCAAGTCAGAGCATCCTTTTTCAGGAGGTACCTACACTGTTCCTTGGGAAAAGGTAACTACCTCCTAAATGGTAAGTTGCTGAAATATCACGCTCAATTGTCATCGCTTGGAATGTGCCTTGAACCTGATGCAGACAGGCTGGTCAATATACGTTACTGATTAAGAGGTTGATAATTGCAGATGCACACAGTACGTGATAAAGTTGCCCAAAGATTATCCATGAAATTTGGGACCCATGATACAACATTTCCTGACTTTAGGGGTTTACATACCACATTTCTCACGAGCTAGCGCCACGAGCTAGCCCCTTGATGGCACAAATTGGAAGTAGCTGAACCACAGTCAATTGTCATTGCTTGAAGAAAAGTGGCTTGAACCAGATGCAGGCAGGTTGGTCAGTCAGTTGATGTCGAAGATTTTGATAATTGTACAGATGCTAGCAATATGTGATTGAGATGCCTGCAATGGAGATTATCCTAGATAATTTCCTGACTTCAGGGAGTTGTGACTGGGTATGCTCCTGTGCCCTAATATACGTCACACACCTTTAATTGTCTGGTGAATAGTGGATGTTAAAAAATGAGCGCCATGGAGGTTCCAATGGAGTGAAAATAGCTGGAGTTGGCAGACCTTGCAGCCAGACAACAAAGTGTATATTAGATCCACAGCAATTGGCCTGACCCCACCCACTTTTTCAAGAGCAATCACGTTGGCTCTGAAGAAAAGGGATGGACAGAAGTAGGTGCTTTCCCTGAAGCACCAGATTACTGAGAGCAGCCTTGGGGTGCTAAAGCCGTCACTGACTCACTTCATTGGTAAGATAGAACAGAGTCAAACTGTGCCCTTCAGCAAGCCTACCATATTTACACTGCAAAATGTTCGCAAATAGACCAAATATTTTGGGTTGAGAAATATTTGTTCGCATAATATGTTATTCTGTATGTATAGAATAATGATGTCATAGAAAGATGTTGGACTGCAATAAGATATATGTGTGCCGATCGAATTTAATGCGTTAGCCACATGAGTTACCGATACCAGTCATCATCCCTCATCTACTATCGCCATAATGTAATGGTAATGGGTATTAGCACTGCCTGTGACCGCTTAAGACCTGTACCTTGAGACTGGCACTTGTCCAGTGTGATGGTAGTAAGTGATGAGTTTACAATGTTACCAGTGACGGATTCCTGTGAATCACACATCAAGGAGCTTGCAATGTTGCGCAATAATTGCTACGTATTTCAAGCGGCGTCTGTTGGCGGCAGTAGGCACATATAAGGGAGAGCCAGGGGGCGCCAAATTTTACAATATAAAATCAACCCCAAACCCTGACCCTAAAACTAATACTAAATCCACGCAGTCCATACTTGCGCAATTTGGATCCCCCTTATATGTGCCATGACCCCAAAAAACGTTCGCATCGGCAGCCGCGATCGCTCTATCCACCCAAATGAACCAGCTGGGTTAGAATGGACCTGTAGCGAACTTTAAAGGAAGTAGTAGCTGGCCGTTGTACCCGTAGGTACTGATCGCACCCACAAAGAGGCAGCAAAAATTTAGATTCTAGGAGTTACGCGCTGACAGTAGAAAGCATTGTCTGTTGTGGCCATGCGTCTTACCTGCTACCGTAAAAGCAAACTGCCCCGCAGAAAGCAGCAGCAAAAAGGTCGAAAGTCCAATCTGAGATTTAGGGCGCAGCTCCGTTTGTGGCTTCATGGTTCTGCACGTGCATATATAGGGACCTGTCAGTGTGGATATATTCGCGTAACGAAATTCATCCGCTGAGCTAGTCTAGCTAGCTAGACCGTCCTAGAGCAAACGCCGGGGGCGCGGAAGAGGAGGAAGGGGAGGTGACTCCCCTTCCGCGCCCTCGGCGTTTGTTCTAGGGACGGCCCTAGCTAGACCATAGATAATAGGCTAGACTAGCTCAGCAGATGAATACCGTTACGCGAATATATTCACTCTGTAATCGACAGAGAAATCGCTTCACAAACATGTGGCATGATAGATTATCAGCTATCACGGTAGGAGTATGGAAATAGCATTGCCACGGAAGTGTGTGGTTTTCAACGTGCTATACTCCTTTGTGCATTAGAGTGCCGCGAGGTAGATGTAAAAAGATGATTCCAGCTTCTTACGTTGCTTATCATACACAATGTTCACATCAAATTAAATGAACAGAAGCTTGCCTAAGTAAATAGGCATGTATATATGGGTTATTTAGTAGCTAGGGATTCATCGTTCCTCAGCTGGGGAGAATCAGTTCAGGTGATATCTGCATGGTCTGTAATTGGTTGATCTGGCACCCTGGATACATTGAATGGCTGCACAGATCAAAGACAAACTGAGAACGCGACGAAGGCAGTCCATGGTCCTACTGTAGGGTTGTCTGCTCTTCTCTGCCATTCTTCTGTAGGCCACAGTCAGCTGCTTGTCCCAAGCCACCTGTTGCTGAAATACCAGTGGAGTGAAGGACCCATGTTCAATGGCTCTCTATTCATAGCCCCGTCTCTCCTCTTTTTCATTCCTTCGGTATACAACTTTCATTTACAGTATCTTGCTGCAAAAAGGCTGATTACTTGTACATCAAAAAATGCACGCTGCTGTTTGGTCCTCCAGAAGGCTTGGGCACTGATATCTGCTCTCACATCATCCTCTGTTTGCTGTCTGGTGTTGCAGCTGTTCACCTGTTAGTGGAGTGCTGGCTCTACAGATTTCTGTAAGGATGTCAGCAATGACATCCCTGATGTCATTATGTCGCATAGAGGGAAGCCCAGCACAGTGGCACACACCAAATACAGGCATGTACATGTAGAATCGCAATATTGTAGAGACTCATGGCTACGTGTAGGAAATGCCAATGGGCGTATACGCCAGCTTTCGAGCGGGATAACATAGCAACAGTAGGAATATGATCAGGACGTCTCGGCCGCGAAGGCCTTCGTCAGCTGAATGACTGAAGAATACAGTGGGAAGCATGTTTAAATAGGGTGTGGGATTGTGACATGAAAGGAAAGGTGTGAAGGTGGATCAAAGTGGAGGTGTGGGACGGTGACATGAATGGAAGGTGTGAAGGTGGATCAAAGTGGAGGTGTGGGATGGTGACATGAAAGGAAGGTGTGAAGGTAGATCAAAGTGGAGGTGTGGGATGGTGACATGAAGTGTGGGTGGGATGGTGGGAGTTCAAGTGGGATCTATTAGTGGGTTCCAGACTGGTGAGAGGTGCAGGCCACAGTCAAGATTCATTGATTGCCTGCTCTTCTTGATGTATATGGTCTCCACTTTGATCTACCTTCACATGCAGCAGAGTCCATATCAAATATTGAATGTACAATATTTTGGCCATGTTAACAATCATTAACTTCATGAACTGAAGATGCTGCAGTGCCTACTTGCATCAGCTATAAAACATTCTTGAATTGAATAACATTCTAATCATGATGTACCACAGTGCGCCCACAATGGATAATAGCATATGCATACACGTTGAAATATAATAGTAGCCATGTTGCCAAGTGTAATTTATTATGCACACTGCGCATGCATGGTGTAGAGTATAACACTGTTTAATATCATCACTTGGATAAGTTATATATGTATATAACTAGTACTTGGTAATCTTATGAGGTGGCTCTTGGACGTGATGTTCCTTCAGGATTAGTCTTAGAAGGTTTAGCGGATCCCTTATGCAAGCGAATTGGCGCTGCAGTTGGTTGAATTTGTTGTGGACCGATTCTGCCCTTTGTTCACCATGAAGCCCTAGGCCCACGTGCCATCTCTTCATCCATTCGACAACATGATCTTGCAAAATATGCATCTTTGCACTCTTGGGAAACATGCTGTGGTATTGCTTGAGGAATCTATGGATGCTGGTTTCTGCATATAGATCAGAAGTACGTGAATGACACCCTTTTAATAGTATAGATGTGCAATGGAACAGGAAAGCTTACCTAGAGAAGCAATATCAGAGCTGGATACTGGCTCAGAGTGGGAGTATGCATTGTGGCAGTCAGCGAATAGGGAAAACAGTTTATTGTATTCCTGTGACAGGAGCTCAACTTCAGGAAATTTAGCCGCCTCTGGTGCTGCAGTTACCACTATGCTTCCTGTGATGAGGTCTATATTCTTTGTCTATGTAGAGATAAGTTGTATGCAGTAGGCAGTATAACTAGTTGAGGTTAGATATTGTGTGGTCATGGGCAAAGGCATAATTGATTGCATAGCAGAAACATAGTATTACCTGCAAGCAAGTGTGCACATGATTGCCGACAAATGCTCCTCCATGGTATGCCTGACGAAGTACAGACAGCTGAGACAGTGCATCCTCAGGCCATGAACAAATGGACCAGCCTCGACTCTTTGGAAAATGTCAGCTGTGCTTCTCTCTCTTTGATTGATTGCAGATATGATGTATTGTACACATTGTTAATAAATTGACATTGTTTGCTATAGCTATATATGTGTATTGCTGTGTACCTGTCTCATTGCCTTTTCCCTATCTTCACAGGCTTCCTTTTGTAGCTGCTCAATGAAAGAGTCAGATGCAGGTCCTGAGTCTGAATTGCACATGAGGATCAGAGTGCCAGCCACTTTCTCCAAGTTCTCAGAGTCTTGCAGAAGTGTCTCCACACTTTCCTTCTCCTTGCAAACCTCTTTGAACATTTTCAAGAAGTCAAGAAATGTCCCTCCTCCTACTGTCTGAGGTAAATCATCAGTGGCCATAGCTTTCTCATAAGCCAGTCGCAAGTCCAACTCTTGGCAAGCGCTTTCTAACAGGTCAAAGCATTTTAAAAAGATCCCCAAGCTGAGGTGAAGGGCTGGTGGACAAACCTGCAGGTATGAAAGCCACTTATTTTTATATATGTAACTGACACTGAATATAGAAATAGAGTATGAAGTGAGGCTTCTCAGCTCGCTGAAGCGTGTATTCTAAAAGTAGTGTAATTAACCCAATTGCATGCTCTATGTTTTCTGCGAAAGTACAATGTTAATTGAGCATGTATACATGGACAATTTCCAGGATATATGACCTTGAAGATCTTCATGAGTTATAAACTTTGTATATAACTCCCGAAGACATTCTCTTATATAGTGGATACAAGAATCTACAAAAATGTCAATTTAGCCAGCAAAGTTCATTGCATAACATGCACTGAGGGTTCTGCACTTTAATTAGTGCTTCATTCAACTTGCATGCACTACATATATATATCATGTACCTACATATGTTCAAATTGTGTGTAATATATAATTTGTGTGCTCCCCCATGCACAGGTCTGAATCTCTGAATTCCACACTTCGAGGATTCATGTGCATGGCAACAGACAAGCCCCAAGCTGTGACATTGGGAGAGCATTTGCAGCAGCTACAGTGTTGCACACCCTGGCAAACAGCAATGATGCCACTTCACAGAGGTGACTTGTTTCTTACTAAACTAAGTATTACCACACATATTGTATACATTATGCCCTTACATGTCACAGGTTACTCACATGTAATTAAACATTTAGGCACCATGTTGTTGGAGAAGGATTTGTGCATATTATGCAGGAACACATTGTCAGAAACTTCCTGTTTGGCACTCCAACACAGCAAGATTCGGAAAAAGGCATATATGAACATGGTGCACTAAGAAAGGTGCATGAGCGTCTGAGCATATAATATTGTTTCTGTCATTGCACTACTCACTTCTTTTTACTTCTTTCACAGTGTGATCATCATGAAACAGCTGTGGGAGACATCTTAATCTCCCTACCACGTTTGAGCAGTGTATAGGAGCACCACATGGATGTCAGAATGATAGATCAACACTGTGTGACGGGCAGAGCAGTACATTGCCGGCAAAACGGTGGTGCGGGCAGTTGTACAACCATGTGAAATACAAGCCAGCAGGTGGCCAGGTGAGATCCATGTTCACAACATGCATGTGGAATTCTAGGTCTTATTACATTGGATTTTATTGCCATCTACATAGGAGAGGTATGGCACACTCGTTGCTGTCTTTCGCATGACAAGCTCAAGGGAGGTCACCATGCTGCTTGTTCCATTGGAGCCATTGCCGCGAACCAAGTGGGGATGCCCTCTTTTTGTTAGAGGTCAAGATCTTGTCACTGTTCGAATTCCTGCCACCAACCTCATTTGTGATGTCTCATTCATGCACCATTGTGGTAGTGGCTGTGAAGTGTTTCAATAGGGAAGGGCAAGACAAATTGAGAGCATGTGGAGATTTCTACAACTGCAGCATTTGTGCACGACTTCAACAATCACGTTTTTTCTTCAATGTATTTTGCCTATATAACTAGTTAGCTAAGTTTGCTTCTGTCATTTTTCCATTACTTCAGCTAGCTACCATTGGTAGTAGCAATACAATCAGTTCGAATACTGCATAGAACATTAGCAATATATAGGAGCGGATACGCAACTGTTTGATATCGTTCTGCTTACGACTCGTTCTGGCACGTTCCCAAAACCACCCAAGCGAGACCGAATCGGAACGCTTCGGACCCGTTCAAGTCGTTTACGGATGCGTTACGATGTTGTGTTTGGCCGTGTACTACATCACACCGGTGATCCGTGCCAGGCACGTATATATGGCAGTTGCGATGACGCAATAAAGCCAATGTGTGTGCGTGTGAACTGTAAACGGATTAGAAGTGTAAACAGGTCATGAGTCAGATTAGCGCCTGCACATATACACGGGCGTCTACTGTGCTGTGTGTGTGTGGATCGGTGAGAATGGGTGCTCGTTCGTCTTACCCCTTGTCTTACCCGGAGATCGACCAGAGCGGTAAAGTGGCCGTTGTAACGGGAGGCAACACTGGAATCGGATACGAGACGGCCAAGGGACTGGCTGTGTTGGGAACACACGTCGTCATTGCGTGCAGGAGCGAGGAGAGAGCCAGAAATGTTGGTAGTAGCTTGCCGTACTCCGTGTCCACTTTATGAATGAGCTTGAGACCTACGTACGTGCATATGTTTGATATGAGCCTCCTCTGTATTTGAATTCGCTGATGTTCGGCATGCTAGTGCTTCTTATATATGGTTGCCTTTCTTGTGAATGTGAGCCAAGCCATAGATACTCTAACCTACGCGTAGGTTAGAGTACTGATCTATGGCCAAACACAGTGATCCTGACCACCCCTCAGCTATGTCCATAAACCACTTATTCTCACACCCCACCACTGGTGTATTCATTCATTCATCCACATGGATGTTTCTCCAAATACTGGAGGTCATCCCTACATACATATATATGTAATGGGAGCCAACCACTGGTGTAACATAATGCAAATTCAAGCCCACCTTCTAGCTATAAATATGCAAACATTCCTTGCATAAAATTAAGTTTATATGCTTGAAATTTATGTAGCATTGCCATACTACAGATGTTCATTACAGCTCCCATGGTGCCTTTCTCTTTGCTTCATTATGTTACTTTTACACGGATGTCTCCTCAAAGACCACCCATTGACCCCAGTTTAAGCCACCACCATATCCAGAAGTTGCCTTCAAAGTTCCTCTTGGGAAATTGGGAATTTGTTTGGAGGAGTTTGGAAGGACTGTAAACTATTTCTGTCCTATATTGAGAGCAACACAGCTAACCCTCTCCGCAGGCGCATTACATAAATGACTATGGACGTTTCTACATACGTACCTGCCTGTGGTTTGCAACTGCTGAACGGTCTGATAGCAGTATAGCTAGTGAATGCTCCCACATTTCCAAGCTCCATCATGTGCATCCATTGTGTCTTCCCTCAGGCCATTACCCGCATGACTGAGGAAGTGTCTCGGGAGCATCCAGACAAGTCCATCACTGTGGAGTTCATGTCTCTGGACTTGGCATCACTTCAGTCTGTAATGAGATTCACTGAAGAGTACAAACAAAAGGGCTTGCCCCTTCACCTACTCATCAACAATGCAGCAATAGGATTTGTGCCATCTGGTGAGCGACAGTCATCTTGAATACATACGTATGTGTCTGTCAGTTGTGCAAGTACATATGTATGTTGCTATACTATAGTTTTCCTAAACAAGACCGCTATATCTCCTCCATTGTAAATGACGCTACCACCTCCAAACACACAATATGGTGTTCTCTAGGCTAAACCACAGCTTAACACAGTGAAGACTTGGTATGAATATCAGTAATTGCATCATAACTAAATTTTCATAAGCCACTAAGTACCGGATTCTAAAAATGAAAGGGGCATAGGCTGTTGACTAATCCCCAGCACCATCATGCTGTTATGCAGCTGCAAATGGAGGAACAGTGTGGTCACATGAGTCAAGTTCTGTGCTAGAGATATTTAAAATGCTGTGAAAAGTGATAAGAAATGCCAAAACTAGAAGATGCGGAATCAACAAAGACGTGATAGTGGTGTTCCAGAATCTGAAGCTCTACTTACAGACATGAATTGGCAGCATATCAATATCAATATTAGAGTGCACACGTGCAGGAGCACTAGGGAACAAGCCCAATGAGGCACTGTTATGAGTATACTAGGCAGATGCATAGCTCATAAGACATGCCTCGCATGCAAATGAGTTATATATGCCGCTTTACCTATTGTCTCGCCGCCGCTCTGTCTCTTGTCCCGTTTTCTTGCTAGCAATGGTAATGGTAGATTGTCCGGTACTTAGCCAGCTATTTCGTGCACCAGCAGAGTGTTATCCAGCATTTGTAGAGATTGTGAGCTCTGAGTGTGAATCTGCGGATGATATACGGACGCTTAACAGCTGGCCACTGCGCATTGAACCAGCGCACAGCAGAGTGTGGGAGGGAATGTGCCTGCTACGTCGAAATCCAACTGACTGGCTGCGTACCGCCTGCGGAGGAAACTGAAGAGCGTGCTGTGCAGGTTCAGAGCTATATACCACAAGGTTGCGTAGTCTGCCCGTTTCTGCCATCACCATTCACATTGCGGACATACATATATATATATATATATATATATATATATATATATATATATACATAGCAAAATCTCGAATGGAACACGATCATTGGCCTCGCTTTGCTCACTCACGCTCGCTGCTCGGCAATAAAAAAACGTCACAAATCAAGTCTACATAGTCATACAGTCATTTGAATCATCCAAATCTTGCAGTACATATTGAGTGAATCAATTGGGCAGTCCTGCGGTCTTCACATGCCAAGTCTGTGATTGCAGCAGATCTTTGCATGTCATCAATGACAGATGCAAAATTAGGGAGCCTTTGTTGAACATTTGTCAGTAGATGTCGCCTTTTTTATATCCCATCTCGAGCACCGTAGCAGCCAATGATCATAGTCTTCCGCTTCGTTCATCCCACACTCTCTACACAACCTCTCTTCTCTAGGTACACCCTTCTATCTGCCAGTCTCAATCTGTAAAGGAGCCGATCCATCCCTTAACATCATCAGCATTCTCCTATGGCTCTTCTCCTGCACCTTCCAGCACCTCCTATTACGACCATTCACATACACAGAGTTCTAAGCACAAAGCTTGGGTTTACTTCCAAGGTCTTCCGTCCAATCCTTCCCCATACGCCTGCATGCAATACTCCTCAGCATCTCCCCTTAGTTGCCTCCCTGAAACCCCAGCCAGAGTGGCACAGCTGCGGTCCTGCCAAGCAAAGGCCTCCAAACAAATTCCCAACTTCCCCATCCACTGGCTTCTTCTCGGTGCCATGAGAGCCGCATAGGCCAATCTCTGTATCGAACGTTGGTGATAAAGCTGATCTGTCAGTATTCTGTGCCAGAAACCAATGCACCTCGTTCTAGCTTCCCAGCCTACAGACAACACTTCCATCTCTGCAAGGAGTGATGTCCTAAGATGGGACCTAGGAACACCAAAATAGGACCGGAAGACTATTAGCTGGACCTGTTCCAGAGGCTCCAGACAGAGGCATCTAAGACAACCTCAAGCTTTGGCTTCGTAAAGGAGGACAGATTGCACCAAACAGCACCCCAACAGCTGACTGAGCCTCCCGGAGTAGGGAACCCAGGGCCCTTCTGCCTGCCTCAACTCGATCATCCACCATTGCATTCAGATCTAAAAACTCATCAATGACGCACCCCAAGTACTTGTACTTTGTAACATGGGGATTACCTCTCCCCGATGGAAAACTCATGGTCCTGTCATGCCGTAAAAGTTCCCCCGCCGAATTAGTTCCCCGGTGCCTAAAACGGCAACGGGCGCTTGCCGAATCAGTTCCGCTTAGCCAAATTAGGCCCCCCATTCCTGCCATTAAAAATGTAGCATTACTAGGAACTTCCCACTCACACTGTACCCCCTCAAACACTCCCAAAGCTTCTTCCTGCATACTCTGTCATAAGCTTTACTTAAATCAATGAAGGCAGCCAAAAAGCCACCCTCCTGTGTAGCAAGCTTAGTCTGACCCAATAACATCAACAAAACAATTTGATCCCTACACCCTCTGCCTTTCCTGAAGCCACCCTGTTCTTCCACCACCAAATTGTACTCCTCAACCACTGTAGCTAACCTCTCCTTCAAAATGTGACAGAAGACCTTACACACCACTGAAGTCAATGCAATTCCTCTGAATGTATCAGGCACATACACACCGCCACCCAGCTTCTTGGGAACCGGAACCACCAACCTCCTCCACCATTCCGAGAGAATCATACCAGTCCTCCAACAAGCTCCAAACAGGGCAAGCCATAAATCTCTTAAGGCAGTAGTATTCATCATTCGAAAGGAGATACCGTCCTTCCCAGGAGCAGCTTCATATTTCACCCGGGAAAAGGCACAGTCCACTTTGTCTTGGAGTATAGGCATATCCAACAGACTACACAAGTCAGATTGAGCGCCATCTCCACCACATATCGTTGGCTGTACAGCCTCACATTCACTACAAGTGTCAGCTTCATCCTGCTCAGTTTGACCACCTAGCAGTGTCTCAAAGTAAGACCTCCATACCTCCACAGCATCCTTCTCAGTTCTGATCTCACCCTGTTGGTCGTACACCTCCTCCAGGTTGACCCTGTACCTACTCTTATTAGTCAAACCAGCAGCCCTGACACACTTCCGAAAATCACCAGAACCAGCTTTCTCTTCCAATTTCGTTCTCATACTCTGTTCATACTCTCTCTTCGCCCTACGCACAGCTTTAGCATAGAACCTCCGCTTTTCAAGATACACCTTCCTCTTTTCACTTCTATCCTCTCTCGATCCACTTTGCAACCACGCTGATTCAGCCTTATGAACCGACCTCTTCAACTCCATCAACTGCTTACTAAACCATTCTTGACTTCTCTTATGCTTTCTCCTCACCTCCACCAACCCGCTTGCCATCAACTCCATTAAGTTAGCCTAAACATCATCTAGCTTCACCTGATCCTTGTCAATTGACTGGAACTCTTCAGCAATCCAATTGATGGCAGCATCCTCACCAGACAGATAACCCCTAGGTACTACTAGAATATTTAAAATTTCCATTTTAAATTTCAACGGATTTAGGAATGTTCGAAAAAGCATAGAAACAACTGATTACATCTCAGTAGCTCCTTTGACCCGTCACATTCTTCGAGGATCAGAAGTCCTAAATCCCGTGGAGTGACCTCAGGACCACTCTGCAAGGGATTTAGGACTTCTGATCCTCGAAGAATGTGACGGGTCAAAGGAGCTAATGAGATGTAATCACTTGTTTCTATGCTTTTTTGGACATTCCTATTTCCCTTGAAATTTTTAATGGAAATTTTTAATCCCTGATGTAATCACGTGCAATTGAGGGAGAAGTCAGGCTAGTATACTGTACATCTGGTATAAATCATTGATGTGTGCACAAACTTCCATTGTTCCATTGTTCAGGTTCTAACACAACAGAAAAAACTGAGGATGAATGTGAGATGTATTTTCAGGTGAGAGTGTAGTGGCAATACATACATGTCACATAATGCATGGGCTTGTGCTGGTGTAATTGCAATTATACGAACATTTGCTGTAGCACATTATTGTGTTATTTAGTAACTGTCCAAGCTTTTGCTCATTTTCAGCTGTCACTAGTTCAATTTTGTGCAATTTTTCACTTATTCATGTTACGTTGTGTGCTGTGTACATGAAGCTGCAAGTACGTCAGTACATTACATTTGATGTGTGCTTCCTTATCAGTGTTAATGTAATGATCGAATCATTCATTAATAATTGATGAATAGTTGAGTCAGTAGGTGTTCCAATGTTTGTTGCATATTCTGTCTCCAGGTGAACCACCTTGGTCACTTTCTGCTGACTCTGGAGCTCCTCCCACTCATCACATCCTCCGCACCTGATGCCAGAGTGGTGATTGTGTCATGTGTATTGTACTTCAAGGCCTTGCCATTCAACTCCTCCAACCTTCAGGGTGAAGTAAGAAACTATGGCAGATGGAACCAGTACTGTAGCAGCAAACTGTACAATGTACGTGCGTACGCACATAAGCATGCCTCTCATGTGTGACCATGTATCTAATACTGGCTGATCACATGACTTCTACCTCAGGCTCATGCACATGTGGTATTGTTGCCAGCTGACTTCATAGCTTGAAAGAAACACACATGCTAGTTGCTCGGTGAGCCTACCACTGCACAGTTCAAGCCCTAAGTTGCTGGTCCTACGTAAGTGGTCGCAGGATTGCTACCCACCTGTGGCTGTACATACATGAGACATTAAAGGACAAAGGATTGTGACCATGATCTGTGAATCACGTGACTGAAACTCCACAATAGAATGTAGGTCCTGAGTTTGAGCACGGTATCCGATTTTATACTCGTCTTACCACTTTCCATTCAAGCTGTGAAGCTATCAACTTGTACAATGACTTCCATATGTAACCACACATGACCAAGGTTAAATCATGTTATATGCACTTTGATGTGCATTTGCTAGTTAATTCACAATAAAAGGTGCAGCTACGTATAGTGCACATTTTCTGAGCTGGCTCAGCGGGTAAAGACCCAGAAAGTGGCATGCAGGGTGGGTTAATGTTATACTTCGGTGGATACTAGTAACCTGATACTACCCCACCATTCAAGCTGGCGAGTGAAGATACGTATAGTAATAGTAATAGTAATAGTAATAGTAATAGTGTAGTATAATGTAGTAATAGTAATAGTAATAGTAATAGTAATAGTAATAGTGTAGTATAATGTAGTAATAGTAATAGTGCACAGGGCTGTCCTGGGTAAGAATGAAATGGACAAAGTATGAACAGAGTGATGATTATGTCCCCAACTCTTGTATGCTGCCAGGAATAGCACTGGAAGAGTCCTAAAAGGGTAGCCCAGGTGATTTGGCATGCATCCCCTTGATGGGCCTACTGCGGGGATGCAGCCTCTAGCAGTGTACCCACTGGAGCAGTGCATTAGAATGAGATGTTCTATACGTGTGTAGATTTTCATATTTGACCACTCTTGACTGAACACTGCCTCATCTTCCTAGAAACAAGCACACAGTCCATGCATAACTTGTGCATCTATAGTTGTAGATGGAGGTGGCCATGAAAAAAATTGAGATCTGATTCAGCCTTGAAAATGATACTTCATCAATTTTGTTGCTTGTCACATTGCGCTGCGCAGATCATGATGGGTGATGCCCTGCAGCGAAGGTTGGCAGGCAAAGGAGTTGTGGTGTCTGCAGTGCATCCTGGTCTGGTGAGTGCATACATTCGCATAGACGTACAGCCAAATTCAGCCAACACAATGCACAGCATTGAGAAGTGAACACTGAACACTTTCAGCAATTCATCTTGTTCTAGTACTGTACTGTTATAGTCATACAGGTATCTTAATTGTCAGTCCTGTACATGTTGCAGTCACCTTATAGTTACATATTTGTTGTGTTAACTGTGACAGCATTTCATGGCAGTTTGACACAGTGAAGACCAAGCAAAGATTATATAATACCACATTTCTTGCAGCTACAGATTGGTTTCATATGTTATCTGTAAGACAGCACAAAGAAGTCTTCCTGACACAGTAATTCAGGATCAAACATGCTGCTATAGTCATATCTGATCACGCACAGCTAATTGTGTTTGTACAGTATGGGCATTAATATGATCATCATCATTGTTTACAGGTAAACACCGAGAGAGGTAGGGCAGACAACGCTGCTTTTTCATTTGCGTCATCCATGACAAAGACAATGGGTAAGACACTGTAGTACAATACAATGGTGCAGCTAGTGCAATTGCAGGTGGTCATTGCTATGTCCAGTGCTGTATGTTGTGGGCATTGAACTGTGTCTGTGTAACTGCGATGTACCTGCTCTCAGTATAATCACTGGCAGTATAACCCTGTGGAATCAGCAACTGTCACTCGTTGCACCCTCTGATAAACTCACTGACACACAAATGAAATGAAAACCTATGCCACCAGCCTCCTCAGGCCTACAGCCCCTCATACAACGTGCTAGTTACCCACTGAGCCTACCACCATCACACATTTCAAGCCTCGAGACACATGTCCTAAGTGGTTGCAGCATTGCTGCCTGATGGTGGCCAGTACTAAATGCAATGGCAAATAAAGCATTGTGACCAGGATTGATAGCTTGCGTTGCTGAAAATGCACAATGGAGTATATAGCCCGAGTGCGAGGACTGTTGCCTTTCCTTGTATACAGTCCCAGCTGTGAAGTCAGCGACAGCGACTTTTTGCATGTTGCACCACCTTGCGGGCTCACTGACATGTGTAAGATGTGTGACCATACAATGCTGAAGCTACACTACATGTGTAGCTATTAGTCTGATATTACTTTGATATTTGTAGGGATCTCAAGAAATTGTGAGAAAGGGGCTGCCACCTCCCTGAATGCTGCTGTCAACCCTGAACTGAACAAGGAGGAGTTTGTCTACTACAGTGACTGCCATCCAGCTCGCACCTCACCCGCAGCAAGGTGAGAAAGTGGTACATATAGAACTTAATGTCTGCCATCTCCCGTTCATGGCATATAGCAGTTCTTATTATTATCAGCATACCTATGCCTACCTAGCAATACCCTTTGCTTCTTCTCGTGCTTTACGCGATTTATGGCTCAAGGGGTGGCGGTCGAGTTGCTGATAAAGCACAAGGCGATGCCGAGTGCTTTATAATGCAATGAGACCCCCACACCGAGTGCCATTAATCGCATAAAGCACTCCTAGCGCACTTTAAATGATATAGAGTGACTTGCGCAGGCGGACGTTTGACCGTTCTAGTCTTCCGTTTTTCCGATTGCGTCATCTGCAGCTTAGTGCCATTGCGTCATCCTGCTAATTTGGTTCCATTGTGTTATCTGCAAGCTGATTGGCTGACACCATTCGACTTTGCCGCGCATTCTTACAGTGGAAGGAGATGAAGCGAACGGCTGTAGCAGTAACCCGTGATGAGGAAACTCCTCCTTCAGATCTGCCAGCAAAAAAGGCTATCATTGATCCTGAAGAAGTCCAATCGCTTTGGCACATGTCACTGAAGAACAGCAGTCCATTGCTGCCAAGGGTGTAGTCCCAGTTAATACCAAAGTGGCGAATGACTGGGCACTGAGGAATCTTCGGCAGTGGATGGATCATGGCAGGAACTGTGGAGAAGAGCAAGTGCCAGATGATTTGCTTAAGATTTACTCTTAACTGTTTACTTAACGGTAAAATTGTTTCTTGTTGGTGTTTATTTTCATTTCAATGGCATTTTGCATTGATGGCTATTGTCAGACTGCTGTCTTATGTTCATGATTCAGTACTGCACAGAGGAATTGTGTTTTGTGCTATAGAGTGCTTTATGGAAATTAAAGTATGGCCCATAAAGCACTCTGTAAGATTATGTTCTATAAAGCACTCAACTTTCCTTTGATCCGCCCACGCAAGTCATTCTATAAGTGTATATAGCATGGAAGTGTATAAGAGTATCTCTCCCCTTCGATACTTGTAAACTCAAGGTGCACCTGCTTTCTTGGACAGGCTAGCTATTACCAAGGCCCCACCCATGTATATGGCTGAATATGATATTTCCTCATCCCATCCCTGCTTGTCACAGGAATCAGTCCCACCAAGAGCAGCTATGGGAGATCAGCTGTAACCTGCTCAAGGACTACCTCTCTTCAGACATTTGGAGGGAGTACGGGCCCATGCAGTGAGGTGCAACCACCTGCAGAGACAGAGCAGTCTGTAAAAGAAGAATGAATAGCCACAATGCTCTCACATTCATTGTAACAACAGCTGTAGATCGCGGCAAAGCTGCACATATGCATGTATGACAGTACAAAGTGTATAGTCATGCAAATTTGTATATAAGCTGCATGCACGTAGTTTACTCAGTGTCTATTGAAAGTGTAGTATAATAATATTGTGTTTATGTGAACATGCATGGTGGCACCCCATGTACACTAACAGTGCCTTGGTGCATATGTAGTTACATGATCAGATTACACACACAAAGATGGCTGAAAAATGTATATTATATCCTGCATACTGTGTCTGGCATGTCCATGAGCTAGCCTAGCTCTCCTGTCACCTTGAGCTCTAGCTGCACCCTCCTCCTGCATTCTGATCTGTGACTCTGTCTTCTCTGCATATATATACTGCACACCCCCAATCAGTACGAGTACATATATATATACGAATGTATTTGGTGTTAATGATATATACAGTTATGACTCAAATGATATAGTGAGGAGGATGTGTTCTTTGAGATCAAATACTGCCTTTCACATTCAAGAGAAAGCAGGAAATAGGAACTTACACTTGGCACATTCCTGTCTGGTAATGTGAAATGCCAATACCATTCATGCATGTGTGTGTGCATGTGCGTGTGTGTGTGTGTGTTGACATGTGTGCATACATTCATGCATGCCTGTCTTGTGTAGTAATGTCTGGCATGTCCATGAGCTAGCCTCTCCTGTCACCTTGAGCTCTAGCTGCACTCTCCCCCTACATTCTGTGACTCTCTGTCTCCTCTGCATATACTGCACACATCTTCACACATGCACCTTTCTTTGACGTGCCCATATCCTCAGCCCCTTTCTCTCCCCCCGTTCTCTCCTCCCCCTTCCTTACATATATACACCATAATTTTACAAGACATCAGTCTGAGTCAGATTCAACATTACATACTGTACATGCTGAAATACCAGTGGTGTGAACAACCCATGTTCCCGTCTCTCATCATTCTCATTCCTCCGGTATAGCTGTCATAGAGGATTTACAGTAGCTTGGTGCAACAAGGTAGATTACTTGTACATCAAAACATACACTGCTGTTTGGTCCCCCAGAAGCCTTGAGCACTGATATCTGCTCTCACGTCATCCTCTGTTTGTTGTCTGGTGTTGACGCGCTGTTCACCTGTTAGTGGAGTGTTGGCTCTACTGATACACTCATACAAATCTCTGTAAGGATGTCAGCAGTGATATCCCTCATGTCTATGTCACATAGAGGGAAGCCCACCACTGTGACACACACAAAATACAGGCATGCACAGGTACAATCACACTGATGTGTGGCAATAATCATAACACCAAACCTGGCCAGGTCAGTACATATTGATCCCTGGCCAGGGGGACCAAAGTCCTATTTGTGGCAACCAGTGATCGCCTACCCAGTCATCCAACAAACAGATGGAAGAGCCATAGACAGCTGTTTCAGCCTTATTGGGCCTCATCAGTGTGGTGTACTGATGGCAATTGCTGGATGACTGCCTGCTTCTGTATCCACCCCAAGTAGAACACTTGTGGTTTCAACAGAAGCAGGTAGAGGCTATATCAGTCATAAGTGACTGTGCGCTATATGGCAGGAATGGGAATTGTTACACAGTAGCCCTATGTGAGGCTATAGTGATGTGTGGCAATAATACTGCTACTACTGTGTTCAATTGAAAGCTCTTTGTAGTATCCTCAGTTTAAGCCAGCAGCAGAGAGTAGCTACATGTTGGACAGAATGAGTTGGAGGGTGCCACTCTGAGTGCAAGAAAACCTCAGTGAATGTATCTACTCGCACATAGTGGAAGAGGATCAAATGAGAATGTCATTGACTGGACATGGGTAAGCTGAAGCAGGTGAAATATCTAGATACCTTATACCAGTATATATTACAATGAATAATGATTCTGTGAGCATGTACACATGCAGCAGAATCCGTAGCAAATATTGAATGCACGGTATTTTGGCCTCATTAACTGTAACATGATACACCACTTGTACATCACACCGGTGGTCCACGGCCAAGAACGTGAATGGCAGTTGCGATGACGCAATAAAAGGCGTGTGTGTGTGTGACTGTGTAAACGGATTAGAGCTGTGCTGTGTGTGTGATCGGTGAGAATGGGTGCTCGTTTGTCTTACCCGGAGATCGACCAGAGCCGTAGAGTGGCCGTTGTAACGGGAGGCAACACTGGAATCGGATACGAGACGGCCAAGGGACTGGCTGTGTTGGGAGCACACGTCGTCATTGCGTGCAGGAGCGAGGAGAGAGCCAGAAATGTTGGTAGTAGCTTGCCGTACTCCGTGTCCACTTAATGAATGAGCTTGAGACCTACGTACGTGCATATGTTTGATATGAGCCTCCTCTGTGTTTGAATTCGCTGATGTTCGGCATGCTAGTGCTTCTTATATATAGTTCCCTTTATTTGTGAATCTGAGCCAAGCACAGTGATCCTGACCATCCGTCACTTGTGTCCTCTATCAGCCACTTATTCTCACACACCTGCGAGTACCACTGGTGTAACATAATGCAAATTCAAGCCCTCCTTCTAGCTATACATATGCAAACATTCCTTGTATGAAAGCAAGTTTCTTATGCTTGAAATGTACGTAGCACTGAAATCAATATCATGCCATACTACATATATTCATTACAGCTCCCAGGGTGCCTGTCTCTGCTTCATTATGTTATATTTGCACGGGTGTTTCCTTCTTAAATACAACCCAATGACCCCGGTTTAAGCCACCACCAAATCCAGAAGTTGCCTTCAAGGTTGCTCTTAACCCAGTGTGTTCATTCAGATCAGGACTGTAAACTATTTCTGTCCTATATTGAGAGCAACACAGCTAACACAGACCTCTACACAGACACAAAAATGACAATGGACGTTTCCACATAGCTGCCTGTGGTTTGCAACTGCTGAACGGTCTGATAGCAGTATAGCTAGTGAATGCTCCCACATTTCCAAGCTCCATCATGTGCATCCATTGCATTTCCCCTCAGGCCATTACCCGCATGACTGATGAAGTGTCTCGGGAGCATCCAGACAAGTCCATCACTGTGGAGTTCATGTCTCTGGACTTGGCATCACTTCAGTCTGTAAAGAGATTCACTGAAGAGTACAAACAAAAGGGCTTGCCCCTTCACCTCCTCATCAACAATGCAGGGATAGGACTTGTGCCATTTGGTGAGCAGCAGTCATCTTGAATGCATATGTGTCTGTCAGTTGTGCATGCAAGCACATATGTATGTCGCTATACTAATAGTTTTCCAAAGCAAGACCGCTATATCCCCTCCGCTGTAAATGACGCCACCACCCCCCAAAGCACACAATATGGTGTTCTCTAGGCTAAACCACAGCTGAACACAGTGAAGGCTTGGTATGTCAGTAAGTGCATCATAGCTGCGTTTTCATAAGCCACTAAGTACTGGGTTCTCAAAATGAAAGGGGTATAGGCTGTTGACTAATCCCCAGCACCATCATGCTGTTATGCAGCTGCAAGTGGAGGAACAGTGTGGTCACATGAGTCAATTTCTGTGCTTGTGATATTTAAAATGCTGTGAAGAGTGATCCACTTTTGTTGCTGTTAGCGCCATTGGGTGTACATTGGAGGGGCCAAACTAGAAGATGCGGAATCAACAAAGACGTGATAGTGGTGTTCCAGAATCTGAAGCTCTACTTACAGACAAAAACCGGCGGCACATGCTCCTATCTAACATCAAAACCTTTCAATGCATATACATTCAGTGATGATTAAAGATACATAGTGTGATACAGAGTGTAAAAACACTACTCATGCATGTAAAATGTTCCTTATGTGTGTAAAAGTTACTAGTGAGTGTAAAAATGTTCGAAGTGTTAAATAACAACTATTTGCGTTAAGCGAAAATTGTATGTTAGGTGCGATCTTGAAGAGCGAAACAGCAAGCTGGCCTTGTGGTAGCACTGATCAACCACCTCTTTTTGAATTTTTAATGGAGTACGGCAGTCACAATCCTCAAAGACAGATTCGAAATCAACCCAGTCACTCTGTTCTTCTTCTAACTCTCCATCTGCTACTGCTTCTGCTTCTGGTTCCGCTATCACACCTACTTGCTTTGCAGCACAAGACCAGTGGAGGGTGCTTGATTTTGGTGCATTGGCCATTGGGAAAGGGGAGTTGGGGCGGTGAGAAGCAGGTGTTGGGTAGTGATGTACAGTATGGGGGTGGTACAGGAGGGGAGGAATATGTAGTAATGTGGTGCAGGGTAATAATGAGGAGGATGTGTGCTGTACAGGAGGGTGTGGATGCTAGAGAGAAGGATGGTTTGCAGGCGGGTACGTGTGCATAATAGTGAGGAGTAGGACCCATGTGGGCATGGTGATGATGTGCAGGAGGGGGATTGGCATGGTCTGTGAAAGAGCACGAGTGTTCATGACGTACAGGAGTATACAGTGCAGATGTGTGGGAATTGATTGGTAGAGAGGAAGAATAAGGTGTAATACATTGGGGTGAGGGAGGTGCAGGAGGTGAGGGAAGTGAGAGAGAGTGATTGGAAGGGCTGTGCTGTGTGGAAGCAAGTGCACAAGAATTGTCTGGGGGAGGATAGCAGAGCACATGGAGAGCAGGTTCACAGGTTGAGTGTTGGTCTGATCTTTCAGGGGTGTAGCAGTATCAACTGTAGAATCCTCAGTCTCTTCATTAATCCCATTATCTTTGCACTGTACGTCCTCACAAACAGAAGAAGAGGATCCTCTTCCTAGCCAAAATGCCTTTGGCTGATGAAAGCAGAAGTAATAGATGGCAATTAAGAAGGGTGCAGAAGAAATGCTTGCAGCATAAATGACATGAATCAGAGTGTATAATAAGGTAAAAAAAATATAATTAGGTACGATTACATTGCATAGTTATTATTGTACATTATACATACGTAGCTATGTGTATGATATCGTAGACACAACACATACCGACCGATACTTACCCTCCCACTCCCACCACCACCCAAGGATGCTCACAGGTGTGATGGAGTGCATGCGCAACGGAGCCCACCAACTTTGTGGTGACTCCCACAAACAGGCGGAGTTGCACCACCTGGAGGAAGTCTTTATAGCCAATGGATACCCTGGGAGAACAGTTAAGAGAACCCTATCCTCCACAACCAAAACCTGGGAGTAAGACACAGAGGAAGACTCAGCTAAGCCAATGTTCCTGCCGTATGTTAGAGGAGTGAGCGAGAAGCTGGAGAAAGTATGTGCACCTCAAGGGGTGAAGACCATTTTCAGATCCCAGCAGACATTCAGGAGCAAGCTGATGCAAGTGAAGCAGAGGACCCCAATGGAGAAAAAAAAAGAGAAACGTCTATGAAGTGCCCTGCCGTGACTGCCAACTCACATACATTGGAGAGACGAGAAGGACCATGATGAAGAGAATGACAGAACATAAGTATGCTGTAAAGACTGGAGATCCCAAGAACGGGATAGCAGTGCATGTACAAAGGTCCCAACACACCATTGACTGGGGAGCAGCAAGGGTCCAAGCCGCCGCCACCGGATACTGGAACAGGAGAACAATGGAGGCCATATACATCAAAAAGAAGAGGCAATCAATGAATCTTGACTGTGGCCCGCACCTCTCACCAGTCTGGAACCAACTAATAGATCCCACTTGAACTACCACCATCCCACCTACACTTCATGTCACCATCCCGCACCTTCACACCTTCCTTTCATGTCACCATCCCGCACCCCCACTTTGATCCACTTTCACACCTTTTCTTTCATGTCACAATCCCACACCCTATTTAAACATGCTTCCCACTGTATTCTTCAGTCATTCAGCTGATGAAGGCCTTCGCGGCCGAAATATCCTGATCATATTCCTACAGTTGCTACGTTATCCCGCTTGAAAGCTGGCGTATACGCCCATTGACATAGCTATGTGTATACCTTCTCACCTGTCTTCTTTATCTTGTCCTTTCTTTTACCCTGAATTGGGAGCAGCACTTTCTTCTTCACAGGTGCCCAGTCCAAAAGGTTGATAATAGTACGGTGCAGCACAGTGGTAGCGTTGCGTATTTAGCGTCATGACTACCTCTATCCCTGCCACGATCTCTCCACGCTGTCCTAGGACATGTTTAACGTTAACACAGTTGATCTTGCCTGCATCCTTTGACTCCAACCACTTTACTGCAATTTCATTAGCTTTTCCTTGGTATTTCGCTCAGTAAGGTAGATAATTTGCTTCGTTTGCACATTCGAAAGTTGTTGCATTAACACTGCGTCAAGTGTTAAAAGTGTGCGTGTACATTCTTACTCACATAAGAAAAAAGTACACGCCCAAATCACGCTACACACAGTTTTCTGGCTACGAATCTTTAATCGGTACAGTATATATACACAGCAAAAACTGCATCAGGCAATCAAATTGCACACCTGTATGTGATATGGAAGCTTTGCTCAAGTGACCAGTGACTTTTCCTCCACTTGTGTTTGCATGATAGCATCCAGCTTAGGAGGCTAGCTGTTGCCGTACAATGGAGGGGAGAAGTAGTCAGGCTAGCATACTGTACATATGGTATAAATCAGTGATGTGTACACAAACTTCCATCGTTCAATTTTTACAGAAAAAACTGAGGATGGATGCGAGATGCATTTTCAGGTGAGAGTGTAGTGGCATTACATGTCATGTAATGCATTGTTTTGACATAGCATGTTGCTAACATGTTGGTTTAATGCTTTGGATACGACGTATGTACTGTGTTTTATACCACATTAGGTAATGTCGTGTATATTCTATATAAGCTGTACTTTAGTTTATTGAGATTGGAGGGTCTCGAGACCAAATCTGTTCATATGTGATACAGCAATATTGTCTTTGTACTAGAGTATGTTGAACCTTACATTGTACGTACAAGCACAACTTGGACTAATGTGCCTGTGCTAGTGTAATTGAATTTGTAATTATACAAACACTTGCTGTAACACGTTAGAGTCTTAATGTAGCAACTGTCCAAGCTTCTGCTCATTTTCAGCTGCAGCTAGTTCAGTTTTGTGCAGTTTTTCGCTTATTCAGGTTAGGTGTTGTGTGCTGTGTACATGTAGCTACAAGCCTGTCAGTACAGCACATTTGATGCATGCTTCTGTGTTAATGTAATTGGGACTACGCCGGAGAAAAGAGAGCGAGACAGGGACCTTTGCGCAGCAGAAACTGATGAACAGAGAGGAGAACGGTTGCGCCGGCACTGACAGTGAGACAGGGCTCGGCGCGCTGCCTATGCAGCGTTGAGAGAGATGCTGCACACTTAACACAACCACATAGCTACACTGCATGGCAAGAATACAATTCTAGGCACACCACCATCTTGCCTCCATTTTGAAGATTACGCTGTCGCCCTCAGGCTCACTCCCACGATGATCATCATCTGCCTAGTATATACATCATTCATAATTTTTATGAATAGTTGTCAGTCAGTGTTCAAATGTTTGGTGAATATTCTGTCTCCAGGTGAACCACCTTGGTCACTTTCTGCTGACTCTGGAGCTCCTCCCACTCATCACATCCTCCGCACCTGATGCCAGAGTGGTGATTGTGTCATCTGTATTGCACACGAGGGCCATGCCATTCAACCCCTCCAACCTTCAGGGTGAAGTAAACTATGGCAGAATGAACCAGTACTGTAACAGCAAACTGTACAATGTACGTGTGTAAGTACAAATGCCAGTCATGTGAGGCCATGTGTCTGATACTGGCTGTGATCATATGACTTCTATATATAACCGCTGAGAATGTGTGAGTGCGGTTAGATCATGTTATATGCATTGCATTTAATGTGCACTTGCTAGTTAATTCACACTGAAATATGCAGATATGTGACAGATACATTTTGCTGAGCTAGCTCAGTAGTTAAAGACCCAGAAAATGATATGCACTGTGGGTTAATGTTATACTTCGGTGGATATCAGTAACCTGTTATATACAACCCCACCATTCAAGCTGACAAAGTAAGATATTGTGTATACAGTAGTGCACAGGTTTGTCCTGGGGAAACAATGAAATGGACAAAGTATGAACAGAGTGATGATTATGTCCCCAACTCTTGTATGCTGCCAGCCATAGCACTGGAAGAGTCCTAAAAGGGTAGCCGGTGTGATTTGCCATGCAAATGGGCCCTTTGATGTTGCCCCTTCAGTTTCTAGCAGTGTACCCACTGGAGCAGTGCATAAGAGCGAGATGTTTGTATATAAACCAATTGAAGACGCTTATACACAGTATATACTAGCAATAATATACACATACATACTATAATATTATGTATAATACATACTTATGTACTATTACCCTTAAAATTAAGTACTGAAAATAATTATGATCACTGTGGTGTGTAAAATGATATTAATGCCCTTGATTCCCATTGCTGAAGGTCATGTGATCTGCACAACACAGCTGGTGCTTTTCTCTGACACCAATCACTTGCTCTGTATCCCATTTCACATTCAGATACAACATTGTACCAATTTATTAACCCTCAGCGGCGCGTAGCGCAGCGAGGTGTTACGCTAATTGGTCTGTCTGTGTGTCTGTGTGTGTGTGTGTGTGTGTGTGTGTGTGTGTGTATGTGTGTGTGTTCGAGTTTAATCTGGCACTGCAGGCTACGAGGCGACTTATGAGCGATACCAGTGGATTCAGAACGACAAAGTAGGAAGTAATAAAAAGGCGATTGTCTCAAAATGACTGCGTTCGAGAAATATGGTGTGAAAAAGTGAAAAAGCCAATATGCGGCTTACTTTGGCAGTGCGAGTCCTCGCCGGGGCGTCTGGTGGTAGCACGGGGCGGTGTGGCTATATACGAACCTACAATCATCAAGCTCCACCACAGATACTCTACCACTACATAATCGGATTGGAATCATTGCTTATTGTGGTATTGTAACTATGCCTGCCTCATGTATAAAGTCTCCATATGACGTCACCTCCTGTGTGACTATGTAAATAACATTGGAAGAGCACAAGAAAAGTGTCATGTGAATTCACATTCTTCTTTTTTATACATATTGCACACAGCGCGCTACTGCATTAATCAAAGCAAGTAATGAAAGTGCTTCAAGGGTGGCAAAGCCATTGGTTATACCACACCTTTGTTGCAAAGCTACAATAAAGACCTATACAGTAGCATACTTGCAGTCATTGCATGCATATATGTTGAGCTTCTACACTAGACTCTTATATAGTGGATACAAGAATCAACAACAATGTTAATTTAGCCAGCATAGTTTGTTGCATAACACGTGCCGAGGGTTCTGCACTTCAGTGCTTCCTTTCAGTTGGTTCCCATTCAAAATACATATGTATGTTCTGCAAGGATGGACGTCCTTTATCCTGACTCCAATGTAAGATACTCATGGTTGTAGGACCTTTCTATTTGGACAAATTCTTTTGATGCAGAAGTGGTCCAGCCACTGTCATCCACTGCCATTATTGGTGGTCACCATACTGCTCCGCCCTTCTCTCTTTGGCAGTATTGAAATATGTACATCTGCACTTTCACATCAGATCTGCACTTTCACGTCAGATCTGCACTTTCACATCAGATCTGCACTTTCACATCAGATCTGTACTTTCATATTACTGTAGATCATGGTCAATTCTTAATTTTTATATCTTCTCTTTGTAAATGCTCCAACATACGTACGTGTATAGAATGTATATTTGTGCAGGCCTTCCTTCTTGACCACACTCAATCACTGCCACACTGCCTCATCTTCAGTCATAGAAACAAGCACAAAGTCCATACATAACTTATGTGTCTATATTTGTGGCAATGAAAATCTAATTCAGCCTTGAAAATGATAACTCATTGCTTGTCTCTTTGCATTGTGCAGATCATGATGGGTGATGCCCTGCAGCGAAGGTTGGCAGGCAAAGGAGTCGTGGTGTCTGCGTTGCATCCTGGAATGGTGAGTGCGTACATTCACATAGATTACAGCCAAATACAGCCAAAACAATGCACATCATTCCATCTTGTTTCTAGTACTGTACTGTTAGTAATGTATGCATCATAATTGTCAGTCCTGTACAAGTTGCAGTTGCTTGTTGCATAGTGTACTTACTGTGAAAGCATTTCATGGCAGTTTGACACAGTGTTGAAGACCAAGCACAATTATAATAATCCATTTTTGCAGTTTCATATGTTATCTGTAAGACAGCATGTGGTAGTCTAACCTGACACTGTAATTCAATTTATGGATCAAAAGCAGACTGCTGTAGCCACATTCGATCACCCCATTGTGTATTGGCATGGCTGATCTGATTGTGTATTGGCATGGCTAAGTATGGGCATTATTATGAGTAGTCGTGGTCATCATTGTTTACAGGTAAACACCGAGATTTCTAGAGGTTGGGCAGACATGACTGTTTTTTCATTTGCGACATCCGTAGCAAAGACATTGGGTAAGACACTGTAGTACAGTACAATGGTGCAGCTAGTGCAATTGCAAGTGAGCATTGCTATGTCCAGTGCTGTATGTTGTGGGCATTGAACTGTGTCTGTGTAACTGTGATGTACCTGCTCTCAGTATAGTCACTGGCAGTAATAACCCCTGTAGAATGCAGTACACCAAAGCATTCCATACCTAAATAAGGACATTTCAGTTACTTAGCTGCACACTAGCCAGATGGCTTGCCCTGCATATGCTCGCTACAGCATTATACGGTACCTCCCCTTGCCTGTCTTGAAACTGAAACAAATTATTTATGTCAAAACTTATCTAAATGTAGCGATTGTTGCAGACTATTGCAAAACCAAACTGTAGGTGATAATAGATGGACACATCACACTCAATCTGCTGTAACATGCTAAGATGTTATTACAAGTGTAGATAGAAACTGTGGCTTGCAGTGGTTTTATGATGGAGTATATAGCCCGAGTGCGAGGACTGTTGCCTTTCCTTATATACAGTCCCAGCTGTGAAATCAGCGACAGCGACTTTTCGCATGTTGCACACCACCTTGCGGGCTCACTGACATGTGTAAGATGTGTGACCATACAATGCTGAAGCTACACTACATGTGTAGCTATTAGTCTGATATTACTTTGATATTTGTAGGGATCTCAAGAAATTGTGAGAAAGGGGCTGCCACCTCCCTGAATGCTGCTGTCAACCCTGAACTGAACAAGGAGGAGTTTGTCTACTACAGTGACTGCCATCCAACTCGCACCTCAGCTGCAGCAAGGTGAGAGAGTGGTACGTATAGATCTTTAGTAGCATCATTGTCTAACATTGGTCAATGAATCTATGCCAAGTGACTGACTGCAACTAGTCTAGTCCTCGCCTTAGCAAACTCACAGCAAAGATTTGATCCCAGGAGTCATGTATGTGCATGAACTGGTCTACTACAATTACAATACCACTTGTTAACCTGGTCGATGATTCAACCTGGACTCAAGCCACCTTACCTACAGGATCTGGAGGTATTGGGGTCCGCAACACAACACAGCTTGCACCGTCTGCCTTTTTGGCTTCTGCTGCTGGTTGCATGAGCCTCATTGAACAGATCCTGCCACCCAGGCTGCATGGTACATCCCACCCAGCAGTTGAGGATGCGCTACAGGAGTGGAGAATGGGTCATAGTCATCAGCCACCAGCCTCCCCGGAAAACGTTCACCAAAGGTCCTGGGACCAACCTCGTGTCCAAGCTGCCCTTGATAGGCTCCTTGATGCGACCACTGACCAGAAGGACCGTGCAAGGCTCCTGGCAGCCTCAACAAAGGAGTCGGGAGCTTGGCTGAATGCCCCACCGATCTCATCCCTGGGTCTCCGTATGGACGACGAGGTGGTTCGCATAGCAGTTGGGCTCCGCCTGGGTGCTCCTCTGTGTCACCCACACTCATGTTGTCACTGTGGTGCCGCGGTGGACAAACGAGCCATCCATGGTCTCAGCTGTTACAAGAGTGAGGGACGCTACTCCCGCCATGCAGCAATCAACAACATCATCAAGCGCTCCCTGGCGGCGGCACAGATCCCTTCAGTGTTGGAGCCTCCAGGGCTTTGCAGGTCAGATGGAAAGAGACCTGATGGGGTGACGATCATCCCCTGGAAGACAGGTCGTACCCTTGTCTGGGATGCCACATGCACAGATACCTTTGCTGCATCACATCTAACACTTGCCGCCAGAGAGGCAAGGGCTGTTGCAGCGTTGGCGGAAGAGAGGAAGAGGGCAAAGTACCTGGACTTGGCACAGACACACCACTTCGTTGCGGTAGTTGTGGAGACAACTGGTGCCATGGGCACTGATGCCCTGGACTTCTTTGCAGACGTTGGAAGCCGAGTCAGGGCGGTTTCTAATGAAGCCCAGTCACGTTCTTTCATCCTGCAGCAGGTCTCCGTGGCCTTGCAGCGAGGCAACGCTGCCTCAGTCCTGGGGACCATAGGGTGACCCCTTTAGGTTAGGTATTAGGGTATTAGGTACTTATCATTATTTCTATTAATTTGATGTTAATTACTGAGCTAAGTAGTAATGTTATTACTATATATTCATATACCTGTAATATTGTACATATACCATATACATTATGATCTGTACATCTTTATATTAGCCATATTTATATATATGTATATGTTGCTAGCAACTTTCTGAGTGTTATAATATCACTTGTACATTAACTGCTTAAAACCTCAGAAGTAACTTCTTACTACCATTGTTGCATGTTTGCAAATCAGTCTTGCCGAGTATAATGTAGGAGTGCCTGTTGGTAAAAAATGACTGAAGTATTTGCAGAGCACAGTTTGCTATATGCTGTAGTAGCTACAAACTACGTACATACGTACATAGGTGCTCTGCTATACAGATGTATTGGTTATGCAATGTTGGCTAGGGGTTTGTATCTTTAGTGTAGTCAAAGGCTGAGTGGCGGAACATAATTCGTGAACACCTTGCTTCCGGTATTCTCTGTGAGTGCATGTGTATGTGCATTTCTTCTTCTGAGTTTCAGTACCACATGCAATGGGACATTCACAAATGATGTAAGGCACCATAACACACCTACAATAGAAAATTCAATATCTTATATAAGTGTCTATGGCATGAAAGTGTATAAGAGTATCTCTCCCCTTCGATACTTGTAAACTCTAGGTGCACCTGCTTTCTTGGACAGGCTAGCGATATTACCTTAAATCCCACCCATGCACATGGCTGAATAATATTATACTTCCTCACCTCATCCCTGCTTGTCACAGAAATCAGTCCCACCAAGAGCAGCTGTGGGAGATCAGCTGTAACCTGCTCAAGGACTACCTCTCTCCAGACATTTGGAGGGAGTACGGGCCCAGTGAGGTGCAACCACCTGCAGAGACAGAACAGGCTGTAAAGGAAGAATGAACACATGCAATGCTCTCACATTCATCGTAACAGCAGTTGTAGATCGAGTCAAGCTCCACATATGCATGTAGAACAATACAAAGTGTATAGTCATGCAAGTTTGTATATAAGCTGCATGCATGTAGTTTATTCAGTGTCTATTGAAAGCTTATTAATAATACTGTGTTTATGTGCACATGCGTGGTGGCACCCCATATACACTAACATTGGCTTGATCCATATGTAGTTACATGATCAGATTACACACACAATGTGTACAAAAATATTATACAATCTGATATGCCCCCTCTCATCAACCCCAATCAGTACGAGTACATATAAATGCATTTGGTGTTAATGATACAAAGAGTTATGACTCGAATGATATAGTAAGGAGGATATGGTCTTTGAGATCATACAAACCAAATCCTGCCTGTCACATTAAAGAGAAGTAGGACAAAGAGGATGTCATTGAGGCTCATTGCTACAGAGCAGATAGAGGAGCGATTAATTCTCGACCAACACATAGCTAGGCAGTAATTGATAGGTAAGACGTTTCGACAAAGTTCTTCATCAGTTACAAAACTGAAGAGTAAAGAGAGAGAGATTAACTTTTATGCAGCAGATGACAGTGATAAATTGGCAGGAATGTCTGGAGATGTGACAAGTCATGAATAATAATTGGGTAATAGATTAGGAATAATAATATGGTAGGGAATGGGTGGATAGCATATAGAATAGAATAGAATGTGCCTCTGTCACTTCCACACATGCATGGGACTGGGGAGAGAGCTAGTTAATGTGGGTTTAGAATAGGGTTCCATACTGTGAACAGCTGCAAGCCGCTGTCAAAGTTCATGATCTGTCCACTGGTCCTGATCTGGATGGCCTCCGTAGCTCTACTCCGCCAATAGTTAGTTACAGTTCTCTTCACTCTTGCACAATCCCAATCAATGCTGTGGTGTGACTCATGAGCATGGACCGCAACACCGTTCTCGCCTCTCTTGACAGCTTGTTTGTGTTTGCTGAGTCTTACGTACCTTGAGGCTTCTCTTGGTCTCCCCAATGTAAGTCTTGCTACAGTCTTTGCAAGGGACCTTGTAAACCACACTTCTCTTTTTCTCCTCTGGAATGCGCTTTTTCAGTTTCATCAAGGTCTGTCTGAGCATCCTCATGGGCTTGAATGCTGCTCTGACCCCAAGCGGGGTGCAGACCTTCTCTAGCTTCTCACTTAATCCTCAGACGTAGGGGACACAGGATCTACGGTGGTTCCTCACTTGTTGATCCAGATGGAGTGACGGAAGGAGGTTGATGGGCCATGCAGGGTCTTCCTCACTAGGTCTTCCGGGAAGCCGTTAGCTTGGAAGACATGTTGGAGGTGTTGTAGTTCGGGTTCCTTGTGTGTGGTGTTACAAATCTGGTGGGCCCTGTCCCGCATACATGCATCTTAACACACATGTGATTGTTCTCTGGTGGTGGTGCGAATGGAAAGGGATGTAGCGGTCAGTAGGACAAAGGTATAAATAGCAACTTATACTTGGCACATTCCTGCATGGTAATGTGAAATGCCAAATTTCTTAATTAAAGGGGTGTGAAGCGAAAGTGTACAACCACAACCACTCTAGATGCCTTGCTATGAATGTGGCATTCGGCAAGAAATTTTGTGCATGTGTGTGTGTGTGTGTGTGTGTTGACATGTGTGCATACATTCATGCATGCCTGTCTTGTGTTGTTGTGACTGGCATGTCATGAGCTAGCCTCTCCTGTAACCTTGAGCTCTGCACTCTCCTCCTGCATCCTGTGTCTCTCTCTCTTCTCTGCATATACTGCACACATACACTTCACCACCGTCACATATGTCAGTATATCAACTAAAGACTTCCTTATTATGCTTATATGTATAATAATGACATTATAATTATCAATGTCATTCTACATTCATGAACTGTACATTACATCTACTCTTGAGATACTACAATTTAAAAACATACTACGTTTATTGTGCAAAGATACACATAGTCCGTTGGAGCTGTTACAACTGTAGGTGTTCTGTCAATGAGGAATAGGATGCTTGACCTTCATGTACAACTCTGCCACCAGCCACGAAAATGGTCTTGCTGCTGAGTGGCACAGCACAGTGCCCGACCCTACCCACACTCATGTCTCCCACAGAGACCCACTGGTTTCTGGCAGGGATGTACTTATGCACCGTACTGATGGGTGTGTCATCTCTTGTCAATCCTCCAACTGTGTAGAGTGTCCCTTCACATGAAATGGGAGTTGGGCACAGAGTGGGAGGTTCAGCTATTCGTGTCCATACACCCCTTTGTGGCTGGAAGTGCTGTGGGGCTGCAGTCTGCTTGACATCATTCCACTTTCCTCTCCATGCATGGAAGCTGAGATTTTCTGGGGGTTGCCAAGGATGCACCATAGCCCCACCCACCAGGTAAAGGTACTCTCCACAAAGGACCAAGTGATGTCGCCATAGTGGTACGGGGAGGTTGAGTCTTTCAGGAGTGGTCCACTTGTTAGTGATGAGGTCTAGTACGTCAGTGGTGCTGAGGACAGTGGACTTATCTTCAGCCACTCCACCTGCCACCAGGAGGAGGTTGTCATGAGAGATAACAGCTGGACAATATCTTCCTGTAGGCATGGGAGGCAGCACTTGCTTCCATTGACCATTTTCTTCATACCAAGTGGAGTGTGTGTTGTTGAACTTTCTTGTTAATACATCCCGCCCTCCGATCAAGGTTATGCGGTTGCCGATTACTGCAATGGCTGCACCACTCCGTTCCTCGGGGAATGTGCTCCACTTGTGCTTGTTTGTAGAGCACACAAGAACAGGGGATACATGTTTACCATTTCCATCTCTGCCAAATGCACTGATGTAGACTTTCCTGTTGTGAATGGTGGCTCCATAAGAAAGGGCTCCCATTGGCATGTCGGGTAGTTTCGTGTTACTCACTATCTTCCCCAGTGCAGGGGGGCGGGGGGACTGGGGCAGCATCTCCTACAGGAGAGCATGCAGGACAGCAGATCATGTAATAGATGGAAAGTCACACAAGTAGCATAATATGAATGAAATACACATTTATTCCTTCAGTGTTCAGTGTAAGTAATTTACCAAGTTCATTGACCATCATAGACCATGTTTAAAAATTTATAGTCTTTCAAAAAAATCTACAGCTAATCCAGTACAAAATGGATTGAATATCATGCTAATCCTTTATTCAACACAGGAGTGGTGTCAAAGGTGGGCACGGGTTTCAGACCTCCCTCTCTGAAGAGCAGGGGAGCTGAGCCCACTCACTGCATGTGTGTATGTGTCCATGTATGTGTGTGTGTGTTTGTGTGTGCATGCATGTTTGTGTGTGTGCGTGCATGTGTATGTGTGTGTGTGCATGCATGTGTATGCATGCTTGTGTGTGTGTGTTTGTGTGCATGGTAATGTATTGATGGTGTTCGCCACAGTGGTGAATCAAGTATATATTAGATACAAGAAATATGCACTTGCACACACTCATGTGCTCATGCAGACAAGTGCACAAGCCAGAAAACTGCTAGTTCTGCCTGCAGAGATGCAGTCTAGCTTAAATCGTACCTCACTCTTTTGCAGCAACCGCGGCAACTGGGCTGATACAGTAATATAAGGCTGCACTGTTCTCAACTGTTCGGTCAGTTTTGCATTTGCTGCTTGCATTGCTTCTCTCTCCTCCTCGAGCCTGCACATTGCCTTCTCCCGATCACTTCTCTCCTGCTCAAAGTCCAACTTGTACGTAGTTGCCTGTGGAAAGGACAACATGCAGCTTAGGGTAGTAGGGAAGGCTCAAGCAACAAAATCAAATTGCATGATATTTGATGAAAAGGTTGGTTTATCAGCATAAGATGCAAATCTGAACTTTGGTGGTAGTCGCTCCTTCCTTACACGAGTTATGAAAGGAAGAAATATACGAAACGTGTCGCAGTAGAAGTGACAGGTAATTAATTGATAAGAGAAAATGCTGATTGGTACAACTTACATCACATTTTTGGCTTTTTGGGGCGTCTCTGTACCTTATGCTGGTATTAGAGGCTGTTCAAGCATGAACATTCAACTATAATGGCAGCAAAGCCTTCTTGCAGAGTACAACGCAGACACTTTAAAGTTGAGGTGTGAAATATCAATCAATTACACAGCTCAGGAAGTGTAAAGACCAAAACCTGTCATTCGTTACATAGAAAAAGGGTTTTAAGTGTCGGTAAAGCCTTCTGTCAGTCCGTTCGTGACATCAGTGCAGATTTCTAGGTGATGTTACGTAAAGCTTAAGAAGAGAGAGCATGAACATGGCAGTAGTGTTAAATGGTAGTAAACCCTGATAGATCTATGGAATAACACTGGTTTCCATGCACGCAGTGTAAAGAATATGCATTAATGGCAGCAGTTGTGGGACCATATACCTTCAGGTGGTCTCATACATAGCCCACTTTCTCAAAATTGCTACCACCAATAAAAATATGATATGGAAAACTGCATGTGTCTACAATTCACACCTTTGACCTCACAATCACTTGCCCTGGTCATGCTATCAGCCTACTAAGTGCGCATAAGAACGTTCGTAGCTACAGTGAAAAGCTTTGGTGCTTTAATCATGCCAATTTTGCGCATCAGTAACCCAAATGCGTCAGAGCATTAATCTGTGATGGACTACGCCATATTTCCACAAGATGTACATTATCTTGCAATGTCAGCTTCTGATAATCTGATTGGACAGATAAAGACTATATTATTATTACTATTATTATTTAAGTGACAAACAGCATACAGAGTGCAGGGGCTGCTCAGCCAAACAAAAGGCTTATTGGTCACTGTGTATAGTAAAAAATGTGAATGGTGAGTTTCACAAGCTGCTTGTAAAAAAGAGATACAGCTAATAATTGAAAGACGAAAACTATATGATGACCTAATTATCTATAGATGATGTTTTGTCTACACGAGTAAAGGCTGGTGAGGAGGTTAACCATGTGGTTATCATAATTACATAAAATAAATTTAATTTTGTCTTGTAAGGGCAGTTGGTAAAAATTGTCTATGATAGAGTAACAGGGATTAAAGAGTTTCAATCTTATATCATTAAAATGTGGGCAAATGGCTATAAAATGAGCCTGGTCCTCAACCTCCCCCCGGTTGCACAGCCGACAGACCCTTTCCTGGTATGGAATGTGGGAATAACGTCCAGTTTCCACTGCTAGTGGGAGACATCCCATACGCAGGCCAGCCATCATCCTCCTCCACCCAACTGTTCTAGTGTTCACTACATACCTCTCTGTCTGTGGAGTCACTTTAAATGCTCTATAAAGATTCCGTCTACCTCCTGACCCTGATTCGGTTCTAATTTCATTGATTTCTTGTATCCATTCTTTTGTATATAGCGAAATTAAGACATCTCTGAAGTTTACTAGGCTATACCTGCAGTCTACGGTTGTCATAAATTGGCTGTGATTTTGGTGATCTTTCTGTATTAGTTCTTGTATGGAGAATGAAGATGGAGAGTTCTTATATGGACTATGAAATTGTGTTACATACAATGCAGCCATACATAAGTGTATGTAAGTCACTCGATCACCATGCACACAATGCCATGTTGTTACTCCAAACCATTCTATAGTTATTCAACAGTGTCACAGCATATGCAGTGTCAATTGCAAGACTCACTTGTGCTTCCAGATGTACAGACCTCTCCTCCAGCTTTCCACAACTCTCCTCCAACTGTTTCATCTCCTCCACCAACAGCTTTCTGTCGGCTTCAAAGCTGGCAACCTTGTCCTGAGTAGATGACAAAAGAAAATTATGAACTTAACACACAGTGAATTAACCCACACAGACGAATACTAAGCCTTGCACAGCTGTGGAAAGTCTTGCACCTCCTTCACACAGTTGAGTGCACCCGCCGTAGTCTCAATATAAATTATGTGTAAGGTGAGACAGTGATATATATACTTGCTGCAAATCTAAGCCAAGCTAGCCACTGGCAATAGATAAACCAAATCAATGGAGCAAGTGGTGCATGCATGACAATTATGGAGTGAAGTTGCCTCTGAATTGGCCGTTACAGATTCAAACACTACGCAAATGAGCACCACATTCTGTACTTGACCTATTTTTCTGCTCAGCATTTATGTAATTTCATTTTCAGATTCAACTGTTGACACGCCTTGCTAACAACAGAGACACACCTGGAACTGAGATGTGAGCTTCGCCGTCTGCTCTTTCCATGCAGCATTTTCAGCTTGCAGCGTTGTATTTTGACTTTGAAGCTTATTAGTGGTGGCCTGAATGGTATTGAGTATGCGAATAAACAATCTGTACAACACATGGCCTAGACAGGGACTAGGAATTCGCACAGCTGATTCAAACATGTAGTGTCATATAAATGCATATATGTATACCTCAACTCCTCCATCAACCAAGGCCAGCACTTCCCGTTGCAGGTCTGAAGCCTTTGGTCTCTCCTTGGGTTTGTCTCTGAGGCAGAGCAAGATTTGCGATCTCAGTGGGTGATCCTCACCCAAAGCCTTCAAGTCCCTCTCACGCCGAACAACTTCACGTATGGTACCAATTCCATGTAAATTAACCAGCGGCTCCTGCTGTGTGCCAATCTCCATCATCAGCACACCGACAGAGAAGATATCCAGGCTCTCATTGTATTTTGATGTATCCACAACCAAGGCTTCAGGAGGCATGAAGGTAACCATCCCCGGTTGACCAGAGGTGAGGTACAAGTCCTTCTTCAGTTTAGCCTGGCCAAAATCTCCAATCTTAATGACTCCCTCCAATGAAAACATCACGTTCTTATCATTGAGGTCACGGTGTACCAGGGGCGGTATCTGCTGGTGAAGAAAGGCCACTCCTCGAATAATCTCCAGAGAGATGCGAAGTTGCTTCGGAAGTCGAAGATTTTTCTTGCACTTGTCCAGAAATTGACGGAGATTCTCCTGCATCTTCTCCATGACAAGGATTGGACCTAGTCTGTGGTCGTTGAAAGCTCCAATGAATCCTGCATAATCCATGCGTGTAAAGGGGCAAGTAGTTAGCCAGGTAATCTACGTACGCACGTAGCTAGCTGGCTAGCTACAAATTTTTTTACACGTTCTACTTATGTAGTTCTAGAGAATTATAGGTACGTAGCTAGTTCCCTTGATTCCCCTTAGATTTCACTCACGGATAACATGAGGGTGACTCAGCGCTTGGAGTTTCTTGCATTCTCCTCGAAAGTCCTCAAACAGTTTTATGCGCTCTCTGTCTACGCCTCCCTGATGAAGCAGTTCGTGAATTCTCTTCACAGCGACAGGACGCCCTTCCAACTCTCCGTTGTACACGGCGCCCCAGGCACCTCTGTTCAGTTCAGCTCCTATTTTGAGGTGTCGCGGCTTGTCGGGGAAGGTGAGGGAAGTGAGCTTCTGAGCCATGACTGAAATGCGCCAGTAGCTAGCTGTGTGCTTTGGCTCGCCTTTACGGAGGATAAGGATCGAGTGCAGCCAGGTGTGCCGACCCTACCCCTCAGCGGGGGGGGGGGGGGGGAAGGTGTTATCTACATCGCGTAGTCACAGCTTGGCGTGAAAAACACGACATACGTATTGTCCGCAGGCTATACGTATGCCCAAACATAGAGGCCAAACAGCTTTATAACCTCGCTTTCGTATAAGTATATCCAGCAGGATAGTTATACATACCTCCTATCGTGTCAGACTAGTCATGTCAGTGTTCAATGCGGCCAATTCTGTCCAGTAAGGCCAAATTGGATTGCCTTGTGCAAAGAATCTCTAAACAAGCATTGACTCTAAGAGTGAGAGAGATGTTAGCTAATTAATACTCTGGGAGGCAGCCTTCTTAGACTGTAGATAGGTTTTCATCATGACGATGTTCATGTGTCAATGATGTGCCTCGTGTGCCACTCTGCTTGTTCCGTTAATCAGCTGTGAACAGAGTGAGGGCACTTTTCATGGTGATTGAGATGTGAAACTCACTGTTACCAGCCATCCAATCTATCTAAGTAAGACTTGCTCACCAGCTTTATATTTAGAACAAAAACGAAGTCAGAAATTATCATGGACGTTTTCTAGGTGCCCGTGCATTTTCGCACTGAAGAGCGAGTATCATTGTCTTCTGTATAGTGCATACTTCCTCCTCAATTGTTCTATTCGCCCAGTTTTCACTATAAACATAGACTACACTACTGTGCTGTCTGATTAGTCTACATTTGTGCTCGTCTCTGAATTAATAAGTAGCTGAAAGTGTCTAATAACTACTAAGTCCATGACACAATTAGTTTGTTTGATTGAGCAATCTTACCTCATTAAGATCATAACCTGTTGTAGTGTGGTGTATACTCCACCTGGATTGAGAACAGAGTTGATTCAAATGCAAAATCCGACTATTATCACCCAAACCACTTGATCGTGCACTTTCCTTGTTCAGCACCCTAGCCTCAAGGCGTGTGCAACAATACTGTGGTGGTGTACAGTAGTTAATTTATAACTTGCTCTATATTGATGTATTAAATTGCATTTATAATACTTTTATATCTTATGCACCCTACCATATTTTCTGTCATGGAAACTATTTTGTTCAAACAAGCTAGCAGGCCTAGCTATTTCAAATTCTTGTGGCAGCCCACAAAGTACACCATGCAGCAGATGAGGGGACCACAAAGATAAAGAACATGTTTGTAGAGACCATCTACTCTCTGTCAACAGTGGAAAGGTTGGCTAGACCACCCCACCTGTGCTTTCACTGGCAAAGTTGGGTACAAACAGTTTATAGCGTCTGCAACAGGTGGTTAGAATTGATGCGCCTCTTGTATGCATATGGGTCTTGTCTCTCTCAACCCATTTATGGTGTGGACATACACAAAACGGGTTGTATTAAAAAGTGACGGGGTCTCAAGTGATTTCTTGTGACATTTTGTGCCAGCCTCATTGCTGCAGCTCCAGTGTGACTGTTGCCTGTGTTTCTGTTTAAATGCTGTATATTCCTATACCTATGTTTGTCTCTGCAGTAGTTTCCTGTGTTGAGCGCGAGGTCCTGTGATGGTCGTGTGGTGAATGACTAGCTCTATTGATGGCATGGCAATATACATGCAGGGACAGTTGATCGACCATGACGGCGGTGACCACAATGGATTTCAATGCTCTCCCATTCAAGCATAGCAGGACAGGTAGGAAGTAGATGACATTGAAGCAGCCTCGATACTTACATACGTACAAGAAATACCAGTGAAATGAGAACAATGTACAAATCAGTCACTCTCCAATCAGTGTGTGTGTCTTACCTACCTACTACATAAGAACACTGTTCACGTCATTGCCTTGTACTACAAAACTGACCACACATGCATGCACAGTTTCACAGTTTCAACTCCAGTGGACACCAAGTGACTTCTCCTTTTTCTCGCAATCTTTGCAATGGGGCCCGTGATAGGTGATTGAGCTAAATATGTCGGAAACCCATAGACAACAGTCACTGAACCAGCCATCCATCCAACATTCATTCAGCCAGTTACACACAGCAATGCTCTACCATCTCATGTACGTACTGTATGCCTGGCATTACACTCTCACCTGCATCCGCACATACTTAACAAGCGCTTCCAAGACCAAAGGATCAGTGGCTGACTTGTCTGCTACTAGGTTCCTGCTCCAGAGAACACAATGGGAACAAGCATAGAAAGTATCTTGCTGTGTTCGCACCTTTCACCAATATCAAGAATATATATCTATGGCAAATACTGCACAAGCATTTAGACAGATCAACAAAGGAGTGGGTCGCTCTGTACAAGGTACAGGAACATGATATCCAATTGACATAGGACATCACCCCAATAGGGAGGAAAAACATCAGATTCAAACTGAACAATTATTGATGGTCCATGAGCCATGCTATATACTTACACAGAAATTACCTACACTCCTAGGCACAAATTCAGACCAGAAGTGCATACACATCCCTATCCATGTGCCACAAGTATTCCATGTCACATGCAGTCAGTGCAATTAGCCACACAGTCACACAGCTGTACATCCGTGTGCACAGTGAATACATGCAGGATGACAACACACCTCCAGAGAGCTGATGCTAGCACACAGTCATCCTTGGCTGCTCCCTCAGTGTAGGCAAAGCTAAGGCCATAGAACTGTTCCACCAGCTCTCTCTTGCCCCTTGCACGCACAGTGCTACTGGTGGAGCCAAGTTCCCTTACCCTGTCATCCACGTCTATCCAGAAGATGTCTGCAAGAAGCCTCTTTGCAACAGCAGCATCTCCCTTGTCAAGTCGTTCAAGCTGGACTATGCACATCCTGTACGTATGTAAATAATCAGAGAGTGTACGAGATGCCTGTTGCCATCCAGAACATGAATATGACAATGTAAAACTTCCAATAGTAAATACAGTAATATAATATCACACAAGCTGCAGCTGGTGTGCAATTAGAAACTGGGCTAGGAGAGACTGATCTGCTGCCTAGGTCGCTCCCCTACTAGTATCGTACCCAGCCTACTTCCTCAAAATCACTGCCATTTGAACGAGGATATGACCGAGAAGCTGCACTCACATTCCTGGCACACTGACGTTCCATTCTCATAATGCAGGATGTTGAATTAGATCATCAGAAAAGTATGGTATTGTGTAATGAGGTACACTGCATGGCACTATAGAGTTCTCCTCCACCTGGCTATAGAGGAAGCAGTGGCTAATGGTCTGAGTTACCAAGGCACAAACGTAGCAGAGACAAATCTGTAAACAAGTTTTACACCCACACACGTTCTTATCTACACTCTGACATTACTGTACCAGGAATCCGGGTGCAGTTTTTGAGATCACCTTCCAAAAAGGGTGGACAAAGGTGGGATGTTCACTCTCTAAACCACGTTGTTAATTGATTACTAGGGTTTTCCTCCTTGCAAGTTTATTAGTTTTTGGGAATTAACCTCATATCTCAGCCAATTCCCAGCAATGTATGTACGTATGTATGATGAAGCACTTTGAGTGATGAGACACAAGTGCTTTTACTTACCATACATGTAGCTGTGTCACTAGAAACCATGACTGAAATGTGTCTGGTAGGTTACAAGTTGTATAGAAGCTGCTGTAGTCAATCCTACTAGTACTTCCATCATACAGCTTCCTCATGCTTCTGTATAGAACCTTCAAAGAAACGCATGAAACAAACCAGTGCACTGCATAATGTGTATTAGCTTGCACACACACACACACACACACACACAAACGCACACACGCACACACACACACATACGCACACACACACACACACACACGAACGCACACGTGCACACACACACACACACCAACGCACACGTGCACACACACACACACACACACATGTGAATAAACACCAACAGTCGTTCTACACAGCTTCCATTTACACGTGATACCAGGACACAAAGTGGGTACAGCAGCCAACTGTAGGACACAAAACTGCAGGTACTGCTTAGGCTTGAGGCATAGAAACTTACATTGGCTGAACCACTGATAGACTAAAGCAGTTGGCACATTTTAGTAACAATGTGTTGGTGCACACTGAAAGAGAACACCTGAGGGCCGCGTGGTCTAACTTCTGTACACACCAACTGAACGCTGCCACCAATGCCATCGGGTATGCAAGCGCCCTGCCTAGGCGTTTAGGCCACTGTTAAATGCCTCTTTCGATTTTATGGTGATCCGTATGCAGAAGTATCCGGGTGCTATATGAGAAATTCTCGCTAGTAACATAATTCACGCCGCAGTGTGGGAATGTTCGGAACAAATCCATATGTCAGCCGGCATGTAGCTAGCCATTATAGATCTAGAACTACATGCATACATGTACCTAATGAAGTGCACTATTCCTCTTCTCCATGATGACAACGTCCTACTCGGCTTTGCCACCCATGTTAATTGCTGGCCTTGGTCAATGAGATTTATGTGCAGTATTTACATACATGTTACCATGGCAACATGATCTATATATATATCACTTTTTAAAGGTATAGGTCTCAAGTCAGTTGAAAAGTACAAATGATACACACAACATTATTTCAATTACCTCTAAAAACCTCATCCACCATCAATAACATCATGGCCACCTCCTTGCCACCCCTGCCATCCCCTGCCATCAAAACATCTACCATTAAACTTCATCACTGACAAATCACAATCTTTACCAAAAATCAGGATAGCTCATCTTTAGGGTAGCCAGTGCTTTAGGTTGCCATGCGTACGGGGGTTGGTGGTGGATGATTAAATGCTGACAGACAGAAGTTGCTATGCTCGCCACAACATACGTGCACACATTAACCATGCCAGCAAAGTCAGACTATACGCACCTGCTTTCTGGCATAAAATCCTCCAAGCCAACCAACAAATCTCAGAAGCTTGATTCGAAAAGGTTCCTCCTTGTTTGAAATATGAGAAGATGTATGGATTGTCCTTGTGTGCATACAATATGTAGAAAACAATCCACAATACACGTGTCCATTCTGTTTCGCACAAACTGATCTTACAGTCGGAAACACGGTACTCTATGCAAACAAAAATGAAACAGGAGAACAATGGTGCCAAAACCCGGTCATGTTTGCACTCTCCTCTGTGAACTAGGTCATCAAGCATATTGCAATTGTCATGCACTACCACCAGCTGGGCCTCCACAGTGACAAGGGGACCCATCAAAGAGTAACAACATGTACGGCAGTTATCACAAACTTTGATCAATCCATTCGCCCCTGGTGCGTATGTACGTGTTGGATACTTCATACAACTGCGGAACTCAACTCACACGAGGTATGACAGTGCCATAGAACAAGAGCGAGAGAGGGCGCGCCATTTTTTCCGTCGTTTTATTATATAATATATTATATATATCACCTATACGAGAGGTGCCCGTTTTAGGTCAGAGGAAAGGTTTTGTGCCACCTTTTTCGGGTGCAAATGGATCAGTGTACGTGCACTAGTGGAAAAGACCCTCCTACTTTTGCCTCGTTCTTGGAGTGTTAATGGAAACTACTTAATATGTCAGCTCGTGTCAGCATTTTGCAGCAGCAAGTCCTAGTCCACATGGCTCTGATCTGAAGGCTAGCTAATTTACACGAGGAAGGGAGGTAGCCACCTTCTCTCCATGTGCTACTGGCCCTTGTCACCTTCTTCAGTTGCAAATGGACAGAACCTCCTACTTTTGTCTCGTTTCTTGGAGTGTTAATAGACACTACTTTGAATGTACCCGTACGCTACAGGTACACAGCTCTCTCGCACGTGCCAGCTTTTTGAAGCAGCAAGTCGGAGTTCATTTGAGAGCTACTCGTCCAGCGCATGGAGTTGTGTTTAGAGTAAGTACTCTGCAGACGAAGAGAATAAAGATGCTGATAGCACGTCTGTCGTACGTAGCTTGCTTCTGTTTCATAGCGGCAGCAGCAACCCAAATCATCTTCACTGGACCTGATTACCTGAAGCCTGCGAACGTCGCTACTCCGCACCCGCATGTCCGGGTTGGCGACATCGTGCTTGGCGGTCTCTTTCCAATTCACCAAAACACCCAGGGACACTGTGGACGGATACTGGACCTGGGGATACAGCGAGCAGAAGCAATGGTTTTGGCAGTCGATCTGGTCAACAAGCATCCTACACTGCTTCCGGATGTCAAGCTTGGTTTTGAGCTTAGAGACACTTGTGCTGCTTCAGCCAAGGCCCTGGAGGAGTCCCTTCACTATTTGCCCGTAGATTCGTTTGACACAGATCGTCACATCAGCGGAGTAGTGGGCGCGGCAGCCAGTAGTGTGTCCATCTCTGTGGCTAAACTTCTCCGCTTGTTTAGCATTCCTCAGGTGAGCTATGCTTCTACTTGCAAACTACTCAGTGACAAACGAAGATTCAGTTACTTCCTGCGTACTGTTCCTCCTGACTTGTTGCAATCCCGTGCCATTGCTGCAATCGTAAAGTACTTCAATTGGACTTATGTGTCTGTTGTGAGTACAGCTGGAGCCTATGGACAATCTGGAAGCCAATTGTTTATTGACGAGTTCACTGAAGTGGATAACAGCAGTGAATGCAAATACTGCATTGCAGCTAATGTTGTTCTGAATTTGGATGCCAACCAGGAAGAATACGACAGTGCAGTGGACAAACTGCTTAAGCCATGGGTCAGCAATGCATCTGTGGTGGTCTTGTTCGGACAGCTTGCCACAGCAGAAGGTTTAATGGAAACTGTGCTGCGAAGGAAGGCAACCGATCCCTCATTCAACACATCTTTCTTATGGATAGCCAGTGATGCTTGGGCCGACACGCTTCCACCCAAGTACTATGACGCCATTGATGGGTTCATTGGTGTTTCACCCAACTATCTTCTTAGTGGTATCTTTGATTCCTATTTCACATCCCTAAACCCTCTTAATTCGAGAAATCCTTGGTTCCATGAATACTGGGAAGATGTCTTCAAGTGCAGCTTATCACAACACGCCAATAATGAGACTAAATGTGACCCTTCTACACAGTCTCTGCTGGATCCTGTTGTGAATTATAGGCAAAATAGCAAAGTCACTTTTACCATGGATGCAGTGTTTGCCTTTGCGCATGCTGTTCAAGATATGATCAATGTCCACTGCAATGGAACTACCCTGTGTGCTGAGATTCTTGACTTCAGTGGCAGGATTAAAGGCAAGCTGTTAAAAGACTACCTCTTCAATGTTTCATTCCAAGGATTTTCTTCTCCTTCTATCCGATTTGACAAGAATGGTAATGAGAAAAGAGGTTACATCATTCAAAGTCTTACCAGGTATACAAATAACAGTTATGCAGTACAAATTGTTGGTTTGTGGAATGATGGTGTTCTTAATATATCCGACATTAGCCGTATCAAATGGAACGGACAGGACGGAGCACCGCAGAGTTCATTTTGCAGTGCGGAGTGCTTGTTTGGTGAGTACCGTGAATACATCCAAAGCCAAGCTGAGTGTTGCTGGACCTGTCAGCCATGTACAGGCACCAAGCAGGTCAGTGATGGCATTGAGTGCAAATCCTGCCCTCTTGGTTATATCCCTAATACTCAGTTGTCTGATTGCCAGCCAATTCCTCCTGACTATCTCCACTGGACACATCCTTGGGCCATTTTGATAATGATCCTGTCATTTGCAGGTTGTGGTGTTGCAACAGTGATGATTATCATTTGGATCATCAAATGGAAAACTAAAGTCATCAAAGCCACAAGTAGAGAACTCAGTGGTGTAATGCTGGGTGCCATTTTCCTCTGCTATGCTCTTCCATTCTTTTACATTGCACAGCCGTCACCTGCCGTGTGTGCAATGACAAGATTCGGACTTGGATTTTGTTTTTCTCTCTGTTTTGGCTCCCTTTTAGTGAAAACCACTCGTATCCACAGAATCTTCAACAGGAAGAAAGCTTCACTGAAGCCCCCAGTCTTCATCAGTCCAAAAAGCCAAATGGTATTTGTTGGAATTATTGTCCTCTTTCAGGTTGCAATTGCCATCATTTGGCTCGTTTTCGAACAGCCTGATTCTGTCTTAATCCCATCTGACTACACTGTAGATCTCCGATGCGCTGCTAATGTGTATGCTGGGTTGTCCATCTCTCTCACCTACAACGGTATCTTGCTTGCCTGCAGTACCTTCTTTGCGTTTCGCACTAGGCATGTGCCCTCTGAGTTTAATGAGACAAAACTGATCGGTCTTTGCTGTTACACAATATGTACTATTTGGGCCGTGTTTATACCTTCGTACTTTGGTACAGCTGCCCTTGGTGGAATGTTCACAACCAGCTCTCAAGTCATGGCTATTGTACTAAGCGCCACGTGCATTCTAGGAACTCTTTTCATGCCCAAGATATATCTCCTGTTCTGCAAAAAGGCAGAGGATGATGGGACCACCATTCAGATCCGGACTGGCCAAAGAGCCTCTATTACATCCTTAGGAGGCTGCACATGTCAATCTGGCTCCACTGCATCAACGGCTTATGGTTGTAGGAAAAAGGCATATGCAGGTTTGTACTGCTTTTAATTAGTGCTTTTATTTTCATTTACTTCACAGGTTGCTCTAACTCAACCACTAGCTGTCTCTTCCTTACCACACAGGTAGTGTCTCTAGTGATACTGACTCAGGAGTTATGAGTGAGGACGTGTTTTACCTAGATGAACGGCGCCCATCATCCACTATGAGCGAACCACTGCCAACCCTAAAGGAAATTGAAATAGACATGGATGAAGATGGCTTGAACAGTGGTGTTTCACCTAGCAGCTCCATACACAGCCTGAACATAATGGAAGTGAGCGCTGCAGGGAGTGATGTTGTGAAATCCCAATCAGATGGGATAGCTGAGGATGGACTTGCTATTCATGAATCAGAAGTAGTCTTGGAGCAGGTATGTACGTACATACACATGTATATGTAATGGTTGCTAATGGCATGCAACATCAAATCATATGAGAACTGTGAGAACAACTGTACATGACATTGAATTGTGTTCCCTTTTCACTTGTACAGGACTGCCAACTGAACAAACTGTCGCAGTGTGAGAGTGAGCGACCACAAGAGCCCATAGGTAATGGCCCATCTCCAGGTGATGCTGACTCGTGCTGAAATGAACAGTGACAGTGAAAGAAGAACTGTGGATAGGGATCTTGACTAGAGTGTTGCATAACTATTATTAGATTACTGTATGCTTATAGATTTTATTTATTGCATACACAGTCTAACATCACCACTATTATTGCGACCTCTCCTATATTACACTATGGCTTTAGTGCAACATCTCTAGAATCTAACATCACCACTATTATTGCGACCTCTCCTATATTACACTATGGCTTTAGTGCAACATCTCTAGAATCACAGATCTATACATTGTGCAATCATCGAGTATAACAATACAGTATGCATTAATCTTATATATAGTGTGTGTAGATAGATATACTAGATGAGAATATCTCCACAAAGCATAAATATGTACATATACGCATAATATTATGACAATAATATATTCACTTGCACATGATTTCATTCGTATCATACTATTATTGATATTATTTGTAAATACGCAGACTGATACAGCATATATGCATATATACCAGTATCTATACATATGTGTGCATACGTATGTTATGAGCTACATATAACATATATGCAGTTGCAATTGTTGTTGCAACTTAACCTGTATATAATTATATACACACTAGCTGAAGTGCAAGTATGTGCGTATACCAAATCTCACACACATGTTCAACAGCTGCAACTGACATGACTGTGCTTGTAGAATCTTGCATCACCCACTGTGACCACCTGCAGGTACTAACGGTCCGTGTCCAGGAAGATACGTACATACAGTACATGCATGGCTACACATATGCCATCAGGCGACGGGATTCTGTAGACCAAGCCCTCCCATCTACAGCTACCCCTGTGACACCTGTCCCAAGGTGTAAGTGGGCCAAACCGGTTGGACATTGGACCATCCTTTTGAAGGAACACAAGAGAGCTCTAGTGAGTGGGAACCTGGCCCAGTCTGCAAGTGCAGAGCATGCAGCCCATGAGTCACATGCTATCTATTCTCACTACTGATTGGAAGGCCAAGGTGGTGGACGCCAACTCACATTACCACCACAGATACGCACTTGAGCCGTGATACTGAGGTCAGATCTAAAGTCACCACAATGAACAGAGATAAGGGCAAATTACCACAAATGTACAACCCCCTACTTGACTGCCCACAAAAACTACAAATCCACAGTATATAGATCATAGTAAATGTCATTGACCTGAGTTGCATACTATCCCAACAGTTTCTAGCCCTCATGATCATCACTTTCTTTTACTATTTATTCTCCCGTTTTTATCCCCCCCTTTTCTGCTTACCACCCCCCTATTAATGTTTGACACCCACACCCACACAGCCACTTGTATTCCTACCCACCTCTCCCCACTGTGTATATACATCACCATACATGCCATGTATTTAACCTACCGTTGATGAAGGTCCTAGATTGAGCTGAAACGTCTAGAATCCTTTGACTTTCAACATCGGCCCCCAATTTTGACTAGTGAAGTTCTCACTTCCTAATCAACATTACTACGTATGATATTATATAATCAATACCACCACTAACCACAGCTACAAATTATTGCATCATCAATCATGTATTGTACAGCACATATCCACATGCCACAGTGCAGTACATGCGTGCAAAAGATCTGCGATACTGCATTCTGTATATACAAAGATGACAAACATTATGCAATACTTCAAAGAGTGTTACCTACTGGGAATGGACAGTTGCACTGCAGCTCACTACGATATATCTAAGTACACCTCATCTTCCAGTACTCCTTGAGTCAATGTGAGTTTGCGGCTGTCTGCAAAATCTTCTGGCGTGTACTCATTAGCAGGAGGGTCATCCCCTAGCAGTCTGAACTTCTGGTACGCAAGTGCCACCAGCTCACTGCAGAACAACGTTTCCAGACTGGCTTCGCCACCCTTATTCTTGAAGATCGTAATGTAGTCTTCTGCAAAGTCCACTGAAGCTTTGATCATCTCTGTGGGGTGCTCTTCAAAGTGTCGACCTTTGTACTTACAACGCAACTCAACAGCAATTTCCTCAATTTCCTTCCGGTACTCAGCTGAGATATTCAGCTGGCGAACAGCCACCGGCGTGACCCATCCAGAGTGAAGCTTATCTTTCAAAGGGGTTAAGCCAACACCCTGGACCACTCTACCAGTATCAATGTCGACCATGTCTGAGAGTGAAGAAGCAGATCAAACCACTAGCTAGTATAGTAGACTACACAGGGAAAGTAAAATTGCATGTGTGTGTGTGCGTGTGTGTGTGTGTGTGTGTGTGTGTGTGTGTGTGCATGTGTGCATATGTGTGTGTGTGTGTATGTGTGCATGCGTGCGTGTGTGTGCCACCGCGCAGTGACGACAGGTCTGATATGAATCAATGTGGCTCCTGTGTACTCTCTAAACGTACTTGCTGAATTGCTGGTTGACTCCCACACACATGGACTGTCTATCCAAGGGTCCCTAACGATGACACCAACGTGGCTGTACTTGGCTCTATCCATGACACGAATTACTGCCCCTGCCATGCCTATTCCAGACATGAGGACAAGGTCACCAGTCTGCAGTAGTGGCAGCACCTCCTCAAGAGTTCTATGAGGCTTGTCATCAACGTCTCTTGTTCTGAGTAAGAGACCAGTACAGGATAAAAGGAAGGATGTGTTGCAAGAATGTGAAAGATGAATAATACCCCTAGCCTAGTCAGACAGCACCAAGGTACAAGGGAACACACAATTCAGTTGCTTGCTAACGATCAGGGAACACTAGCCAGTAAAGTTAGAAGGGGATTCCAGATGTTTGATCCAATCCAGGACCTTCATCAGTTCAAATGACACTTACAAAAATGAGATTGTAGAGACCTTACAGACATAAACGATGGAAAAGAGGTGTGAATGAATGTTTGCAGAGTAGCAGTAATTGCATGCGACAAAAATACATCTTGAACAAACTTGTAGTGTGTTGAGCAAACTGGCATATATACACGTCCATAATTGCTGTACAGCGATTCACCTCCTTTGTTATGTATGGGAACAATAACTGCTTCTTCCAGTTTTGGGGGGATTTACTCCATTTAATTAGGGTTTACGATAGCATGTGTGCAGCCATTCACTATTGAATACCCTTTGTCCATAATTTGGTAGAGGCTCATTGCTACGGCATAGGTAGGACTGGGCAAATTTTTGAGCAATCACGTAGCAGTGAAGAAACAGATAGAAATGTAGACGTTTTGACCGCGAAGGTCTTCGTCAGTACAATGCATTGTACTGACGAAGACCTTCGCGGTCGAAACGTCTACATTTCTATCTGTTTCTTCACTGCTACGTGATTGCTCAAAAATTTGCCCAGTCCTACCCTTTGTCCAGTTTCATTATCTCACCATAGCCAATTCACACATGCTCAAGGCCTTCCCAACTTTCAGTTAACCAAGGGCTGTTTCACCTCCTCCATGTCCTTCAGTCAGAGTCTCCTCATCATTTCGAATGTTCTTATCTTAGTTTAGCACCCCCACACAGTAGATTTCCAAAAGTATTCATTCTATCTATCCATCCCCTAGCCTGTATGCTGTATACACTACCTTACGCAGTAATTTTAGCATTTTAAATAGGCTGGAATTTGGTGGGTAGTAATTTTAGCAACTTTTGTATTATTAAATGTGTGTATTAACTAAGTGTAGCAATTTCTTGAACCTTGTATCCAAATTACGCGAGTCCTTATAATCTATGACACATATACACATAATGTTATATAGTAGACTATGTCATATAGTAGTCACTGAGAACTCAGCAATGAAACTAAGATAAAAGTGATTTGATAGCTATAGCCAGACAACTACCTTTTCTTACATACTTATGACGGAAAGAAACCAATTGCTGGAAGAGCCTGTAGATGGAAAGTATGAAGAACCGTACAGCGATTCTCGCAGGGTTGGCTCTGAGCTCTGTTCAAATTAGTAACATTAAGGTATCTTTTTTAGTGCTCACTTCGCCTCATTATGACAATGACTTCAACTTCCTAAATGTTCACTATTCTGTATATGGAAATGGCAACAGTGGCACATGTTTAGCAGGTCTGAACAGCTTAATTGAAGCTATAAGCTTTTCTCAAGATAATGAATATGACTAGCAGGATGCCCCAATCAATTAGCAATATGAATGACTAAGCTATGTACTAATGTCAATAGAGCTTTGACATACTGCCTAGCTAGTCTAACTACACATGTGGAACATGACTATGTAAACAGCTTATGTAAGAAAGTGGACTCCGCCAGGACGGATGCAGTTACCCTCTGTATCACACACACACCCTTCCTCTCCAGGTCAAAACTCACTCTCTATTGCTGAACCCACCTGTTCAGACCAAGTGAACAACACAAAACTTTGACGATGCATGACTGACAGAATGAGAAGAATCTGAGGGCATGCCCAGTACACTAACATGTATTTCCATTTGTGTGAAGTTATGAAAATGATCCTGTGCAAGTTACAACCAAACTAAATTTCATCGCTATTAGTAAACAATGCACACCTTGTAGCTCTGAACAGGAGTGTTGTATACGCTCACACATGGAAAACCTGTATCATTTCATTAGTTTCTGTATCACCTGTATCATTCTCGGTCAATCTGTGTTGTTTCTAAATTGTTCCTACCCACTTGCCACACAGGATGGTCTAACAAGCACTACCAATAGTCTTTCTCACATCATACGGCAAAGCAAGTATGCCCTAGCTGTGTACAGAACAACTTACGTCCAACCATGGTAAAAGGGTATTTCTCCAGTTTGTGCTGGTCCCACTTTTATTTCGGGTACAGGAACCGCTTGTGGCAGAGAGATTGGCAAACACTCTGGGAACCCCTTCGCACATGCCTCGTCTCGAATACGATATCCCAGCCTTCGGTACAACGAAATGAAGAGATCACAGACAGTGGAGCACGATGGAGTGCTTCGTACCGTCTCTATCGCTCTCTGGTAGTCCACGCGAACGCCTCCTCGGCCGAGAGAAGCAACTACCAGCCGTCTCACTTCCACCTTCTTGTGCGCACCGTAAGCGACTTCAGCTATCAAAGGGGATAAGTTTAACCGATAGTGGCCGTCATGTGAGGTGCGCACAGCAGTCGCCACTAGGACGGGGGTACGAGGGCTGATCCTACTGTTCTGCGGCTTCAGGATAGCTCCATAATTCTCGTCCAAAACCAAAATATCTCCGGTTTTGACATCTGTCGTGAGCTTAACAAGGTCTGCGTCTGAATCTTCAGGCGCAGTGTGGTAGTATCCTTCATTGGAAGAGCAACAGTTGCCCATAACGCTTAGATCGGACTTGGGATCATTCGCAACAAACTATACAGACACGGCCATTTCACACTGGTGACGTCACAGGAAGGGGACTTGTACACGACTATCACGGTGGATATTATATAAAAAATTAATTATACAGAGTATGACGTAATTCGACTAGTCTTCTGCCGCAGGCAGCCCCTATATCAATCAATCAATCAATCATTATTAAAGTGCACCACACCATAAGGCGCTAGGACGTACAAAAAGTCCAATGTAGCACTAACACATGTCATGCAAGTAACTAAGAGTCGTACACTAAATCTTGCATACCACATTGAGCAGAGATGGTTGCGAAGAGTATATTTAGTGCATGCTGTAGCCAAAACAAAGGCCGCCTGCTTGGTGAGACTCTGCCCTTGAAAGCCAACACACCGGCTGACCAGACCCCACCCGTCCGTCGGCCATTTTATATGTTAGGTACCGATGACGTCAGTATATAAAAATGGAGGGGAGGAAGCGGTCTGGTTTACGAGACTACTCGAAATGAGGAGGGATTCAAAGAAAGGAAGCTGCATGCACAGTCTGTCTGTGTCTGTGTGCCCATGCTGTATGGGTACATGCTGTTGCATTGCTCTGACATGTTGTCGTGTCCTAACTTGCGACTGATGACAGCAAGTAGTTCGAGTTGGGGCGGCAGCCCCACGAGTTTTATAACTCGAAATACTTGTTAAGTTATTCCCTCAATAGTGTTTTCTTTCATTGTTTGACAAGTCCTCCTAAACTAAAACAGACATTATCAAATCTTCACAGACTGTATATTATAGAACTGCGTCAAGAGTTGCCCCTCTTACGTACTGTTCTTCTGGCTTTCGCATTATACTTTTGGTTTACATGAAGACCACTATTTTTGGTTTCATTAGGCTGATACCGTATACGCTTTAACTTTCGCGGATGGCTGCTGATCTGCAAAAACCGCGAAAGTTTAACCCCTCGAAAGTTAAAGCGTATACGGTATGTACAGTGGATTCCAGTGGAAAAGGTACTTGCAAATTGCTTGCTAATGGCTTCACTGAGGAAACAGTGTGAAACACATAAGCCAGCTGTAGTCAGGAATATAAAAGTGTTTTAATATATACACTATACATGTGAGTGCATATGCATGCATACCTTGCATATTGCACAGCACTATAATTATGCATGCCAATATGACTTTATGGGGCATCCCTCAGGCTGACTTTCTATATATCTACCATAATCAAAATCACACATGCATACATATACATAGATTGTGAATGTATATAATTATATAAGAAGAGATGTGCTGATATCGTTTGTAAAAGGCAGAGGAAGTTGTTAGTGAAGTTGATAGGTTGACAGCAGAGTAAAAATTGAGACTAGCAGATGGTGTGGGTAGAGTAGGGATGAATGGATCTGCAAGAATTGTGATGCACGTTGATGAAGGAAACTGTTGACGAATGGCATGAGATGGAGATAATGAGAAGCTGGTGGTGGTGGTAAACGAGGCGTGTGAGAGTGCTGGAATATGAAGGGTGTGGTGGAGAACCGGTACAGGAGGTGATTTATTGGAAGCTAGACCCTATGGAGACCTACGGAGATTGGAGTGCCTTATGGGGCAAATGTCCTAGTGTTTGCACAGTATGTTACATGAACACAATGTGCATTTAAATTATTATACTGATGCACGCGTGCACGCATACACACACACTAAGCATTAAATATGGCTTTCGTTATTGCTGGAATAATGTCAGAGAAAGATGTGCCATTGTAGAGGGGGAGAAAGGAAATTATGCAGTGGCTAAGGTGCATGCATGCATGCAAAAGCACTGTGAACGCAAGTGCTGGTGCTGCTGTATTTGTAAATATTAGTTCATTTTTGGGAGCATGTATGGAGGGAGGAAGAGAGAGCATGAATAGTGAAGGCATGGTGGAAGGTCAATACATACCTTGCAGAGTGGTCCTGAGTTCACTCTATGGGATTTGGCTAGGACTTCTAGTCCTCAAAGAAATGTGATGGGTCAAAGTACTGAGATGTTATATCATTTGTTTCTATATATACTTTTTCAGACATTCCTAAATCCCTTGAATTTTAATGGAAATTTTTTATATTCTACTATAATTATAGTGCATGCGTGTCAAGTGCTTAGCACCTGGGCATCCTAGTGTCTGAGCATTAATTAAAATCAATATACACTTTTGTACGGCATCTAATGGCACCTGCACTGTATTCACTCATATTTGGTGAATTAGTCTAGCAAGTATAATAACATAATGATTATTGATAAACATAATGATTAAAGTCCTCAAAGAGGCAGCAATAATAGCCTGACAAGGGTTATGATGATAGCATATAACTACAGTACACTAAAACTGCACAAGCGTTCAGCAATGCATATGAATGAAGTACTATAAGAAAATCCTATGACTGGCCGGGTGTTGCTGGATTCTTTGGTGGGTTCAGCGGCACCACTGTCTGCACAGCAGCAGAGTCCTGAGCCTGTTCAGGGTCAATGCTGATGACGATGGTGGAGGACTGCTTCTGCTGCTCAGGAGCAGCAACAGAAGGAGCAAAGTGGGAAGCCATTCGACTGAGTATACTCATCTCTTTCATCTGCAGCTGATTGGTGACAGAGTCAATCTTAGCCAGTTGGAAAGGAAGCTTGGATAGGTCTGCCTTCATTTCATTCAGAAGGTCGTCCATTTTGCTAAGAGCTGAGGGTTAGTAGGAAAATTTCAAATAATTGCGGCACACCACCATGCCTCTAGGGACATATACATACGTCACTAGGATTAATAATGACTTAAGACATGCTATGAAGGTTTTACTGCATATTTATGCAGTGGGTGATTATACACTGCTAGGATGTAAGGTATGAGACACAGACAGCCTACAGTATTAGCACACACATACACTATTTGCCGTATTCAGACTGCTGCTCAGCCTTGCTAAGATCATCCAGAGATGACCTCAGACAGCGTACATGTGTATGCAATCCCCTAATGTGATGATCAAAGGCAGGTTCGGCTCCTAGCAATATCTTTGAATTCACTTGCTCCTCCATCAATCGTGGCATCAATGTTGTGTTGTCTACACACAAATGCCTCAATGCACAGAAAAATTCATTCAAATGTTGGTAACAACTTCATTTGAACCTCGTTCAACCTTATTCAAAGTTTGATTCAAACGCTTCCACTGAAGTTTGGTCCAACTTCATTCAAGGTTTATTATACCCAACTTCATTAGCACACAGGGTAGTTATACCTCCTCTATGGGCGAAACGCTTACCACATACCATACATGGAAAAATCACCATACATTCACTCATTGCCCACAGCAACAATCACTGTACAGGATTTCTTGGGTTGGTTATCCAGACTGGCTGCTAATTATGTACAGCCACAGGAGTAATGTCATCCAGGTGGGCAAAACATGACACAGAACAATGGCCCTATCTACTCAAGTGAATACAAGTAGAATCGCACCACTAACATGGCCTGACTCTTCCGCATATTATCCTAGAAAGTATATCTGCTACTGCTGAGGGTCTCGCCACCTTGCTCTAAAGCAAATGGCATCACTACTACATCAGTAATCAGTTATCAACAACGACTGCAAACATTTGATCAGTCTGGGCAAATGACTCAAAAACATGTAAACCATTAGAAAGCACAGTCTTAGCCAAAATGTAGACTTCACCTCGCCTCAACAGCACTATGGAATTTCTCTCTCCTGCTTTCACATCCTCAAGTAGATGCTTGTGGCCATCAACAAGGCAGTCCAGTTCAGTGAACCTACGTACATTGCGGGAGCCACATAGCCCACAGACATTCACACACGTGCCCACATGAGTGCACACATGCTCCCACACACTGCAGCTTTATTGCATGCACATGAGCGCATTGTCTGAGAGGATCTGCAGCTGGCCCACTAGAGCCAGTGCTGCTAGTGGCATGCAACTGTGACCTTCACTGACCTGGAGTGTAGCTGCATAATGCCCAGCTTAGGGTCATGCTGCAGCCCCAGACTGGCAGCTCGGTGCAGTTGTTCCTCCACCACTAAGGCCTGCTCCAACAACTGTGCACAAGAACGGTGTATGATAAGTACGTAGATACTAGACCACCACAAAATAGAAGCCAACATGCCACAGAACAACAAAAGTAAAAGATGTATCATGCATCATATACGTATTATGTATCATCAGGTCTTTTTAGGGTTACAACAGATTTACAACAAGTAAAACATCCTGCACACGTGATGAACAAAAGCGCAAACTGAGATTAGTTATGAACTTAGCAACTACGTACATACGTTACAAGTGGCAAGTTAGAGCTGAAAACAAAGTACCTTCAGCCTTCGTGTGAGAAACTTGTGTTTTCCTTCGATGGAAGTGTTGTCAGCACCTGCACACATCCAAAGAGGAAGAACAACAACCTATGTACCTTCCACTATAGAGCACTGACACACACTAGAGCCACAAGTAGCGCACCATCAACCAAAAACGGTCTGTTGATGATATCAAACCGAGCATCGCAGCAGATGTCTGTCCATCGCAGGTAGCCATGTCTAGTACCAGTTATGGAGGCAAATGCGCACAAGTCGTTCTTGGCCAGCACAAATATAAGCAACACATTCAACATACGTATAATAAGTATAGCATGGGTTCAGCACCCATACTAGTCCCGTAAAAGACCCATCTGCTTGTGGCGGCCATCTTGTCTGGGAGAAAGGGGCGCCGCTCCTTCCCAGACAAGATGGCTACCACCACTGGATGGGTCTGGGTACAGAACTAGACCCATACATGGTGGGTGGGTGCATTAGTGGCAGAGGGATTAAGGAGATACTCCATAATTCCAAGCAGCATCCAATAGTCATGTCTGCGTGACCACACAGTTGGATCAAAAGGTTTGTCCTGCTCAGAGTGCCAGAGGGAGTGTAGTTCTGTGAAGCCACCATCAGAGATGTTGAACATAAACTTGCACGACTGAAACTTGGGGGGCAGCACATCCACTGGAGTTGGCTCTCCTTGGGGAAAGAAACAGCATCAGCTGACAACACGAAATTCCACAACACAACACTAGCACAGAATAAGAGACCAGGAGCACACGGCCAACCAATGTAAGCCTATGTACGTCCCATGACCGCTACTAATGATCGAACTGAAAAAAATCTGGTGACACTAAATGATGCAATGTAAGGCTATGATGATGCGTGCTATATTAGCTTCTATTTTTGCCCTGCAGAAAACCCTCACCTGCAAGAAAACCTTAGCTGTCATAAACGCACAAACGCAGCCATGAGGCGGCTGGTTGCCAGCAACAACACAGGCTCACATTCTGACATGGCAAAACGGCTTTGAAATCAGCAATAACTTATACAAACGCATAATACAAGGACTGTAATGGTACTGTTTGTATCAAAAACACTCACTGCTGCCTAACACCTCACCTCTGAATTTCAACGGATCATCTTCTTTGACTTCCTCAGGTGCCATGGAGCACTCAGTCAATTCCTCAATCTCAACCTTCACTGGTTCATCTGCAATCTCCATTTCATCCTCACCGCTCTTCAAGGGAGGAGCTGCTCCCTCACTGTCATCCATGGGCTGCTGTGGGGACTCTGTAGCCACTGCTGGGTTTGAACTGGGCTTGTGGTCTTTCTTTACGCTGCTTCTTACCAGCATGTCACTTATAGTGGTATCACTGAGAGACTGCAGATACTCAGGAGGGGTACTGTGAAGCCAGTGACGGCCATTGATGTCTCGGTACTGGTCAATCTGCCAAGAGCAATGTGTTAAACAGGCCATACTCTATATGTGCATGTCAGTCCTCAGTACACTGTCTTAGGGGCTGACATTCTTACCATTGCAGTACAACAGTGCGCATCTCTATACATATGCAGATCACATCAAAGTCTGTGGCATTATTCCTTTGCAAACATTACTTGTTGACACAGAAAGGATCACATGCATGACTGATGCAGAAAGAGACTAACTTTATTTTTGACAATCTTCATTGTTCCTATCCGGGTCAAAACCATCTGTCTAGAGAAGGACTCCTTTGGAATTCCATCTGAGAAGCCTTCCTCTCTATTACCGGCCGGCTCACAAGCATGCCGAAGGAACAGCGCAGTGTACGCTCTACAATGAATGACAGGACTACACTAGGTAACATGTATCTGCGAGTGAGTGTGGACAGTTGGTTCGACCTTGAGCAGCTCACCTTAGCTCCTCCACGGACTTCATACGCAGCTCCCGTGGACACCTACACAGGTAAGCACATTGAAATTCGCCAGGGTATTGAATATTCTTAGGAACCAAACAAACAGTGTCTGGCGGAAGAGTGTGGTTTTACAAGCAACACAACTCTACCGCTTATAAATAAGCTGTGTACGAGTCAAGAGCTACACATATGACCTTCAACTCAAGTCCATAGCAACTATGTATAGTGATAATGGCATATCCGTGAGTACAATAGTCAAGCTACAACATTTCAGAAAGCCCTATTACAAACTCCTAACGCAATCATTGATGCAATTACCATGACAACAAGGAGTCCTTATCCATAGGGGGCATCCCAAAACGAAGAACACAGTTGTAAAAGGCTCGACGCTGACGTGGATTGAAGCCATACACCTGTTGGCAAAGGAACAGTGTGAAGATAGTACATCCACCTACAGTTGCATGAAGCCCACTACAGGAAGGCCCACTACAGGAAGGCCCACTACAGGTAGGCCCACTACAGTAAAGCCCATAACTGTCAGGTAATAGGCAATACTTGGCTGGTTCAGTAACAGAGATGGAAACGCTCTACCTGAAAGCCTGACAATTATCAAACTGTAGTGTGTGCATGTGTTTTGCATGTGTTTGTTACGTGCATGCATGGGTTTGCATGATGTGAGACATTCAAGACAACTTCGATTTTGGCAGGCTGGTTATTTTGGCCCTGACTTGTATACATTGCCTTACCTGGCACAGTTAATGCTTCATAGCTTCAGCGACTGAGCAGCATGAGTGAATTAGCACAACTACACAACTACACTTTATCATTGAACTGTACCCATACATTTGCTAACATAGGGTAGTTTGTTGCCTACACACAACACAACACAACACTACACTGCAGAGGTGCACCAAAATCTTCTCCACCTACCAACAGTGTGTCATTGACTTTGGCCAACAAAGGAGGCAAACGAACAGGCACATCCTTGGACTTTCCTTCCTTGCCATCCACTCGCATCTTCCCTTTGCTGCGAGATGCAGCTGCAAAGGCAAGGAATGTTCCATAAGCTAAGACCACACAAGGCCACTAGCTGGCTACGTAGAGCACACATCTATACACACCATCAACATCAAAGTCATGGTCGTCATCAGCCTCCTCGGAGTCATCTGGAGTGGACAACTGCTCATATTCTGAGCCATCACTGCCTAGCTCTGAGTACAAGAAGAAAACAGTTAAACGCTAAGCTAAGCTACGTAACTGTCCAAATGATTCACACACCTTCTAGCTGTGCCGCTGGGTCAAGGTAGTTGACTTTCTTTCGCACACGCTTCCCTTTGCCAAGTTTTGAAGCCTCCATTTCCTTCATTTGCTCAAAGTGGTGGCGAAGCAGCCTCTCCCAGAACAAGGGGTCACTTTCACTGAGCTCTTGTGTCTCCTACTCCAGGCGAGGAAAACATCAGTATAGAATGCAGTCCTAGGTTTAAGCAGCGAAGACAATCACACTATCGCGCCAACCTAGTAACACACCTTTAACACAACGGGCTCTTCTGTTTCCTGCACAGAAAAGAAGACAGTGTTAATGGCTGACTGATGTCTGTCACACTTAATCTCCTAGTGGATCAAACAGAACGTCACATACCTGCCCCTGCTCCTTAACGACAAAGCTGGCCACCTACAGAGTCATACAAGACATAATTATACTTGTGTGTTATCTGCAGAAGCTGAAGCATTCTGCAAAAACTCAATTTATCCATGAGTGTTGTAAACGTCACAAGAATGCACACATACAGATGTTGCTACAGATACCTAAAAGACCACCTAGTCCTATTGTTCAAAAGGTACTCTTAACCGGGCTGCACGTAAACTGACTACAGTATGTACTACTCCACCTATGTACTGTATGTACAATCTGTCTGACCAAATAAGGCACCTTGGACAGGTACTACAGACTAAGACGTCACAGCACCTGTGTGTAGAGGCTCATAGGAAAACTGCTCCAGTACATAGCTATCACATACATTCTATGGTTGGAAGCCACTAAAGCCATCCTACAGTATTGCCTTTTTGTATGACTGGAATAATGTATAAATAATGTACTGCTTATACAGCCTAAAACATTATGAGTGACCTGCTACTACACTCTGCTGCCATGCTACAAGGGGTTAGGAAATTTGCCTCTGAACATTGCTAGCAATACACACTAGTCCATATCTGTCTACTACACAGGGCTATGTCTATCCAGCACAGTATTACACACAAGGAGCATGAACCAACAAACTGAGACACATTCCCAAACACTGCACTTGTATGTACACACATACCTTGAAAGAGCTCAGGTACTCGTTGGCCAGGAGCTGTCCACCATCAGTCTTGTCCACTGGAATGCCTTCTCTATCTCGGTCCAACAATGATTCAATGGCAGCATTGTCGTAATGAATCTGCTGCGTCTCATCCACATCTAAATGTGAGGACAGCACACTAACATGGTCTGAAGGGAGTGGACATAGAGTGAACAGAGGGCTGCATACCTTCTTTAAAAAGCTCTTCTGTTCCAAATTTCAGAATGTCATCCATTTCTCTCCTTGACATCGATGGACCCTGCCCAGCCCCCATCCCTGGGTGAACCACCAGGTGAGTCAGCATCATCTTTCGCTTTGCCACCTGTACAGAGGCAAGGAAAAGAGACCAACATATCCACACAACAATACAAGCTAGGCCTACATTCAATTGTCCATGACGACAAGGAATCGCACAGGCTAGAACACAGCGCCCACCTCAAGAATCCTCTCCTCCACAGATGCTCTAGTCACAAAGCGATAGATCATCACCTACAGATCGGGAATCATAAGCAGACCAGTCAACCAACGCACTGTATACGTATGTTGCCCTTGACATTTGTCACACAGCAAGTCACACAAACGCCATGCTCACTCACTTTGTTGCTCTGTCCAATTCTGTGTGCTCTGCTGAAGGCCTGAGAGGTGTACAAACACACGCAATGTGGACTAAATACGGTACGCGTCATAAAAAAATGTGATGCCAACCAAAAACTGCCGGTGAACAATCAATGGTTATAAAATAATGGGTAACTAATACCGCTATTAACAGTTGACAGTTAATTTGTGATTGTAATCTTTGTGACGCCAGCCAACATGAAAAATGCTTCAGAAAGTTCGGCTTCTGTAGGCAGCCAAAACGTCTGAATCGTCTTTTCATGTCGGCTGGCGCCACGATTCCAATCATGAATGCGTACTGTACATTTGTACAGTCTTTTAAATGTTATAACAATATTGGCAAGGTGAAGACAGAACTAGATGCAGTTCACTACAGCCATTCATGTACGTACTACATACATGCTAAATGGGTCAACTCACTGACAATGAACAGAATTAGCATATGAAACAATGGGCTGGGGAGTGGCCATTAGAGCACACCTGTATGTCATTGTGTGGGTTCCAGTCGGAGTCATAGATGATCACAGTGTCAGCAGTGGCCAGGTTGATGCCCAGGCCGCCAGCTCGTGTTGACAGAAGAAACACAAATGCCTCTGATGTAGGAGCTGCAGATGGGTAATAACACAGTCATGCCATTAACACGTCTGCGTTGCTGTACGTATGTGACACGACAGGGAATACGCATGCATAGATATCTGTCTGGTAGGGGATCATTGCTATGTGAGCATAAACAGCTGAAGAAGATCTATTGGTCAACACGTTCTGTAACCTAATGAAGTGACAAGTCCATTAATCTTGCTGTCCATATATGTCCCAAGGGCTAACCGTTGAAGCGGTCAATGGCCTCCTGCCGCTCAGCACCACTAATAGACCCATCAATGCGCTCAAACTGGTAACCAAGGTGCTCCAGGAAGTCTTCCAAAATGTCCAGCAATTTGGTCATCTACACAACACAATAGCAAGCAAATTTAATAGGATAGTGTCACATGTTGGTAACTTGGTATACAATATGGCACAGTGACAATACTCCTGTGAACATCATACAGTGCCATGTACGGATGTACATACGTATAACAATGCTAAAAAGTGACTTCTACAGAACACCTCCTTGCCTTTGGAACTGTACACCTCATGTGTGTACTTCCATGAGTGTGCAAAATAATTTAAAAATAGTGAAGTTACCTCAACTTCTATGGCTGAATCCCAGTTTAAAAATTTGCATGTACATACCTACCTATTCGACAGTCCCACCTACCACATCCAATCTAATTTCTTGTACCAGGGCATCAAACATTTTGAACTTGTGGTGATTAGAGGCATAAGGAAATGATGGCCAACAGCGCAGACAATTTAAAATACTCAGACACATCAGTGGAGGAGACAAACCATTGTAGCTATTTTATACAACGAAATTGCTTAAATATATTGAAAACAATTGACAATGACTTGTCAGTGCGCTAGTAGCATGCGGCTATTAAGGACATTTGGACACCTGCAACTGCCAGAGAATATTGTCACAAGGAGTAGGGCAAAGTTCACAACATACGTGTTGTAGCAGTGGATGAAGAAGAATCATGTATATACGTACATACATACGTACGTACGTATATACATATATACTTGCACAATTGCCTCAATCATGTCATTTCACGCATTACATTATTCTTCCCACAGCACAATGCCTGAATCAAGATAATAATGCAGGACATACGTAGAACCAAAAATGAGTAATCAGAAAACGTCACTCTTCATTATCAATTAGAAGCTAACCAGAACCTTTGATATAATATGTGGTAGGTAAATGGGAATGCAAAATCCCAATTAAATTCCACATATGGTATGCACACACCTGAGAGAAAATGAGGACTCTGTGGCCACTCTCTTTCAGTTTCTTGAGCATTTTCTCCAGCACAATCATCTTCCCGCATGCTCTGATCAGGGTGGCTCCTTCATAGTAGCCAGCAGGAGTCAAAGCTGCTTCCTACACACATCAGATACATATCAACACTATAATTCATTACCAAGTGCACAAATACACATTAATGTGCAAATGGTTAGCCAGCCATTCCTGACCTCAGCTGCTGCTGGTATGAGGTAGGGGTGGTTGCAGCACTTCTTCAGCTCCATCATCAGGTTGATGAGGGAGTAAGACTGTGACCCTCTCCCACTCAGAGCCTCAAAGTTCCTCGTAAGAATGTAGCGGTAGTACTTCCTGGAGAATGATGGGTTGCATTTGGTGAAGGTCATGGCAATTAATGGCTTCAAGCTGCATGAACTGGGTACACACACTGCAACACAGTGAGAAGAATGCCTTACTTCTGCACTGGACTCAACTCGACCCTGACAATTAGCTCGCTTTTAGAAGGCATGTGCTACAGAGAAAAGAGGCCACCACTCCTGCACTAAAAGCCTTCAGAGACAGATTTCACCGTGCATGCACTGAATCATACCTGCAGCACATCAGCTTTCAGTCTCCTCAGGAGATGAGGTTTCAGCAGATCATGTAACTTCTGAATCTACTCAGAACCGCAGGAAAGGAACAATGCCAGGTTTCAGTGACTATAACAATGGGCCGCATGATGATCATAGGAACACAAGAAAGACTAAGATCGTCAAAAGATTACATTCCATCCGAAAGATTACTAACAGTCACCACTCATACGTGTACCAAACCTGGTCTTCCTTTGAGATATCCTCAAATTCATCTTGAAACTCATCTAAGGAACTAAAAAAGGTACAAAGTAGAGTATGGGGAACTGAATACCATCTCTAGTCCTCATCTGGTGAGAGCGCTCTACGTAGGTACAAGACAACAGCAGTACACAAGTACCTGAAATCCTGTGGACAGAGGAAGTTGAGCAAGTTATAGAGTTCCTCCAAGTTGTTTTGAAGTGGAGTGCCTGTGAGGAGCAACTTGTACTGGATGTTGTAGGCACTTAGGACTCTGAAGAACTGGGAACAAACAAGCCACAAGCAATGAAGGGTAATAAGTGTTGCAAAGACAAGAAGTGGAGAGTGAGACAGTTGCTTTGAAGTTTCCAATGGTGTGTGGCCAGGTGAGACCACCATTACAATACTATTACGTAGTAATAATGCTGTAAGTGATTGCAGTGTACAATGTGTGAACAAGACAAGTGACAGACTGTAACAACATATATATTCATGTTCACGCAGAAGCAGTGAGAGGTGACACGTGTCACGTGCACAAAGTGAGGGACAATAAGTCTCGCATGCAAAAGAAGTGTGAGGTGTCAAATGTACTGTAACAAAAGGATGTGATAAAGTGCAGCAGCGTCAATTAGTGTCAAGTAGTGTCAATTGGAAGCAATATCCCTGTAGTAAATCACTGCGTGCATTTGTAGTTGGTAGTGCTCACTTTGGATTGATTGTTCTTGAGTCTGTGGGCCTCGTCCACAACCAGCACAGCCCAATCAATGGACTGCAGAACAGTTGAATCCAGACTTACCAATTCATACGACGTCAAAAGCACATGGAATTTGATTGGTGCATCCTTCTGCAAATAGAACATGGGGAATAGCAGTAATGTAGAAGGTTAAACATAAGCGTATGTCAACTACAGTAACTTTAAGTATAGGTTATTGAATGAGGTAGAGGTTGGGATGTGATTCATCACTCAAGGCACAAAGCGCTGAGAGTGATAAATCGCATCCCAACTGACACCAAATTCAATAATAGTTTTATGTAATGTGGGCATAGGTGTTTCCTTTGAATGGAATCATTTACGTAATTAAAGCAATAAGAATCCACATTGTCATAAGAGCCCAAGGTTGATAACATATCGACCACATCAGAAGAAAACGCCCATGCACAGTTGTGCAGACATCCTATGACCTACTTGTGTGCGTGCGTGCGTGTGTGTGTGTGTGCTCAATCGTCGCTCACCTTCACTTTCATGAGCTTTGAACCGCCTGGCTTGCCATGTCCCTCACTGACAGTGAATTCATGTTCCCTGCAACCAGAAGGCAAGACACCAGTCAACCCTTAACCACATGTGCATGCCAGCATGCAGCTACAGACACCCATGTTGACAGATGCAAGTGGCAAGACATGTCCCCACATCAGACGTGGTCCATTGACTGATTGGCTCTTTACTGTAGGTCCTTACCTGATGGCAGCCCGGCAATCCTTGTCCCCGTTGTATGCCACCACATACATATCAGGAGCCCAGAGCTCAAACTCTCTTTCCCAGTTGATGATGGTCGAGAGAGGAGCACTGATGAGAAATGGACCATTGGAGTGACCCTATGTACATAAAGGATGCAAGATAATAGGCACATACGTACGTACGTAATGCACTCTACATGTAGTTCACTGCATACAGAATTAATGGTGTGCAGTGCCATGAAAGAAGGTAGACCGGTGTCTGAGCAAGGATATGCTCAATGAGAAACATTCTACCTACTCCACTCAATAGTTCACTCTAGAGACTCAGAAAATTGAAGCAGTAAGCGCTTATTATATTACGCATACGTAGTCCTTACTTCTTTGAGCAGAGAGTACAAGAAGCAGATGGTCTGAATGGTTTTCCCCAATCCCATTTCATCCGCCAGGATGGTGTTGGTCCTCTGTGACCAGGAGAACCTCAGCCAGTTTAGTCCTTCCAGCTGGTAGGCGTGCAGACTGCCTCCACACGAGGAGACAAAGGACGGCTGCTCCAAGTAGGTCTCTCTGGGCTGAGTATGCAAAGTGAGTGCAAAAGGTTAGAGTAGTACATACATACAACATGTGCAGGACCAAGGGTACATATGTATGTATGTACGGAAATTTGCAGTGGGTATGCAGTTGGGGAAGAGGAAGATACACACACAAGTAAGGGCAGGAACAAGTAAAGCTAGCAATTGTACAGTGATGCCTGTTGTGAGACACGCCAACAAAAGTAATGCACAGTTTCACCACAGGTGTGTGTGTGTGTGCGTGTGTCTGCTTACATCAGAGTATTCCTTGCCACCCTTGCGGCCACTCTTCCTCTTCTTCTGAGTGAAGTGGGCTCTAGATTGCACAGGGAACAGGCACACTGATGGCACCTTACACAGAAAACTAATAGGGTCTACAGTTTAAGTATGATATCACATTTTCTTATAAATGTGGCAGAATATGCACAGGAAAAATTATGAAACTATGGTACTGCTCCACGACTACTGGTATGGGTGTTCAACCATTGTCCATGCAGACATTAATCTTTTAACAAGGTATACCATACATATACGTAAGTACATAGTGCTGACAAGAGCAAAAGCCCATGATCAGGCGAGCGCACAGGAACGTATGTTTAGCCACTCCTACAGTATACGTAGTGATACATAACACCAGCTCGTAAACCATTTAATTAGCTCCGCAGCTGACAGGGATGGAGTTTGCTATCTCTGACAATCCCTGTACCAGCAACCAGAACAATCGTACAGGTTCCGGTGCCACTGTGTAAGCCCTGACAGAAGAAGGAGCATGAGTAGCTGTCTCCTTACACAACAGTTTGCAATCTTCGCTATATAGTCACACAAGTGCTTGCTTTCGTCACTCCTCATAACCAAAGGAGACAGGACACTTATTTGGGTACTCATTAGCACTCTAATTCTATCTCACATTCCTCATTCACTGTCACCATCACAATACATATGGGCGTTGAATGGTAGCCATTCCCTCTCTGTACCATTCCTAAATACGTACAGCGAATGCTACTGATGCACCCCAAAGCACACATGTAATGTGCACGTTTATACACATCTGTACATTGCAAAACCGACACACACTTGCATTGGAAATACAAAAACCAATTACCTACAGACTGTAATACAACTGAACCAGTAAGGTGTACGGTGCATTAAATGCACTTACTTGAACTTATCGTACTGCTTCACTGCTGCCACTGCACCCCTGAACAGCATCAAATTGATTTGGAAAACATACACAATATGTACAAGCATATCTATTAATATACATACAGGCCATGGAGGCAATGACCAGATAAGCCTACAAGTGATAGAGGTGTTTAAACCTCTAATTGGAGATGTGGGAAAAGGAGTATGCATCACATACATCCCTTATCTCCTGTAACTACACACTGATTGCTGTGTGTTGGGACTATTACTAGTACTTACGGCACAAAGCTGTCATCGTCAATATGCTCCCAACTAGCTAGATCATAGGGGAGGTCCCTCCACTTAACCAGGTACTCAATTCCAGCTTTTCGTTGCCTGTACATACATACATACGTTGAAGGAACAGTCATTAGTAATGGTGTACAGCTGAAGTTGTATACTATAGTACTAAAGGAAGCAAGACTACGTTGAGATGCAGAGATACGTACACATGTCAACAGCCGAAGCGAGCACTAGCAACAGATCAATCCACTGGAACAGGTATACACACAAAACCATTCAACATGTACATACGTACAGCACGTACGTACCTTTTGCTGATGATTCTGTGCACTTTGAGCCACTCTGGCTTTACCCCTGCCGCTAGCAGGGACGTCTCAAGCCTGTCCATCTTGTCCTCGTTGACAACACTTGTGCTTCTCTTGCGAATCCTCTTGTGCTTGTGCGGGGAGCTCTGGGGCGGGGGATTGTCCATGTTGTTGCGTCGCATGTAACTGCGCAGAATGTGCTGTTGGTGCACGTCCAGCTGGAGAGCCACAGGAAGAACAAGGAAACAGTACTGCAGGCACTATGGGTATAGATAATCACAAACGATACTCCATATCCCCACCAGAATTAAAGACTTTATGCTACGGCATGAGTGGATACCATCCCTCTCACCCTCAACTCTGAGACCCATGAGCACTTCCAGTATGACTTGTTCTTCCACTTCACCATGAACTCACGAAACCGAAACGAAGGGACACCCTTTGGAACAACCATGCACAGTACATCACATGAGCAGAAATGCAGAGGCTACAGAAACACTGGCCCTACTGTAGATGCATATACAGACGCTCACGGGCACCACATCCGTGTCAGCTTCTGCAAGCAAAGTGGGAAATACAAGAAAGAGATACTGCAGCATTGTTCAACAGCATATTAACAGACATGCCAAACAATGACACCATCCTTGCATCTCACTGAATCACCTAAACTGGTAGCTTTCAACCTAATTCACATATACACATACGTAACAGAAGGATCAATACTACTTCAGACATTCAACCCCATCTAGATCTTCACAAGGTTTAAAACTATGACGAAATGAGAAGGGTAATTTATGCAATCCATTCATATCGTTGGAAAGAGCTCTTCAGATTGGTTGTTTTAAGTCATATAAGATAACCGTAGGCCTTACTACTCTGAAGTTAGAAGCGCTTGTAAAGCTTACAAGAGAAACACTTTTTTCTGTGCGTGAGGTGCAATATTTATACAAGCGCTTCTAACTTCAGACTAGTGAGGCCACAGCCATCATATATGGTTTAAAACAACCTGTCGGAAGAGCTCTTCCAATGATATGTATACACCATGAATGGATGGCATAATTACACTTCTCATTTCGTCATAGTTTTAAAGCTTTACATTATGGTATGGTCCTACCTCGGTGTAAGAGTACTGTACCCTGCACAGCAGTGAGCCTACGCTAACATCATCCTCACCTTCTGGCACCTGGCTGCATGTCACAGCTTGCCGGCCCATTTCCATTGACACCTCCTTCCACCTCCAAGTCAGAATCTTCTGCACTCTACCATCCAGGCCAACAGCCTGCCAGGTGATAGGATCAATATATATACATTGCTTGTGTACGGTCAACTACAGACTCATGCTTGTGTGACATGCACGCTTCTTACAACTAACAAATGGAACTGAGATGCATCTACAGTTACGTACAAAAGGTACGTACGTACATGTGTCTGCGCAGAAAGTATTCTAGCCACCGCTACTATAGCCGTTAGCCCTGTCTGCCTGCCCTTGCATGCAGAGGTGTGAGAATCCCTCACACCTACTACATACACACAAAAATTGGACTAGGCACAGCTGCTAACAATACCCTCATATTACATCACCACCCTTTCCTTTACAAGTCTAACAGTAACATGAGATCAGATCACTGACCGCAGCCGACTCGTCTATTCTTCACATAACACTGGCTACACATGTACACCACCAGATGCGGATAAAATGTGTCTTACCGAGCATCGATGACAACTCCACTCCCCTTCTGGTACGGCAGACAGGGGTGGTATGGAGCAGTGCAGGTGGAAGGCAAGAGGGCACTTGTCGCAGCAAATCAGCTCCCCTCCATCACGGCACGCAAAACAAAAGTCAGAGTGTCCAAAGGATGGTTCATCTTCACTTATCTCTGTCTCATCAGACTACAAGTAGGAGTTGAAACAGACACTGTGGTGTCACTACATTAGAGTTTGAGTGAACAGGAGTCTAATTGTTACTAGTACAGAACTATAGCAGACGAGTGAGCAGATCTTGCTCTAAACACACGGCATGTGCTTACTGTAGGTGGTGGAATGACAGCTACAGTTTGAGTATGACTGAGCATAGTTTACACAACTGTTATGCTTGTAGGGAGCAAGGCGGGACCGTAGCACCTACTCTGGCCGGTCAGGCCATGACCAGACTGGTTTTCAGTCACTCAACAGTTCTTTTTTATTGATATGCAACATTATTACCTAAGTATAAACTGCACAACCTAGCCCCTAACCTGACTGAACGGTTGTTGGCACAGGACAAGGATTGAATGGTACCAACTTCCTAGCAGATATAGTTCCTAGCGACCGGTTTATCATGACCCATCGATCTGCAACTGGTGCTCCTTACTCGTCTGCCATATTTGTTGCATAATCATAAGAAATAATGAATATTATATTATAAGCAACGGGCATACAAGGCAGCGAAGAGTGCCTAAAGTGTTCACCATTACATACATGAAGGTGACTTAACTTTAATGGCAGTGTGTCCAAGTTGACTTTCTCGGGTCTTTCTAAGGAAGCGTGTTATGACTGAGAGTAGATGTTCACTTGATTACTATCTTCACATTTGTTTTCAGTTTACATGAACAGCTTGTGTACCGTTTGTGTCCCATGACTTCTCTAACTCAGTTTAGCACATGAATTCCAGCATATTCGTACATCCTTACTAGGGCTGTAGATCACTTGCTGCAGACAATCAAGCAGTTGGCTGGCAAGCTCAGGGGTACTACTGCAGTACCATTTAACAATGTGGTGAAGTACGTATCCCCCGACAAAGTCACTAGACAATCTCCTGCATCAATACTCTAAAAAGACAACCTAATCAAAATCGTAGTGTGAGTTGAAGTCTGGCACACGGTGGAAAGTCATGTCCTGTGTCCCTGGTTGCCAAGACTGTTGTGTCAGGTGAAGTGGAACTAACACACCATTGCCATTCTCAGATTTACCTTTGCATAAATCAGCATACACAAACAGCGGAAAATCACACACAATTTGTGTCTCACGGGTTGTGTCCCATGTGAACTGTACCAGGTCCAACTGGAGACCCATATAATCCACCACAAACATGCACGTTGACTATCTCCATGAATCGGTTCCACTACCTATAGCCTAACCAATGATACCAAAGATGAGTATGGAAGATGTGTTACAAATACGAATACGTATAAGCAGGTCTACAATTTCCAGACACGTTCGATCCAGTTGCAGGTCGCATTACCATCAGACTGCTGTACCACAAAGAGCTATACGCATTGCTTTAAGATTTGACTGACAGAAGGCAAGCGTTGCATTCTCTGGTGACAAGAAATACTACATATACGTACACACACTATTACACGAACCTCCTCCTCCACCTGGCTGGGACTCTCCTTTGAATCAGATGGCACTGAAGAGCACGTGTACAGGATACAAGTGCATACATATGTACGTACATACGTACGTATACATAGTACAGATATCGCACACTATCATTGCAAAGAGAAAGGCCTCTACTACGGCAGCTACCAGAGTCCACAGCCACAGACGCCCAAGGGAGGCATGCTCTGCTACCGCAAACACACAGTCACACAAATATTTAGATGCTGTGATTGCAGAAAACATGGTATACTAAACATGTTTAACTACCAGGAAGAATGCCCTGAAGTACTACGTATTTAGTGGTTAAGGCTGTTTCAGGGTACTCTCTAGGTAGTGGTAGAGCATTTGCAGGATAATCCTCTAAAGCACTAATTTACTGTGTGCATAGTAAAGTCAGGCTATCGCCCATGGTTTAAGATGACACTTGCACACAACCACAATCCCCATCCCCTGTCACATGCACACCTTTACTCTGGATAGCAAAACTGGTCACGCTACATAACTTGACATACTGAACTCAGAATACAACACACTACACATGCACACTATAGTAAGTAGCCAAATTGCTACTAAGAGTGCCTCATTTACACTACACACCAACCTTCATCCTTCTTCCTCTTTGCTCGTGGCATGGAAAAGTCACTGCCACTTTCATCAGAAATCTACCAAATGAATACTTACACTAATAGAGCCTGCAAGGGTACAGTGCAATAAGCTAATGCAGTGCTTACTTCCCCAACTGTCTCTGCAAGAAACATAGGACTGCTCGAGCCCGACCCCTCTCCTCCACGACCCAGCACACGTATTCGCAGAGGGGGAACTTTCTTCTTCCGCCTACTTGGCCTCTCTGGGGATGGTTCAGCCTCTGCATAATCTGACCCCTCCCCCTCTTCCACTGCATAGATTCCCTTTGAAACATTGCGAGCCCTTCGAGACAGCCTGTGACTGCGTGGAGACTCATCTTGTGCTTTGGACTCAGCTACGCACATTTGAAACAGCCAGATGACAAGGCAGGAGCTTGGGGTCACCCGCCAGGCATACAAACAACTTGCAACGTGACCCTTCTGCTTTCCACTTGAAGCAGTCGGCAGACAAAAGGGTCAAAGCCAAAACACTGCCCAGTCTGAAGGATACTGTTACAAGTATGCACAAGATCTCATTATACTCACACAATATGTGACTGGCAACATGGATTGTGTCAGTGCTTGCCCTTCAAGGGGCATGGCACTGCCAATTGAGCAAAACGTCTGCACATCTAGTGGGCACATACCAATTATGTGCAAACACTCCATAAACATGGATCATACGCCATAAGGTAGTGAACACAGGGAACAGCATTAAAAACATGACATGTGTATGCTAGTTTTATCACCTCATCCGAGGTACGAGTTTATAGCGGCTCTGCTATGATTGTTTTCACTAGTCACGTAGCAGCTCTCTTTGATGGCCTTGGACTCAAAGGCTCTAGCAAACAAAGACTACAATTCTGGTCCCTTGCATGGAGTCAAGTTCAGTCAACTGTCTTAACAATTGAAATAACGCAAATACATACATGCGTACGTACCTCGCTTTCCTTGTCTTGCCGCTAAGTAGCTCTCCAGTTCCTCTGGCATAGATTTGGTTGTGTCCTTTAGGACCTGCCACTTGTTTGTGACTATCTGGTTGATTTCCCCACTCGTAGCATGAGGGAACAGACCCATGTAGTGCCTTTTAGCAGCAGATGAAAATGAGGCCTTTGTTTTACTGAGGACTGCTTCCAGGGGAAGGTCATCAAGGAGCTTGAATGAACGGCTAGCCATTTCATCCTCCTCCACATCCAAAACATCAACCTCTCTTGAACCTGGTCCAGACTCAACACTGGAGTCACTCTGTGCATAAACAAAGTACACACGTGAGTAAAGGTAAGCCACACATGACTATGAGCATGTACCAGAAGTACAACTCAGACTCCGTCCAAACCCAGAACCCACACAACTGATGACTGTAGACCATTAAATTACAAGACACACTTAGACCCAGCATTATATGGTTTTAGTGCTATAATTCTTGTTGACCTAATATATTCTATACAGAGCTGATATATCACAACAATGTATGTATACACAGTTAGAGTAGCAAATAGTGGACTACCATACAAACATAGCTAGCTACGTATGCCTTTAATATATGTAAACACTTGAATGGATGTTGGCAAAACATGGCTCCATAGACACTGGTCTTTCCCATGTCTATGTGGCACATGGTGCTCCCTAGATCCACTTTAAGTTCCTGGGCTTATACTTTGTCAGGAAAATCTACTTTGTTACAGAGATATCCACACTCGCTTGCCATTACCACAGAAGAGGAAAATCCTCTAACTATGTTATTACTATGACACTATGACAACTGCGAGCGGCCGGAAACACCGGCAGGCGATTTCCACACAAATTGTATAGCTTGCGTTAACATAGACATCAGACATGTGTTACATCTTCTGTACGATTTGATTGGCGTCGTGTGGTGCTATCTTACCATTGTTTTGCTCCTTCAGTCATTCAAGCATCACAGTCTGACAGCCATTTTCTAACCACCATTGCATCACGTGATCGTGACATTAACAATGACATCATTTTTAATTAGTAACAATATACTTGAATCACAGAATACCTATGACCATTTCCTATAATTGTTCCAGTAGAATCCTGATATCGCTTTCTATTATGCTCCAGTGGACAACAGTGCCAAAAGGAAGGCCGTTCCACCTACGGACAGGACGTAGTTGCTATGCAGCAGTCAAGGTGGAGCACAGCAAACACGCAAGGGCAAGCTGCGAGCGAGCATTGCAGCTACAAACTCTTAAGAGATGCAGGGTGGATTCAATGAACTGCAGAACAACAGGTCACAGGTGGCACTACAACAGCAGGTAGCCCATGCCAGCACTGGCAAGGTGGTTGAGAATCACCAACACACCAAGCGCTTGCAGAAGAGCTAATGACATGTGCAGACATAGCCAGCAATATCAGTGGGAGGATACATTCCTGGATGCAGTAGGCGGAAGAAATAAGCAATCAGCATGAAGAGGAAGAAGAACAGTGCATTGTTATAGAAAATGGAGAAGGCAGTGGCCTCATTGTTAGAAACCTCGTTCTTCCTGTGTGCAACCCTGCAAGACACAGAAATACACACACGGGCAACAGACTGAGTAGACAAACTAAAACAATGGATGTACGTATATTTAACAAAATCAAGAATTACATATTTCAGTGTGACTCTTTTCCAAACCCACCATCCACAAACATAACATTCCCAGCGCAATCTAACATGTGTATGGATAGTCAAGCACAATTACGGCACAAAATTAGAGTGAGCCCTACACCTGTATGAAGCATTGCGAGTTTGTCTGCACGTACGTATTCAGTCATCTCGCATGTCTAGCAGTCTACTTCTGTTACATGCTTCAGATGACAACTTGTCATGACTTGGTGCGCAGGGTTGTGGCCTTGTCTGCAGGCATGTGAGCTCCATGCTGCCTCAAGGCACAACCATACAAACTCGCGTACTTATGTACATGGATCAGTGCTGCTACCCTTACATTAGTGTTGCCAGGAGTTAGCTTGGCATCTAAAAATACTAATACTAGAATAATACTCTTTCCCTTTTTCATTGGACTCCGGTCAGCAACAATGACGTGAACAAGTCTCCTGCGCCAGTGTGTGACAGTGCAATAATAGCAACGGAAAGGTGAGGGGCGGGCATACGAGACTAGACGTGATCATTGGCTTCTTGGAACACTGCACTCAGGCTGGAAGATGTCACATCCTGCCCACAGTTGTTGGTGTCTGTCATCTCCAACTTGCTGCAAAACAGAAGTTCTTGCCGAGCAGCATGTGCTTCAAACAATCCTACAGCGCTGACACCATCTACTCTGAAGCCAGACTACCATGACAGTGTGTTGCTCCCTCGCAGCTTGTCCCACAATGCTGTGGATTCAACTAGTACTGTACCAGTGTAATATCAAGAGCTATTGTGGAAACACTGTAGACGCTTTGGGATATCAGTTGTGCATACAAGACATACACGGCACAACGATGTTTGTACTTACGTACTTACATGTGCATGAAACTTTTGTCACCCTTGGGTGGAATTCACTAGCCAATTGTGGAACAATTACTAAAAATAGATGTGTCAGTGTTTGTGGCCAAAGTGGCCAGACAATATATATATTACTTCCCTGTTACGTAGGTAGTGAATTTCACCAAACACAGCATACACAGCACAACGATGTTTGGACGTATTTTGTAGTAAATTTCACCAAAGATACATATGAGCTGTACTTAGCCACTGAGGGGCAATACTAAGTAAAGTGAACACTTACTTTTCATCCTTTTCTAGCTTGGACAGCTTTTTGCCAGAAGCAGAGTCATTCAACTCCTTCAGGACTTCTTTGGACACGGCAGCCTCACGTTTAATAGCAATCCTGAAAATCACATGAATTATAGTACACACTCATTGAAATCAATCCTAGTGAACAAGTGTACTGCATGTAATTGAAGAACTTTGTGAGTATTACAGAGAGCCATGAAGCAGTGTGATTCCTCAGCATTGTCATAGCACACCCACTGCTCTAGCCCTTGGATGCTGGACGATGGAGTCAGGAGCAGAGCGTGGTAGCCACGGTCTATGTCCTAGGCTAGTGAAAGCTTGAACACCTACGCACATGCAGCTGTTGTCTGTTTGGAGGGCCAAAATCGGAGAGTAGGCTACAGGTATTTACATGAATACTGTGAAGGTCAGGAGATGACAGCTACATAGCTGGAGACAATGCTAGGCAGGAACTGTAGAAGTGGATGGTGGATTTTCCTCCGATCTGATAGGCCTGCTTTGTCGCACCTACTGCATACATTGATACCCACGGATGGGTGTGGGATTTGGCTCAACGGCGACACACACAAGACGAATTATGGGCTGCATTGGATAGCTCTTACAAGAAACATCCACCTGTCAAAGATTGTATATGTCTGATGCGAGGACTACTGTCCAAGGGTATCTTAAGTTTGGGTCAAACAACACATCCATGGTTATCGTTTTATCATACTCTACTCACTCATCTTCAGAAACTGTTTCACAAGCACACAAAACTGAAACCCAAAAGTTTGAAAGGGTCGTCGTGTAGTCTTGACCACGGTACAATACAAAATGAGCAGAGAGCACAAGTGTCAACTCAGAGCAGTGATGGTACTCACTTGTGTCTCAGGTTGAACTTGACCTTCTTGTATGCAAATGCAACAAGCCATGTACTAACTCCAGTCATGACCAAGAAAAGAAGCGAAAATACCAGCATATCCATCATCTGGACACGCCAATACAGCCCTGGGCAGACAAACAGGGTACAGTCATGTGAAGCCAACTGACACAGTACATACAGAAACAAGCTACTGACGAGTGACAACCCTTTGCACTGTACAAGGCTACTCTTATGAATTGCTCTTGCTTAGTATTAATGCTGTATATACTGGTACTAGATGCTGTACTATTTAAGTAGCTCTGATACAATCATGCTTAGGACCTCGACATTGCAATGTTCGGTACTATAGAATTTTGAATCTTTTGCTTCTCTGTTCATCAAAAGTCCATGTACCCATGGACCACACAACTGTTGCACCAGTGTGTGGTCACAATCTACCACAATTTTACATACATACATACATGTATGTGTGAAGTGTGATTGCGCCAATTCCAGTTTATTCAAGTCAGTGTGCAATTCAACCTCTTCGTAGGCAGAAATCCAGAAGATTCAAGTCTTTCACAGCGTACTAAATTCAGTCATTTGGACTATTATTTCACACACGAGTTGCACATATAGAGCAGTCACATGTTATATCTATGCTAATTCAACACTGTCCAGCTGACATGCGTTGCTTGTGCAAGTTTGATTACCTCCTCATAGGTATCTCTTCATTGGAGAAAACATGCATGGCACACAGTTTTATAGATGGCGCAATGTTATCCATGCGTGTGCATACTTGGCTAACTGCATGGGTGCATTACAGTCGTTTTAGGCTTGGTTGCTTAACATAGGTCTAGTGTGTATGTTCGTGGTACGCCGATGAATTTTATTGGCCCCAATGACACGCTGAATGCCTTAAACCTACAGTGTGCAACCAACCCTTACTGCAACTGTATATGCACGCATGCAGCCAGCCAAATATATACAGACGACAAAAATGGCTGCCATCCGATAGCTATGAAACCGCTCCCCATTCGCCCTTACATACCTACATAACCGTTGCCCTGACTTTGTCCCACAGACAAAAGAGCATCCACGCATCAAAGCACTGTTTCGCATAACTCAATGAGTTCTCGCCCTACCAACAATACCGTTTGAGCCAAACTTCGTTCTAAACTGGTTTGTAAGCCCACGTCTATTGTTACGGATCATTTTACACTGCCGGTACACTTGTTTCCTTTATTTCATTCCCACACATGATACAGACATGATACAAACACACTACACCAATCGTATGCGAACAATCGCACCAAGACCAGGACTCACACAATGGCAGGGCTGACACTGTCAGCGCATTCCCATAGAAAAGAACTTGCGTGGTCCAAGAAACATCTTGGCTGCCTTCGCTAATCATTCTTTCCTCTTCCTTGGACCATTTTCCCTTTGAGCTCGGCATGTCTATACGGGACGAGTGGCGTGCTGTCCGACCTCACCACAAATGTACAATCGGTGACGTCTCATAAACGTCACATGACGCGCAGTGGGACAGGTGTAGACACACAATGGTCCAAGGGAGCCCTTTCGGTGAGCCTCTGTTACCGCTGGCGCCCTTCCAATCTAGCCAACAACAGTCCTGCGAAAAGGCATTCTCACTGGAGCATACACTGAGCTGCCGTTGCATGACAACCTATGTGACGTTGATTAGCCAAACGTACCTACTTTGGATAATTATGTTGAAACAGATCCATCTGTGTTGGAACAGGTCCACATGTACGACATTATTTGCCCTTAGTCTTCTCAACAGCAGGTGGCATGGGACCCGTTGCCACCATGGTGTAGCTACAGACAGATCACCAAGCTACCTCACTGCTGAAGAGCAGCAACAGCCTCATACATTGTCAGACACGTATATACCAGCTAAGAGTTCTTGCACTCTGCCATCATGTGCCTCATCACATGCACACTCCTCCGTCCACCATTCAGCACCCTATCCATGATTGGGTAGCATATCCCATCAAGCACCTGAAGGTTGACTACTCTGTGCAGACTATCTAGGATCTATATAATGACTCTTGCTTTCACTACAGTTCAGAATACATAACCCCTGTTCACTCCCCCTTCATTAGACCCATGGTGAAGTGAAATGAAGTGATTCGTAGTCCATATGGAAGGGGGGAGTCATTATATCCGAGGATATAATAAAATCCGATGTTGATAATAAATCATTGAAAGCAAACCACTAAATAAAGAAATCCTGCTAAGGAAGTGGTCCTATGGACCACCACACCATTGCCAAGTAAGTTTCATTTCCAAGCACCAATAGGGTACTTTAGCTCAATATAGATATAGGTTCACCATTGAGGAGGGTGGGACTGTGGAGCAGCAGACAATGTTATAATGAATCATCGTAGTTTTGTACACACTAGCCAATGGTCACACTTGTTTTGGACTCTGAAATGCCTGAAATAATTGTGACCAGTGGCTAGTGTGTACAAAACTACGATGAACGATATCCCTAGCCACTCAGGCCTCTACAAAATATTATGCAATATTCACGTATACCCCAACACCACAATAAACTCTTCTGTCTTGTATGCATTCCTCAGCTGCTTGTCATTTCAGTCACACACAGTAACATTGATCAATACTAATTATACTAATTAGATGTATGTACACATTATCTACGTATAGGACACATGAGCTGTATGCATGAGAGCGTCTACCCGTGCACTCCAAACTGGCCATGCACAATATTGCAAAACCAAGATCTGATAATGGTCAGACCCTAAAGGGGCGTGCCCATGATGGTCAGACCCTCCAGGGGCGTGTACTACATATGCTCCACTTGAAGATCTCAAATTAAATATATTATATGAGCAGATCCTTATCCCAAAAAACAAGATCACTCCACTGCACATGATTTCATGAACTGAAATATTGGACAATACATGGTTCATATATGCAGTCAGTAAATTCCACAAGACATGTTGCATGCACTCATGTAAATACACGTACGTACAACATACATTGACTGTGGCACATAAGTAGGATTGTGTGAGTCTTAAAGAACATCCAACTCCAGTTCTGTTCTGACTCGTCACAGCTTAGCAGCATCGGCAGTCTCGAGATGGTCTTCTGAATGTCACTGTAGGTCCCTTATCAACTGTATGGTCAACTTCTTTAATGAGGTGTTTCCATGAGGTCCATTGAGTACAGCATCCACCACACTACCATGTCTGGTGCCAATGTCCAACATCTGGATCCGGAGTGATTTGCTTCTTTCAATGGAAGTTTTCACTTTCTCCCAGAGTGTTGCATCAACCACTTCCTGCATAAACAAAAATAGGTGAACACTGTCTCATATTGTGTATGCATATCCACACACATGCCAACTGGCCCACCCTCATGACAGCACTGTACCCAGATACCTATGTGAAGAATGCTGCATGTGCATTGTCAATATTATGTGGTCACAACAACTGTCCATGAGGTTCATGCAGTGTCATCAGTGACACTATATATACACCACATATATGTATTAGCATAGATAGTAGAGAACAGGGATTGGCAACTCCCGATTTCACACCTTGTTAACACCTACATCCGGGTATGACCTTTGCTTGCTGCAATGAAAATGGCGTCGCCGCCGCCGAGATGCTAAAGACGATGCTAACGTGCTAGCAGACGCTTTCAGAGTCTTTGGGACACAGAAAACGAGTATTCAGAACGAAAGACTACGATATGTATCGTGTGATTAGGCGTTTCCTGAGCTGGTCTGACATTTGTTGCTTTGTATGAATGGATTGAAATACAAAATTGGTCATTTTGTCTACCTATGTACTTTGCTCAGGATACTTAGCATAATCAAAGTATGAGTTGAAAGGCATACACCAATTACTATAGGATTGGTCTAAGTCAAAAAGATCATCTGAAATGCCCTCTCACAACCAGGAAAGGTACAGAACTACACCACACTAATAATCAGCAGTTGTACACTATGAGGCCTGACAGCACCCCAGAATTAAGAGAAATCTCTTCAAAACCGGTCTAAAGGCATGCTACAGGGACTGAACAGTATTGCTCTTTAAGCCCTTTGAGCATACATGCAATGGCACTCTAGCACTACTTACACACCTATGCACCCACACAACTATAGCTACCTCACAAGTGATGTCCACACACAATGCGAAACATTTCAAACACATGCACAAACAAACAGGCACCCATGCACACAAAGACAAATGTATGCAAATACATACATACAATCTCTCCCACCCCTCCCTCTGTCTACTACCACACACTCATGCACATACGTACCACACAACACACAAGCACAGTCACCACAATCCAGCAGTTCATTCGATACTTGCAGGATTCACACCCAAAGATGTAAGCACTTTACTGCTCTTCGTACCATTGCTGCTAGAACAACACACACAGAAGAACGAAGCACATGTGACAAAAGGCCTCTCCTGTGTAGCACGTCTGATGAGTTGACAAGGAGTGAAATGAAAGAGGAAGGGTCATTGAAGACCAATTGATGCATCATACCATTATGATGTCATAGCTGTGGACAGTTTGGTCTATATATACACCTGACAAAGGCTAGGATGGGAAAATGGCAGTCAATAGAGCTAATCCCAAGAAGCCTCCAGTCTCATGGGTGGGAAAGGAAAGAAACATGGAAACCAACACAGTCACAGCAGGAGGCCTCTAGTTAGCTGAGCCAGAAATGAGCAATGGCTGCTGCCACAGTCATTCCACCCTCCAACAGGGTCAAAACTCAGGAGGCATTTGGTAGCTGCCATTTCACCCTTCCACCTGCAGCCTTTGACAAGTGACTTGTGGCAAAGTAATAAGAAGGATCGCCACATTGGTGAACAACACAATCTTACCAATTCAAAGGTGCAAAATTAAAATGAATTGAAACTCATTCAGCCTTGACCAGGGAACTGTCCTGAACAGTGCCATAATGCTGTGGAACTTGAGTTGCATGTTAATTCCTAGAATGTCAAGTGATTTTTTCTTCAGAATACGAATAGCTTGAGGCAGAAAATAAGTACATTACAATAGACAAGAAGGTTGAAGAGAATGAAATTTTCTGCAAACAAGCAAGTGCTACATAGGTACATACACATGCACACACACACACACACACACACACACACACACACACACACATTCACTCTTTTTCATGTGTGTAAAGTACAATACTTCTATTTTATGCATTGCATATAATCACCAAATGCTCCACCTTTAGTAGCCAATCACAACTACTTCCACTTCGTGTATAAGTTAATTCATGAACCGGGCACCTACACTAGTGCATCTAGACTATGAAGCTTTGAGGTGTGACATCACTACAGCTCACTTGGAAAATCATCCTTAACGACTAGCTTCTTCACACCTGGCTTCCTCACTATCCCCTCCACATCTCCATCAAAAAGGGATGTGGGACATGTGTGACCAGTGGTGAGTTTCTTCAGACTTGGGTTTAAACAGGTTGAGTTGATTCATTGGTTTCCACAGATGGGGCCAGGTCACACTGCTCGTAGCCCATCTTCTGCATGACAGCTTCTGTAGTCACACAACACAAAGACTCCCTGCCGCAAACAAACGATGTTCTCAATCTGGAGGGGAATGGGAGGGGAGGGGAGGGGAGGGGAGAGGAGGGAAGGGGCAACATGGCAACAGATTGCTATGGAGCTGTTTCCTTTGTTTCCATGGCAACAAAATATTGCTGGTCATAAATGGGGTCACCTTGCATGGGTGTAGGGGGCGGGGTCACCATGCACAGGTGCAGGGGTTGGGGCAGAGAGGCAGCAGGTGATGGGATGGTTTAACCTTGAACAGTGTTGCGTACATCACAACCATTCCATCACCTGACAGTGGCCGGTGAATAGAGTTATGTAGAGCAGTGAGGGGTGTGGTGTAGGGCTAATGGAATACATGCACTCCCTGAGTCACCTGCAGCTTGATAGAGGCAGAATTTAGCTGAATCAACCAGGTGAGTCAACTGTTAGAGACACCAGAGTCCAAAGGTCCCACAACTACAAGCCTGTTGCTGCAGGCAACTACAGACAGTTAGTCCTTATTGTGCAATTACGTATACACAGGGACACACGTATGCATTTTGCGGTTGTCATTTCATTACAGAAGTCCACAGAAGTAAGTTGTTAGGTTTAGCCATATTGTGTGAGTCTACTTGCCTGCACCCCATCTAGCTGCGACCAATTATGCAAGACATTCACCTTACGTGTATGATATGTACATACCCCTGGGACACATATTGCGTGTATAATACTCATAAATTATACCAATGCCGTCACTCAACCCCACCTCCCTCATCTCATGGGTTTGCAAGCCCATAGATGAGTATCCCACTGCACTGAGAGGGCAATGCAGCTATGGAGATAAGGTTGGTGGCTCACTGTCAACAGGATCACCAATCTTGTTGCCTGGCTCACCCCCTGAATGGGGGCCGCATAGCCAGTTCTGGCTGTGGTATATACAAGTACAATACACATGTCCCCTAGGGCACATATACGTATAGTGCGTGTACAATATACATACTTTACTACATGTATAATACTGTACATGCCCCTGGGGCACATATAATTAGTATGTGTAAAATGCACATACTGAAATATATGTATAATACATGCCCCCTGGGGCACATATCTTACGTGTATAATACATGCCAATGGGACAGATATATATTACTGGCCAAATGGAGGGCGTTGCCCATTGATCAAGGTATATATAATACTCCAGTTATACATGCATGTGGTGACATGATGGAACACGTGCCCAGCTATCTCAAATTATCTCAAACACCTTGTATGCATGTTTCCTTAGCTATATACAATTAAACATGTTGCTTGCACTCGTTAAAATACAGATACAAGATACGTTGACTACGACATGAATTGGATTATGTGATTTTAATAAACATGCAACTCCAGCTGTGGTTTGACTTGTCGCAGCTCAGCAGCAGCAGCTTTGAGATGCTCTTCCGAAAACAGCTGTACGTCCAACCTCTTCAAGGAGGTATTTCCATGAGCTCCCTTGAGTATGGCTTCCACCAGACTGTTGTGTCCGATGTTAATGGCCAACATCTGGAGTGACTTGTTTCTTTCAATTGAAGTTTTCACCTTCTCCAAGAGTGTTGCATTCATCACTTCCTGCACAAGCAGAAAACAGTTTAAGCCACCAATAACTCATCTCAACTACATGACACACACATACTGCCTCATATTGTGTATGCATATCCACACGCATGCCAAATGGCCCGCCCTCATGACAGCCCCTGTAGACACCTGCGCGAAGAATGCTGTAGGTGTTTTGTCAATATTATGTGGTCAAAGCACTGAGTCAGCACTTGAGTGAGTCCATGAGGTTCATGTAGTGTCATCAGTGACACTATATATCCGTGGAGCCAGACCAATTTTTCGTCTAATCTCCAAAAGTTCAAGCTGACCGGAGAATTTGCAGCGGACACAAAAGGCATTACTAAGCACTGTCCAGAGGGTGTCTTTGTCAGGTATTTTGATTGTTAGCTTGCTAGGTTTTCCTACGTTTTGCCTATGCTTTACTACGGGGCACCATCTTAATTTTACAGAGAGAAGCAACGTAATTTACGGAATTCAAGATGCAGCTGTGTATGACATGAACTATGTAGCAGAAAGTGTTGTCCCAGAAGAAAGGACCTCAATCATGAAAGAGTGGGCCTCAAGATATCCGGTTAAACAAACAATATGTGGATGACGTTTCATTTGCATTGCCAAAGGCAGGTGTCTCTACACTACCAATTGTAACCATAGTACACTCACATGTATACTGGCACACATTAACCTATAGCTACAGGCTTACTTGTGATGAGGAATATGAGTGGATACGCAACTGTTCCAAGGCTCTGTTATCAGACAGGCCTTCAGCAAGTAGAGTGGCCACATCAACAGAGGTCAAGGTACAACTTTCAAAAGTCACTTTCCACAGTCTGCTGTGTTTCAGATACACAGCAAAGTTCTTCAAAAGTGGACCAGTGCCTGCTAAAAGGTGAAGGATATCTAGAGTAAACAAACGTGTGCTCTAGCACTCTCACCACCCACACACCTATATGCACCCATATTACTTGTAGCTACATTCACAAATGATGTGCATGCAATACATTTCAAATACATGCACACACAAACATGCACACATGCACACCAAGGCAAACACATGCAAATACAACCAATCACTTCCTCCATACCCTGACTCTCTCACCACACACCTTGCACATACCACACAATACACAAGCACAGTCAAACCAATGTTTGACTTACCATCAAACCTGCAATAGCTCCAGTCCACTTCAGTCACTGTGCTCTGGAGTGCCATAGCAGCCCGCACAATAGCAGAGGAATACTGGGGAGTTAGGTCCTCCACTGATAACTTTGTAAGCGTAGAACAGCCACTGATTCCCTTCTCTACCTCCTGACATAGTCCTGGTGGGGCATCCTGAGAGTGACAAAGGACAAACAGAAAACAGTCCAGTTTCACCACAATCCAAAGTGGCTTAGCATTCTATACTTGATTTGACAAGGAGTGAAATGAAAGAGGGACAGCACACTGGGTCTTAGAAGACAAATTGATGCATCGTGCTATAATTATGATGATGGCATAGCTGTTGACAGTTTGGTCTCTACACATGACAAAGACAAGGATGGGAAAGAGAAATGACAGCCAACAGGGTCAACCTGGAGACATTCAGTGTCATTTTATATACCTGAGCTCAACTGAGCAATGGCTGCTGCAACAGCAATTTCACCCTTCAACAGGTGTCATCAGGAGGCATTTGGTGGCTATCATTTTACCCTATCACCTGCATGCAGCCTTTGCCAAATGACTCGCAGCAAACTGTTGAGAAGGAGCCACATTAGTAAACAACAATCTTACCACTTGTTCATCTGAGGAGCTGAATCGAAACTCCTTCAGCCTTGACTGGGATAGTGCCCTGAACAACTCCACAGTGCTAGGGGACTTGAGTGACAGTCGAATTCTGAGAGTTTCCAGTGATTTGTTCTTCAGAGAACGGAGAACTTCAGGCAGAAGATGATCTACGACAAACAGGAACAATGCATGAGCTAGCAGATTCTGCATATATGCATGCACCCCACACAATTACATGCACACACACTCCATTGTTCTTTATGCGTTAGAAGCACTTAGGTAGCACTACATAATCACCTCAAGCTCCCTCAGTAGCACAATACCTCCACTTTGTGCATAAGTTCATTCATGATCTGGACACCTACACTAGTGTTTCTACAGTGTGAAGCTTTGAGGTTGACATCACTACAGCTCACATGGAAAAACACTCTTAACAACCAGCTTCTTCATGCCTGCCTTCCTCACTATCCCCCCCACAGCTCCATTAACAAGGGACGGGGAACACTCGGTACCAGTGGTCAGTTCCTTCAGACTTGGATGATTGTAAACAGCAGAACTGATTGCACCAGTGACAAGCTCATCCTGAGAATAAGAGAATAAACACAAGACAATGTTTCCAATTCCATTGGCCCAAGCATATGAAACATGTTGTACAAACATTTTAATGATATTCACAACCATCTCTCTTCAATGTAGTTTAACCTTGGTTGAACGTGGTTAATGGTGCAACACAGGAGCTGCAGCAGCTGGCCACCATCAAGCGATACATCGCGTGCCTGAAATACATCATATCATGTCATTGTACACTGCGCTTTAGCCCAGGTCCCTTGAGCAGCTGCAGTGCCTCGTGCTCTAGCTGCACATATACAGTTCTATTCTTCTATCCTCTATTTTGATCATTTCTTACTCAAAGATTTTCACATATGTTACTTCCTGTTATGATTTTTTCCACTTCATGCGAATTGTGAAAGGGCTGGGGCCTCCCTAGTTGGTGACATCAAACAAGCTAAGACATAACCTCACACCTAGGACAAAGGTTATAGGGCAAATGATCATAGGGCAAAAGTGATATGTAAAAGGCTACATCCGGATGGGGCCCCAAGCCTTTAACACCAAGCAAAGGTCCACTATATTGGCTTACGAACCCTGCTGCTATTACATAGATGTATATATGGAGTGTTAGGTGGGTTTGCATATATTGGTTTGTGCATGGGATGGTTTCTAGTATAGGGTTAGTTGTGAGAACTTTCCCTGGTATTGTGATTGCACAACATGCTGGAAAGGGTCTGGAAACTCTCTCAAGTGTTCTGGTGTAATGTCTGAGGGAATTTAGGACAGGGTATGGAAGCACAGCCAGCTCCTTTGAAGTGCGTCCAAACTGTGCCGACATATGCAGGTGTGATGGCGTCAGTTTGTGAGATTTGTTATAGAATGGGGCGATTTGACGAGATTTCCTGCACATGTACTGACTCAGTAGTAGCTGCTGTGAAGGTTTCAGGCACGAATGGTCACAGAACGCTTGCAGCAGAGAAACTATCCATGCATGTTGATGTAAGCCCGAGACTAAGTGCACTGCCCTGCTTTGTGTTTCATCAAGATGTGTGTTTTACTCCATTTGACAGGCTTAGCTAGCCATTCTACAACAAATGGGATATTTCTCAACTACTGCAGGAGACGGCAAGCGGGATCTCTTTTGGCGGAGACTAGGGTCTGGCCACACGAGACTAGTATAGGGTAGGCCGGCATTAGTTGTGCTTGCCGTAGCAGTGTGTATTCACATATATGGCAGTTTCTATAGTCCAGCCACAACATTGTGTTCACCAATTTGAGGACAAACATAATTATAAACATAATAGTCTCACACACACACATGATGTCCTGAGAGGAAATGCACATTCACAGTATGAGTGACTTAGGGACACAGGGTTGGACAATTGAGGAGGCCAGGGAGGGACATTTAGTAACTTTAGCCAAGTCCATGGCACAATGAATTGAATTATGTGGTGTCATCGCACATCATGACAAGGACAACTGCCAAACTCAAAGTCATGTGGTGAATGGAGGGGGCATAGAAATATCGGCACCCATTTCACTGTAGACACTTAGGGTGTACAAGAGGATTGACTGGATGTGTGCATCTCAGAATAGGCATATGGCTATCCATTGCCCCATGAAACCTGGCTGAAGGTATACTGGCACCCCTTTCCTCCTGAGACACCTGGCACACAAGACTTGCTGTGCAATGAATGCATCACATCTGTACATTGTGCATGCTCACTTCACTCTCATTGGCCGGAAGTTCCATCAAACCTGTCAAATTGAGAGCTGTCAAATTTGGTAGCTTGTTCAGAATGGTGATGACACAAGATTGGGAAACTTTACATCCTGCACAGACAAACAAGAAGTAACTAACACTTACTGCATTAGTATTATATATTATCAGGAAAGCATATGATATTAAAAAGCTTTCTCAGGAATCTGTGATGGACGATAAACTTGTTGAGCTCATTACAAAACTAAATGCCTGCTTTGATCTAAATGAGAGAAGACTTTGCCTCAGTAGCTGCAAAGGCTGGAAACACTGATGGATATCCTGGCATAACCAAAAAGCAATCAATAAAGCCCACTCATTAAATTTTGTCTGGGTGTTTATTTCTGTGGTAAGCCATCTATTACACGGTTTTCAAGGCATATTGCATAGCTAGCTGCTATACTGCATTTCCCTTCTGGAGATCTCGTGCAGTAAATGCAATATGCCATGAAAAGCATGTAGTAACTAGTACTGATTGCATTAGTATGAGAAAGCCTTATCATGAGTGTGTATGGTGAACTGATACTCATTGAGCCCATTACATACGTACGTATGTGACACAAAATAGCTGTTTTGAACTACAGAGAAGTTGAGAGTCAAACTACATTCAACTGAGATGACAGACAGCAACATACGTTTCAATCCGAGGTTCTCCAGTGATCCATGATGGTGCTCCAAAACACTCCAGAAACAAGAAACCTCATCTTCCGTAAAGGTATGATTGCCCTGTAACACATAGCAAAGTACACGTACAACTTGCAGAATGATATACACTGCATGACTTGTAGCAGTGGCCTGATAAGCTAATAGATTGCATCACCAAGTAGATGCAATGTATTTGATTATAAAACAGTAATGAATTGTGCATGTCTTTACACTACACTCACCTGGAAACTGAGTGTGAGATGCTTCAGGGTCTTTTGCCGTGTGAGGAATTGGGCAATTGTCTTCAGATGTGGAAGCTCTTCTTCTGTATAAGTCAGGCAAAAACTACCTATTAGCTACTACAATGATAATACATGTACGTGCACAAAAGGGCTGACAAGCATTGACTATACCAGAACCAGACAAACATCAGCACATCATCACATTTCTATTCACACACAATGTTGTCCATTAGACCAGACAAGGTGAAACATTGCTGAATATTTGCCAACATGTCTCCTCTAACATTCAGCATCTCCAACTTGTCAGCACTCCTTCATGTGAACGATGACATTCTCTATATACCTCCAATTTAGACAAAAGGAAATTTAGGTATGTCATCAGTTTCAACTGAACAGCTTTGTGTTTTGGAGTTGCTGGCTAAACATTTGTGTGCCTCGGCCACTTTGATGGAGGTACATCACACCTAATACATCTTCTACTTTAGTTACATTTCCGTGTTTTAAATCAGTATAAAAATCAAATAATAAAGAGCCTTCAGATGATACACTAGGATACCATATAATTATTCACAGAAAGAAAGAAATCAAAATTTCCCCACCCATACAGTATCTATTGCGTGTGGTGCACACTTACCATGGCCCTTCTTGTACAGTGACAGTTCTAGTCCAGACAGTGTGACAAGGTCTTTTGTTTGTCTAAGAAAATAGGCTGCATTGCTTGGGGATGCTATACCACGAATCGACAAATGCAACTCCTCTGTATGCTGCCCATAGACCTCAATGCACCATGATATTCCTGCTGGTAAGATGCCACCTAACCCCACTCGAATGTTGCTCCCACAAGTGGACATAATGCGACATGCTAGCTCTTCATTTTCACTCTCTGAAACAGCCTGGCACAATGCAGAAAGTGCACTTCCTCTCCTAATTGCCGGTTTAAACATTGCATCTGCTGCCTTTATGAGCATCACCTGCACCCCAGTTTTGCTATCAAGGCCAGTGATGCCACAGTACAGCAGGAACATTGTCTGGAATCTGTCAACACTCAGAATGTACTCCCCACTTTCTGAATACTTGAAAAGGAGACGCTCACTCCAAAAAGCTACCTGATCTGATTCTGGTGCAACTGACAATGTGTATGCTGCAAAATATTCCTGTAACGTCAAGTGCAGAAAATGCCAGGTACGGGTTGTGCCACCATAGCGATTTTGAGCCTCGATGCAGTTCATCAAACCTGAAAGGGTTTCATCTACTTCAAAGGGCACATCAGAAAACACAACAGTGTCATTTTTCAATCCATCAAAGGCCAGTTGTGCCAGTTTCATGAAACTTGGACAGAGCCTATTTACATCCTCCAGACTGTAGGCACGCTCTTTTCTGCTTGCTTTGTCCAAGTTGTGATTGACTGTGACAATCGCAAGATCCCTGAACAGCTCATGCATCGTGTGGGGGAGAGCCTTCCCATAGGATGCCATGAAGCATACCACACGCAGAAGTAGAGGTACATAGCAGAGGTTTCCAATGTTTGGACGTGAACGCAGAGTTGAGATTAATTTCTCACCCACTGCTGCATTTGAGGATGCGAAGTAGCCTGTCACGTACTTCTTCACTTCATCCTCCCCAAACCCAGTGACTTCAACTCGCCGGTGCACCAGTGGATACAGCGATTGAGCAGAAATGGGTCGGCTAGTGATCAGAAAGGAAGCCCTAGGAGCCAGATGACCATTGAGGATGTCTCGCACAATTGAAAATTTGCGCATTCCTTCTGACATCTCATCAAAACCATCGAGGATGAAGATTACTCCATCCCCCAGGTACTTGTTGACATACTGGGCTATGTCAGCAGCCACATTTTTGTTATTAACTGATGTGAGAACCATGTCTTCAATGGACAGATCATCTTGCTTGGGAAGACTCCTCAAGACCACGTGGATCACCACCTTGCTGTCCTGAGCAAAATTGCCATTGGCCCAGTCATAGCACATCCGCTTAACGAGTGTGGTCTTGCCAATTCCAGGCACACCTTCTACCAACACCCCTTTCCTGAAGCCATTCCCATCTGGAGGGAAGTTGAAGATGTCTTCATATTTCAAGGCAAACTTCTGTTTGAGGACTTCATCCACACCGCCCTTGGACAGATTGACTGAGGGAAATTCCTGATACTGCTTAGCACTGGGAATGAGTTTCTGATGTTTAATCAGATTCAATTTGACATAGCCCATCACAGCCTTCTCACTACTGTGTGGAAAGCTGTTATTAATTATTTGGATGCTGGTATAGTAGCTTCTCAGCTTGTCAAAGGGGCTAGGAGGAACCTAAAAAAAGGGAGTGCATGCAAAAGTGAATACTATTTGGCTGGTTTCTAAGCCCATGTGCCTATAGCTCTAGCTGGCAGCATAGAAATAGGTGTCAAATATGCCTAATAGGATTAGGGCAATAGATACACATTTAACACATTTAAAAGAGTATTTCAGAAATTAGTTTTATGAAATCTTATGATCACTGGAGTATGAATTGCTGCTATTTGTATCTCCACATTTGACTTCTAGATAAAAATCTAGTATGTAAAAAAGTGTGCACTTAGAGTGGTGGTAAAAATTGGGGCGCAAGCTGCATTGCTTTGTGGAAGCGAGGAGAGAACATCTCCTTGATTGTCCAGATTCTGCACACAAATAGTGGAAAATAAGGAAGTGGATCTATAGCTGGCTAGAAAACTCTTCCAATTATGCACAGATACCTGCACACATCACTGAAATGGGTGGTAGTGAGAAGATTCGGCCAACGATCTTTGACAACAGCAAGAGAAATGGAGTGGATTTTGCGAATATGGTTTGTTCCCAGCTACCTTTGAAACTTTGATCTATAAGACTTTACTTCCGGCACGATTTTACCATGTTTCCATCATTTGGATGCATAGCAAAATTGGTATGCTAAAAATGTGCTAAAAGAGAGTACACTTCTTTCTCAGACAGTACGTGCATGCGTGTTCTTTGTGATTATCTGGGTTGCTACTTTTAATCGGCACTGTATAAGAAGATGACCTAACAACCAGTTGATACAGTATTCCACTGAAGCAGATCCAGCACTGTACAACATCTATTGCCAAAGGCAAATACTGCATGACATGTCTTGGACTGACTGTGTGTGCTATAACAGACTAGCTATACACAAGGGAGGGTACAGTGACTAAGACATATTGAGGTGTTAAATATAGTATGCTGCATCGCCCTTGCTGTAGCAGACAGCACAAGTCATTGTCAAATGGAATAAACAAAATTACCATTAATGACAGCATTATGCAGGTCACCAACAAAAGCCTCGGCGTCCACTTCCTTAATAAACTGGTCCCAAAACTGGTCCAGCTCTTCTTCAGCTGCATGGAAAGGACAGAATCATGCTATACCAACTAACCAGCAGTTCTGTTCACTGCAGGACCACTCCCTCTACCTCTGCGCTAGAAGTGAATGAATGGGGACTCTCCCTTCAATTTTAGATATGATTATAGATTGAACACCCAGTACACAAAAACATGTTGTGTTATTGTCATGTACCACTAATGCAAATTGACTGTGGAGTCATGTAAGAGCTCACAGGGTGGTCTTGTGCAACAGACCAGCACTAGCTACACTAGAAGGGCTTCCCGACATACTGTAGCAGTTGTTTTGAGCTCACATAGTCCTCACTCACAGAATGCACACACTCACTTGTGACAGTGTGCTGTGTGTTCGTGTGTGTTCCAGTGAACTGCTAGAAATAAACTATTACATCATACCTGTGTCTCAGCATGTCCCCTTTGCTGCTCTAAGGTATATGGCCCCTCTCTGTGGTCCTCTGCAGCAGGGACAACAACAGCACTTATCACGCTCACACATTTAGGCTGTCACTACAATACATAAATGCACCTATATACGTACTGTATATAGGTCATGATATGTCATGCTGGTTGGCTGCTGTCATGTTAAGGACAGTCAAGCAATTTGTACTTGTAAAGGCATAACAACACACACCAGGAAGAAGGCGAATACGTATATAGGGCAGTACACGTACACAGCTGTAAACATCAGTTATTACAATGTTATACATACCCCTGTCACATGTGTGGGGTGACCATGGCTGAGCTCGGGTTAGCACATTTGCATGAAACTATACATTAGTGGGGTGATCAACCCTGCCCAGCAGTACAGTTGACCTCAGTTTAACCAAGGTGGAAAGCAAAGACTTAAGTACATATTTATAAATGGCATAATGGGAAAGAGTAAGGAGTGGCAGCTATATTACACTGTTGTTGGCAATTTTGGGAAGAGAATTTACTTCAACGGCAACGTGTGGGATCAGTCTGACATTAGCATGGTGCCCTACAGGGCACTACAGAGGATTATGTGTGAAAGGATGTGATTTCCACTTCAAGCAATATGTGCAGTTTGTGCACAGCTGAAAACAGTGTGCCTTATAGCTGTGCTGCCTGGCTGCACACTCTCACACCCTCTCCTATCGGCATTATTCTCGCCAATAGCATGTAATTATGAGTGACATGAGTGATACTGTACACATAACAAAATCACAAGTGCACACACATGCACACACACATGCACAACACACTCACACTCCAGCAGACACACACATACCAGTCTCTGTCTCCAGCCTTCTCATCATCTTTTCACCTAAAGCTGCCATCTTTGGGTTGCCTTTGACAGCCTTTGTAATGGCACAGACGGACCTCAAGGCCTCCGAAGTGCATTTCTCCTTCAAGCATCTATAGAGAATCTTATTCTGCTTTGTTGTATCCTTAGCTTCAGTGATGGTTCTCTGGTCACCTTTATCAATAATTTCCGCTTCCAGAAGGTCCCAGACAACTTTCTCTGCGTCCATTTCATTTACAAACTGGTGCCAAAACTGGCCCAGGACTTTTGTAGCTGCATATCGAGAGCAGAATCATGCTACTTGGTACATCAACCAACATCATTTTCACTGTAGAACCACCCATCTACTACCGCCCACTATAGTACTGATGAATGGGGATTTCCTTTCAAATGCTTCAAAAGGTCTACATCCAGTGCACATGAATTTGTCACAATTATAATCATGTCATCCATTGCCAATGCACAGAGACACATGGACTGCTTTGAGAGGACTATAATGAGCACCCAGTGAACAAGAACATGATGTCACGTATCAATGTGCACAATTATGGTAGTCATGTCAGAGCGCACAGGATGGTCTTGCACAACAGGCAGAGGCAAGCTACACTAGAAGGACTTCCCGTGATAACAGTTGTTTAGGACTCACATTGTCCTCCCTCACAACAATGCACACACTCACCTGTGACACTGTGCTGTGTACCCATGTGTGTTCCAGAGCCAAGGGCAGTGTCTCCTACAGGGAGAGATTGCGTGAGCATGAGCCGGGGATTTGCAGCATTCCATACACTGTAAATAACTTAAGTGCTAGCATCATTATATTGTGGCCTATATGTAATCAGCTTATGCAAACAGTGGCTTCCACAACAACCAAATATTAGTATGCATTTCCTCTACAATTTCATTTAAATTCCAGTCACACACAAAATGTCTGCCATCAACTGTTTCAATTATTTGTGGCGATTCACCTCAATCGAGGCTCATGTGTCTCCATTGAATAGCTGACAATTCTTGACCCAAGCTCTGTTTGGTCATGCGCACATCACACCATTAGAAAAGGTACCATGTCAACACTACGAGGTGCTACAGCTGCTGTGTAAGCAAACTATAGACTTCTTCTACACAGAAGTACATGAAGTGGAGGAGTGATAAGTGGTCTAAATTCCAAAGTCATCAACAGGTCATAATCAGCTTCACTACTCTCTCCTCCTGATGACCTCCATGTCGTTTTCAACTCAGCTCAGATAACGAGCTGGATACCACTGTGTCGAAACATTGCACTGTCTACACGTGTATGAGTGCCCAACACTACAGGGTCTCAGGTCTCAGGCATTCTTGTGACTCGTACTCAAATTGAACTCAAACTGTTGTTCAATGTGTGTGTTTGTTGCATGTGATAGATGCTGTTCCAGCACCATCCATTTTGTGTGGGCTTTAAATGATATTCATGTATGACATGAATGCTTTGAATATACCAATGAATGATTTCACCTTAGCAGTTGACCAGTGCTCCCTTCAGTGCAGGGAGTCAGGGAGGGAAAACAGTCTTGTGAGGGACACTTTGAACTCATACCATCGGTTTTAATTTGTGCGTGCACTGTGTTGCATGTGGAAACAGGTAGTAAAGTGAGTGAATGTACGCAGCAGAGTGACCACCTCCTCACCTCCAACACTACTGCAAATGTACTGTGTAAGAAAGTCCTTTGGTTCTATGTCTCCCAGTAGGACCTTCAGGTGGTGACAGATACAGTATATGTACAGCTAGTTCACACAATAGCTATGTCACAACTGATGTGTATTAATTAATTATAGTAAGTGGCTATGCTCCAACGAGAACATGCAAATTACCCTATATTCTCAGTGCTCACGGTGAGTCTGCTGCTCACCGACGGTGGGGAGGGGGCTGAGGAGGAGGAAGGGACGAGACGAGGTGGGGAGGGAAGGGGTGGCGATGTCGAGCTGATGGAGGAGCAAGTGGAGTTTCCAGAAGAACGTCGGACGTCTGTACTCGCAACCAAACTAGCGGAACCCTTTCCGCGCCTCGTGTTGGCTGGAAGATTGTTTTTCGGCGCTGTCTTGGACTCCTGGCCCTATATTCGACGGTACAAGATCAACGCTGTGAAGATGCAGACGAAAGACTGAGACCTCGCTAGAGGAGGGCGTAACTGAGCGGTCCATATAAGGTCCGGAGAGTCAGAGGGGTTGGATCTGCGCACGAGACCACCTCCTCTAGCAAGCGACTGTGACTGGTCAACCTGAGCTACTAATATCGTCAATTTTTATAGCTACTAATAATAGCACTGTCGATCTCAGAGCTACGTAAACTATATCAGATGTTTATTCACCTCAGATATGCTTGGTATGAAAATAATCAACCGAACAGGTTAGGCCACCCTGGCCCCACATGTCTATGTGTGCATCTATATACATGTATGACAGCTTACACCTTTCTTCAAATCAAGACATAATGCATGCATATGATTATACTGTACTTACATATACCATACATACACTACAATGCATGCATGCAACAATGCACAAGAAAATCCATTATAATATTATGATAAATAATAATTATTACTGCAAGTATGCCAGTATATACTGTAGTATTTTTAGTGAAGATCATAATTGTAGACTGTTTATTTTTGGTTACCACTGGCAATGGTTTGTGCAGTTTGACTGTGACAGCAGTGTGCAGGCTCCGTTGGTCACTCCTGGCAACGAGAATGGAGGATTTCCCCTCACCTGTGGGAGGGGTAGGGGTGAGAGAAGGAGGAACTAGATATAAGGGTTGGGACAAAGCCCTGATGCCTTGCAGCTATTTAAAGGTTAGTTAGCAACATACAGTTTAACGAAAAAGGCTGAGACAGGAGAGGAGAAGGGGAGGGGAGAGGGGGGCAAATATCAATATAACATGAACACATGACTGTGCACAAAAGGTCACCTTAGCTTAGTCCCTGTACCTCATGTCTGTAATGTACATGCGTCCAAAGCAGCAGACCCTTCGAACTGATCCTTTCTTCACCTCGTATTGGCTGGAACATTGTCTGTCGGCACTGACTTTGACTTCTGACCCCCCAAGATGGTACAGGATGCTGTGAGTGATGTGGACAAGGACTGAACTGAATGCTTCGGATGACGTGGTCTGAAGAAATTCCTGTGGTGGAGGGTAAAGCAGGATTAATTCCCCATGAAAGCTTGATCTCATGGTCTAGCCCCTACAATCCTCTGTCCATTGTGACTTACCGTAGACACGACTGACTCACTGACTTGTCCTCTCAACTCGACTGTCACTTTCCTCACATCAACCACTAACCTAAGTATATACGTAGCTAGCTAGCTACTGATGGGGAATAGGAGCATAGCTATGTTGGGGAGTTTGACCGTATCACACAGTGATGCAATACTTGTTGAGTTAATCACTGGTAATCTTACCCCAAAACCAGACTGCTGCACTAAAACAGTGCTGAGCAGTCTGGGGGATGGTCACTCCAGGCTGTTGACCTGGAACCAGTGATCCCCTCCCCAGTCATCCCAGCTGTTGCGCCCTTATTGGGGCTCATCACTGTGTCATACCTACTGATGAATGTGTTGGGATAACTCCATGGCTGCCTAGTATCCACCACCAGTGCAAACATTTGTGGTTTCAACAAAGGCAGACAGGGAGGCTACAGTCTACGGCCTGGCACCAGTCTATAGACTGTAGCTCCCTGTCTGGGAGATGGGGTCAGCGGGGAGGTGTGTTGAGTGGCGGTATAGTGAGTGGGGAGGATTGGTCGGTGGGCAGGTATAGTGAGTGTGGAGGTGTAGTGAGAGTGTGTTGTGGGTGTGTAGTTAGGATGTAAGGTGTCTCCCCTCCCCCACCCCCAGGGTATATGTTGGAGGTGGTTTCAAAAAAGAGGACTGACAACTTCCAAGTTGCTCATGTGGTGTTTGCAATGAAGGGAGAGAGGAACCCAGTGCCCAACATCACTGTGAGAGGCTGCCTGTGTGTGTGCATATATGTATGCATTATATCATACTATTAGCCTCCACTTTCCTCCCCTTCCCTTCCCTCCCCTCTCAGCTACCTCGACCTACAACAGAAACAGAGTCAAAGCAAACGGCAGCCGCTACCAAAAAGTGAGTTCGTGGTCCTCTTCAGTCACATAATGTCCCACCCACTCCACGCCCTGTCACGCTGAATTGATTGCAGTGGATGTTGCAAACAGGTTGAAGAGAATGTTGACTTCACAACTGCCCACTGTCCCCCTCTCAGGCTACTGGTTTCTACTGTAGTGGAGACCTCCATCATAGCGAGGGACAAACTCAGAATGGAACTTCCTTTGTACTCCCCTGGCATGGTCGATCACCACAGTGACCAAGTCCCAACGACCAGTCTCACTGGTGATGTAAGAGGAAGCCGGTTGACAGCCACGCAAAGCAGTGAGATGACACCAGCTGGTGGGATGAGCACAATCTGAAGTAGTTCAAGGGTCAACTGCTAATCAATCACCAGATGTCTTAGGAGCAGCACCCATTACCACTACACATCTCCCAGCCAATCAACTTTAGCAGAGGTCACATGACGATGACTTTGACCCTAGGGCTCCTCCATCACCACCACCAGAAAGCAAGGAAAATCTCCCACATTCCCCAAACCTTTCCTCTGCCCCCTCCTGAATTTGCAGAGCAAGAGTTTGATGACATTGCTGCTCCCATCACATTGCAAACACATTCAATGCACCAAAGTACGACTCTTTTAGACTCACTCTCCTTAGGTTGAAAGTCAACTACTACCTGTCTTCAGAGGTGGGGTGCACGGGGCAGAGGGGCAACGGTGATGTGATGGTTTAGCCTTGCACAGTGTTACCTCACATCCATTCCATCACCTGACAGTGGCTGGTAAAATGAGGTGGTCTATGCTTTCTATATATTAATGTAAATGTATCATACATGATGTATTACTCTATGAGAATTCATATCATTATTATTGTACGTGATTATTACATTGTCAGCTATTGTATTTCCTCAAATTCCAACAAAACTTGCACACATGAATCATTACTGACATTTCGACCACTATGTTGTGGCCTTCTTCAGAATACACATGAAAACAGAACACCAAGAGTACACACTGAAGGGTAAGCACAACTACACTGATTGGCTAGACTAAAGTTGTCACCTGGACCTAACCTATACTCTATTTTGTCTGTTCTTCTTGATGAGGTTCTTCCAGCAGGGGTTGATGTCAAGAAGGGGTCTGTTTAGAAGTTCCTTTGTTGACATACATATGTGATTTGTGACATCACCAGACACAACTTAAGGTCTAGCCAATCAGTGTAGTTGTGCTTACCCTTCAGTGTGTAGTCTTGGTGTTCTGTTTTTGTGTGTACTCTGAAGAAGGCCACAACATAGTGGTCGAAACGTCAGCAATGATGATCAAGAGGAAGCGAGTTCCTTGTCCTCTCCACTCACACAATTGCCCATCCACTCCATGCCCCATCACTCTGAATTGACTGAAGTGGATGCTGCAGATGAACTAGCTTACACTTAAACCACTAGCACAGGTTAAAGAGAATGCTGACTTCACACCTGCCCACTCTCTTTCAGGCTACTGGCTACTGGCTGCCTATGTATCCACCACCAGTGCAAACACTTGTGGTTCAACAAAGGCAGACAGGGAGGCTATACAGTCTACGGCCTGGTGCCAGTCCATAGACTGTAGCCTCCCTGTTTGGAAGGTGAAGTCGCAGTGGGGGAGTTGAGTTGAGTGGGGAGGTTGTTGAGTAGGCAGTAGTGGTGAGTGGGGGTGAGTGGGGAGGTGTGGCCAATGGTGAGGTGTAGTGAGTGTTGAGGTGTGGTGAGGGTGTGTTGTGGTTGTGTAGCGAGGGTGTGTGTAATGTGCCTCCCCTCCCATCCCCAGGGTACATGTTGGAAGTGGACTCAAGGAACAGACCTGACATCTTTCAAGTTGCTCATGTGGTGTTTGCAATGAAGGAAGAGAGGAACCCAGTGCATGACCAACATCTATGTGAGAGTCTGTCTTGTCTGCATGTATGTGTATGCATTATCATACGTGGCCTTCACTCTCTCTCCCCTTCCCTCCCCTCCCCTCCAACACTCTCCCCTCCCCTCTCCCCTCCCAGAGTCAAAGGAAATGACAGCCCCTACCAAGAGGAAGCGAGTTCCTTGTCCTCTCCACTCACATAATCCCCCCACTCCATGCCCTGTCACACTGAATTGACTGAAGTGGATGCTGCAGATGAACTAGCTTACGCTTAAACCACTAGCACAGGTTAAAGAGAATGCTGACTTCACACCTGCCCACTCTCTCTCAGGCTGCTGGCTACTACATACTGTAGTGCGGAGGACAGACCCAAAACAGGACTTTCCCCTCTACTCCCCCGACGAGGTTGATCACCACAACAACCAAGCCCCATCACACTTGGGTCACGGCCTTGACCTGTTTGAGCCCAAGCTAGTTTGCTTGGCAGGAACCAAACAAACCCCCATTGGGGGCCAGGACCAACAGGAAGTGCAGTACCACTAGTCATCACCATGACAACATGAGACAGATTGCTTTGGAGCATTCTCTTTGTTTCCATGGCAACAAAAGATAACTAACCTTTACTCTGAGACTTGTGATCAATTTCTTTGTACTAGTTAATTATTGTAACTTGTCTTGGTGCTGTATTTAATGATCTAAACAGATTTAAATTATCATTATGCCTCACTTACTGTGTGTGTGTGTGTGTGTGTGTGTGTGTGTGTGTGTGTGTGTGTGTGTGTGTGTGTGTGTGTGTGTGTGTGTGTGTGTGTGTGTGTGTGTGTGTGTGTGTGTGTGATGGAGTGAGGCTTCACCCGCTGGTGGTCACCTGACCAGAAGGGAGTGCACATGTGTGCCTGCCTGTTGTCTTTCTGGACTAAGGGGGCACTTGGGCAGTCGTTGGGGGACAGGAGGGAGTAGGTAGCTGTGGGGTCACCATGCATATTAGTTCAGGGTCAGGAGTGGGGAAGAGGGGCAACGTACAGTTGATGGGCACAGGTACCATGCATGCATACATGATGCACACGTACAGGTAATACGTATACATCACAGCCAATCCATCACTTGACAGTGCACGTGGCCAGTGAAAAGTGTGCATTAAAATGCTAACTAGCAATAAATGTATCATATGTATGTAGATGATGTGCTATTCATTAATATTGCCAGATAGTATCCAAAATAAGTGGATGTAAATTGGATATGCCCAATTACAATGAACTGCCTGTGTGGTCATAAGTAGGAAACATGCAATTGATACAGGAGGCCTTGGTTGTGATCGGCTGCATGCAAGAAACTAACTGACTACATATTGTACAGTTGCAAGAAGTCTTGTTCGTCCATTGAAAGCAACTAAAGAATGTCTATATACGTATGTAGCTTAAAGATCGTGCACACAGAGTGAGCATGCTCAGACAAAAATAATCTGGTGTAAAACACTGCACTAGACTGAGAACATAAAATCCAGAATGCATTAATACTGCATACGTAACAATTAAAAAATTGCTACTAGGGTTCAACTCCTTGAAAGTGTCTCTTGTACCAGCTGTCATACTCGTCCTCGTCAATGAATATGACCTTTGTCTTGACAAACTATGCACAAGGCAAAAATACAGTGCTAAGGTTGGCAAGTCACCTGCAAATTTCACATAATAAATATATTTGTACAGTATAAGCTGGACCCAATGGTATTGCTGTAGTGCATACACACATCCTCAAGGGCCTCTATCAACATGTGAGTAATACGTAGGTATTGTAATCCAACTGTAAAACTTTGAGCAATGAATGACTTGCCGATGATTAGAGACTGTAGCCTTACAGGTTCAGCATTGTTCCATTAAAGCATTTCCATAGCTGACTTGCGCTTTGCTGTGGACCCCACTGCAGTGCATGGCTCCACGAGAAACGGGTTCAAATTGTTTTCAATAATGTTCCATTATAACTGACATAGCCGATATATTTGTAGGTACACACAAAGCAAACAGTACGTGATACACAGAATCAAGATCACACATATTCATTGCAAACCAAGGGCATGAAAAAGTGCTCAAATGCAAGTTTGGTCAAGTGTGTGGTAGAGCATTTTTAGTGTTTAGTACATAAGTAGCTTACGGAAGCAGTAGATGCTCTCTTAGATGTCTCTAAAATACACAAATCTTAAGAACTGCATAGGGAGCAGTAATGGCAAAGTGCTCTATGTACATCTCGGATCCAAGAGATTGAACTTTCATGTTGAAAAGAATGATTCCAGGATATTAGTTACTAAGGTATAATGTAGGTGTGTGTGTGACGTCATCAAGATGGCGGCGCGGAGGCCACGAGGTCGCTGGAGAATACCAATTCTTTCGCTTCGTTGGACCTCCGCTCGTCCGTACCACCCTACCACCACACCCCCTGGGGACTCTCGAGCTGGCAGGCGGATCGGATCGGTCTACCCTTACAGCCTCTAGTGGCTACGGTGGCCGGTCCACCTGGCGCGCATTAACGGCCTGTTTTATGGCCATGGCGCCCAGCTGCCACTCACCCCAGGGTTTTCAGGCGTGGGCCTGGCCAGCCCACCCTCACGACAGTTTCTTGGCCTACAAACAGGACCCAAGCTGCTGCCTGGGTCCTGCCCAACGCCCTTATTAGGGCAAGGTGTACCCAGGAGGATGAGGTATAATGTATACTGAGAAAAAATGGCGTCAATGCGGTGATTGGCCTCCATCCTTCTTCATCGTCATATCATCGTCAAATCCAGACCTATTTGACTGGTATGTTCTGAGCTAGATCCTGAAGGGTCATCCTTCATTCTTACCTGAGCTGTTTGATTGAAATGCCCCCGTGCTGTTCATGCGGCACTTGCGGCTGCCGCCAGAACTGCTCCTGAGTCAAGAATGGATGATCGTGTTCAAACTGTCAGCCAAATCGTCTCGGAATATGCGAGAACCAAGAGGCAGTTCCAAGAGCAAGTGAATCATGTCCTACCCCACTTGCCGCTGGAACAGCAGATGAAGAATCACCGGCCGCACTAGACAGCCTTCTCAATGATCCTTTGCGAAGTAACCCGGACAGCAGCTATGATCTCCCACCGTTCATACCGCACAACAGACCCAACTTTCATTGGAGCGAATCAGTAGACGGCCTGACCTTCACTGATTTGGTGAACAAGGCGTACCAAAAAGTTGTACATTGGCATACATCTTCTCCGTCCCGCCTGGCAAAGCAGGCACGGCGTTTGTATCAGAACTGTCCCGTTTGTTTCGGGGATATGGAGAATTGAGCGCACTAGAAGCAATAGCACTTAAAGCTGCCATGATCCTTGACCCACTTCTGCTCCAGTGGCCTCACTGAAAAGCCCGAGCCAAGGTTCATATCCGTTGTCTCGAAAGGAGATTGACGCTTTGGAATGAAGGCAACATCTCAGAGCTTTTGCTCGAAGGGAAAATCATCCAGCAGAAACTGACGTCTCCTTCCCGTTCAAAAAAGGACAGTCTTGTGAAAGCATTTGGCAAACTAATGAAAAGAGGTAAAGTAAAAGCCGCAATGAGACTTTTGTCATCTTCTGAATCATCTATCCTCTCTGTTCATGACAAAGTCAGCACTACTAACACTGAGGGGACTAGAACCCGTTTTGGATGAACTCAAAGCAAAACATCCATTACGGAACGAAGTCAACCCTGATGCTGTGTTGTCTGAACCTGAGAGAGACTTTCACCCTGTAGTCTTTGAGTGTATTGATGCCGAGTTCATTCGGAAAGCTGCACTGCGAACAAACGGTGGGGCGGGACCATCCAGTGCTGATGCTAGCTTCTGGAAGCGGATTTGCACCTCCTTCCAGCTTCCTTCTGACGACCTCTGTGCATGCCTGGCACTTGTAGCAAAGAAGATTGCCACTACATATGTGGATCCAAATGGTCTGGGTAGCTTCACAGCCTGCAGATTGATTGCTTTGGACAAAATGCCAGGTGTGAGACCTATTGGCATTGGTGAAGTGTCCAGACGAATTGTTAGCAAGGCTATCATCTCTATGTAACTGAAGAAATCAAAGAAGTAGCAGGTACTACCCAACTTTGTGCAGGTCAAGAGGCAGGCTGTGAAGTCGGCGTTCACTCAATGAGAGCGCTATTTGAAGACCCCTCCTCCGAGGGTGCCATATTTGTAGATGCAACAAACGCCTTCAACCCACTCAATCGTCAGACGACCCTTCTAAATATTCACATGCTCTGTCCATCTCTTGCCATTGCTTCAACCAACACATACCGAAACAATCCTAGCTTGTTCATTGAAGGAGAAATACTACACTCATGTGAAGGCACCACACAGGGCAACCCACTAGCAATGGCAATGTACGCCCTAGGAGTCGTGCCTCTCATTCGCAGGTTGAACCACATTGCCCGCCAGCTGTGGTTTGCGGACAATGCCTCTGCAGGGGGGACATCTTACTGACCTGGTGGCATGGTGGAAGAAATTGAACGAGCTTGGACCGGCATTTGGATTATCCCAATGCCAGTAAGACCTGGCTGGTAGTAAAAGAGGACCATCTACAACTTGCCCAGGAATTGTTTGCAGCCCAGGGAGTCAAGGTCACTACCTGTGGCCACAAGCACCTTGGATCATTGGAGATGCGACATATGTGGACACCTTTCTCCGGAAAAAAGTACAGAAGTGGATATGTCAACTAAACACTCTCACTGAGATCACCCTGACCGAGCCTCGTGCTGCCTACTGCTGTTTGGTCCATGGCTTGAAGAGTACATGGAACTACTCCATGCGTACTACCCCGGGCACTGGTGACCTTCTTGCACCCGTTGAGGACATCATCAGAAACAAGTTCATCCCTGCCCTCATGGGTAGGTTTGCCATCTCTGATGTCGAGCGAGAGCTCCTGGCACTTCCTTGTCGCCTAGGTGGCCTTGCAATTCCAGATCTCACATCACTGTCACCATCCCACCTCCAAGCCTCTAAAGACATTTGTGGCCCAATTACTAAGCTCATCCTTGACCGACAGTACAAACTCAGAGATGACACCATCACAGAGCAGAAGCAAATCAAACGAAGAGTAAAGTCGGAAAGAAGGAAACAGGAAGCTGAAAAAGCCTCTAACTTCAGGCTGCCCGACCATCTATCCAAAGCTGCCGGACTTGCTAAAGACAAGGGATCCTCCATTTGTCTAACCACATTGCCTCTGGAGGAATACAGTTTTTCGTTGAACAAGAGCGAGTTCCATGATGCATTAAGCCTGAGGTACGGCTGGCTACCCGATCACATGCCCTCAAAGTGTGTCTGCAGTGAAAACTTCACTATTGATCATGCACTCAGTTGTCCCAGAGGGGCATTCCCTACCATCCGCCACAATGAGAGGAGAAATCTCACTGGTATCCTCCTGACACAAGTCTGCCATGATGTGAGTTTGGAACCACCACTTCAACCGCTCGTGGTGAAGTAATGAACAATGCCACATCAAATCAACAGGATGAAGCAAGAGTTGATGTCGCGGCCAGGGACTTTTGGAGCACTGGACAGAAGGCATTTTTGACGTCAAGGTGTTCAACCCATATGCCAAGTCCAACCAGAAGTTCACTCTTGCATCCTGTTTCAGCTATCATGAGAAGTCGAAGAAAAGAGCCTACGAACAAAGATAATAGTTGAAGTTGAACATCGGTCCTTCACTCCCCTCGTATTCAGTACCACCGGAGGAGGCATGGGTAGACTTGCGTCAATTTTCTACAGCAGACTGGCCTTGCTACTGGTTGAGAAGCGTCACCAGCCTTGTGCCACAACGATGGGGTGGCTTCGCTGTCTCTTGTCATTCTCCCTATTGCGCTCATCAATACTGTGTATCCGTGGCACTCGATCAAATCGAAACTACATTCCTCGACCTCTTGCATCCTTTTATCTGGCTGTCGGTGAATCATGTGTCGCTGTCTAACTTGTCTTGCCAGCTGTCTAACATGCTCACATTTGCTACTATCATTTTGACACTATTTTATGTCACACATTATTTTCTTCCACTATATGCATGTACTATATGCATACACTATATGCATTTACTATATGAAAAAAAAGGATATTAGTTACTACTACACCTGACATAAAGTACTATGAACATTGCAAGAGATATGGAGAGTTCTATGAAGTGACACACTGCATGAAGATTGAACAGCTGTACAGCCACACAGACTTACTTGGATGGCATGAAGTACATCTGGTTGTCTTAACTCCCAAGGCTTTAGCCTGCTAAGAGCCCGAAGGAGGCGAACTTTGGACATATGTTCTGGGGCAGCCTGCATACAACGAGCAAGCAATTCAATGGCGCTGCTGATGTACAGTACATACACAAATAAGAGAGAGCCATGACTCACTGTAACTGCACACCTGACTAGGTAGCATAAATACGATATTAAAATATGTAATAATGTTCATATCATTTAAACTAGTGAAATATACTCTGCAACATAATTATACTCCATCAACATCTCACAACCTGTAACAATTAAACTAGACACAATGAATACCACTACATCTACTGTACACTACAGAACAATTTCCCTGATTTCCCAGAGTGAGCTGCCTACAAGAAATGACCTCCACTTGTGTTAGGAGTGAAACCACTAAACAGGGCACACTTTGCCTGGTGTAACCGGCACCATATGATACCACGCTGACAGGTTGAATCTAAGCAACACTCACAGTACATACACATACAGGTACACTCACAGTACATAAATACAGGTGAAGATCAATTTCAATGTGATGTGTATACATGCTAAGGTGCCTACATGCATACATACACAATTACAGAACAGTGCTGAAATGATTAAGGCACATTTACAGTGTATAGTTGAGCTTTTGGCATACTTGCCCACTACCTGTTGTTATCCACAACTTTCAGTGTCTTCTTAGCTTAGTAGCTGCATCCTAATTACATACGTGTATGCACAGCTTGCATACGCACGTATGTTTCTTAATCATCCCACATACCTGTTTCATAAATCTAGACAGGACTTCCAGTTTGCGAAGAACTGATTGACAAGCAAGATTATCCTTGGCCTCTGCTGGTAGTTGAATGAGCAAGGCTTTCAACCTAATATACGTATGTATGGCAATTGAAACAAGAAACAACAGCCAAAGATGCACCGTGGACTTTAGCAAAACATACAATATCCATTCACCTTTGATCCACCTTCACACTTTCCTTTCATGTCACCATCCCGCACCCCCACTTTGATCCACTTTCACACCTTTTCTTTCATGTCACAATCCCACACCCTATTTAAACATGCTTCCCACTGTATTCTTCAGTCATTCAGCTGACAAAGGCCTTTGCGGCCGAAACGTCCTGATCATATTCCTACAGTTGCTACGTTATCCCACTTGAAAGCTGGCGTATACGCCCATTGGCATTTCCTACACGTAGCCATGAGTCTCTACGATATCATACAAAACCTTCTGACACAAAAATGCACTATGCAACAAATGACAAATTGCTCTGCCATAGAACTAACACATTAGCAGTCACACTTAGATTGACAAAATATTAACAAGACGTGCTTCGATTAGGATACATATGACAAAAGTCCAACCTTCTAGCAAGCTACGTATGTACGTACTCTAAAGACAATGGGTCTGTGATCTAAATACTACATAATTGTACCTACCTACATGAGCAACATCAGATAGCTAGAGGGCTTAGTATTACCTACGTATGTACTCATGATGTATTTATACTCCTTCATATATTTATTACCATACCAGCAAGAAACTACTACCAACAAATTCCATGCCGGTGTTCTTATGTTCGTAGCCAGGTAACCACCACTTCAAAGTTGAGATACGTAGGTGTGGCACCTGCACTTACTGTACGTATGTACACAACAGTTGCACAATGACTGTGGTACACATTCTGAAAAGGTAAACTAGATTTCTAATAAATTAGCAAGGAATGCCAAGTTTGTGTAGCTACTACTGTAGAATGGTCTCAAGCAGCCTGTTAATAACTCACCATGATGTATTCATGTACAGCTTCTGTCTAGCTTCCATGCAACTTTCAATTGGAGCTGCAGATCTCACAGCTTGTATATCTTGCCATATGTTTCCAGAGATGGAAGCTGAGAGAAACTTCTTCTGCATTGTGAGCAAGTGACCCTGCCGATGGGAAGTCAGTTGCTCATGCACAATTAGTTTCTTGCTATCATCCACTGAATCAAATTGCCCCCTGAGTCTGTCAACATTGACAGAACACTTGACTGATACTGGTTCTCTACTTGCTTCAACACGATCCACAGTTTTGGGTGTATTCCACTGAACAGCCTCTAAAGCCCGTGCAGTCTTCTTCTTGGAGCTACTTAATTGCTCATCTAGATACAGAGCTAGTTGCTCAGATTGCTCCACCTGCGTACAGAAATACGTACATATTATAATTGCTATACATTCATGGGAGTCAGACATAACATGCATATATAGTAAGACAGAAGTTCAAGAGACAATATACTACAATATATCATGCGAAACAGATAGTAGCAAAGTCATCAAGATGACTGACTACTAAGTCCCATTGTGCTGCATCTTCCAGTGAATGCACTTTGCTGAGCAAACCTATCACTAACAATAACAATAATGTGCCTAATGTACATACATAGGACAATTGCATATTGCCACAAAGTGAAATACAGCACTTGAAATGAAAGGCTCAGTCATGATCTTTGCCTTCCAATGATCTGCACATGCTAGAGGGAGCAATCAAATGCCACTTACCGAGAACTTTTGCATAGTCTTTAGCTTCTCGATTTCTCTTGCCCATTTTGAAGTCTTCATATCTATGGAAGAAACTGGTTTCTTCTCTTGAGCATTAGGCAGTGGTGGAAATACTGGTTTAGGAGGCACCATCTTATTCCAATCACTATCCTCCTTTGGTGTTAGTTTAGTGCTCCATGTCCCTCTTGCATGGAGTGTCCTACAGGAAAGGGAAGGTCCAAGGTACTAATTACAGCCTTGAGCTGAGGAGTCATCTAAACAGTGACTGGAAATGTGCATGTGCAAAAATGTCCCTCCTCTACATTCTTGGTACAAAGCATGTAGAGTGAAATTTTGGAAAGACTTGAATTTCACATTTTTCTTAGCTAATCCACACCACTTCCACATTGGAAGAATTTCTGCTATTCACTTGCTAGTTAGCTATTACGTCTCATGCTCAGCAGCCTGTTGATGGACTGCCACCACCAGTCCTCTCTGTGCGCCACTATCAGCCTAGTCTTCTCGTGTGTATCTTCACATTACTACTGTTGTGCAATCACGATTGCACAATAGTAGTACACAAAGGTATAGGCTAGCATGTGAGAAAATACTATCTGGGTGTGAACAAGGAAGTGCACATGGTTGACACACGCATTTTACATCCTTTCCAAGAACAGCATACAAAGTAAAAGTTGCAAGTGCACACTGTGTCCCGGCAATACTGTGGCCAAGCAACAGCTGTCTACCTATTCTTCAAGAAAACATCATTGATGTGTTCATCACTTTGTGGACTTCCCCCATGAATGTCTGCCAGTAGACAATATGTCTGTTGCAAATGTATCCCATAGTGCAACCATGAAAGATATTCATGCATGTATCATTCTACTATTAATTTAGATCCACTCCATGCAGCACACCATGCTTTATAGATAAGAAGTTTCCAGCTACTGTTGTAACTGTAAAATGACCAAGTGAACGCAATTATGATTGGTTTAATGGCATTTCTGCCTACAAACCTCCCAATCTGGATGCGATCTCCAAAAGCTATCATATTCTTCACAGATCCTTGCTTTGTTGCTTCCAGAATCCACCAGATTGTACACAGAACACAATACCACAAGGGAACACTGCATGAATGAAGGGGATATATGAACTCATTGTACAAGATAATGTTATACATACAATGACATCATAAGCCACTTGGGCCAAAGTTGTTAGAACGACTTCAGCATTTCAGCATGGATTGGCTCAAATGCCCCCTCAAATGCCCCCTCAGTCACTATGCCATAGCCTCGATTAGACTGACTCTCCCATTCATTACAGCCTAGGTTAGAATGGTTTCACCTATCACAGGCAAGATGAGGACTGACCGTATAGCGGGAACACTTCGCAGAAGAAAATTAAGCAATTTTGTTTATAATCAAAGAGTTTGTGCTTTAAAATGAGATTTCGTTCATTATTGGCCTTGTACTGTTTATGGAGAAGCTCAATCAATCAATCAATCAATCAATCAACATCATAAGAACGTTAAAATCCCCAGTTCTGGGGGTCGTTCTGTATATCAGAATATATGTTTACATACATGTAGGGTGGAATAATAATAACAAAACTATCATCTTCCTTGCGTTAGAAAGCATCACCCCACCGCTTCCTGGGTCTTCCCCTGGGCCGCCTTCCTTCTATCTCTCCCACCATTACCCTTTCCACTAAACTTTCTGGTTTCTCCATCACCTTCACTCTCCACCTCTCTCTCCTCTCCCTCACTACATCCACAATCGACCTCTGCTGTAACCTGTGCCTGATCTCCTCATTTCTGATGTGATCTATTCTAGTCACTCCTGCAACCTTCCTCAAAATGCTCATTTCTGTTGCCTGTAGCCTGGATTTCTCCTTCTCCCTCAACACCCACGATTCACACCCATATGTCATCATTGGCACCACCATTGCATTGTATACTTGCATCTTTGCTTTCCAACTCAATCCTCAATTCTCAAATACTTTTGCTTTCATTGCCCCGACTGTGCTCATTCCAATCCCAATTCTTCTCTCTAATTCTCCTTCCATTCTTCCGTCTTCACTGAACTTTACCCCCAGATACACTGCCTCACTCACATTCTCCACATTGTGCCCATCTACCTCTACCTTACACCCAGTGATCTCTCTGCCAATTGCCATCGTGTTGGTTTTTGTCCAATTTACTGCCAGCTTGTGTTCCTTCACTGCTGTTTGCAGTGCCCTGATGTTGTGTTGCAGGTCCTCCTCTCTTTCTGTGACCAAGACTGTGTCGTCTGCAAATAGTAGAACCTGCACTTGGCATGTGTCTAACTTCACTCCTCCATGAAAGTTTGTCCGTGCTTCTCTGACTACCATATCTAGGAAGATATTGAATAGCCATGGTGACAATGGGCATCCCTGCCTCACTCCCTGTTTCACTTCAAACCATTCTGACACTTCTCCATCCACCCTCACACATGCCTCACTGGCCTGGTACATTGACTTTATCACTCTCAATAGACCACTGGACACACCATACCTCCGCAGAGCTTCCCACAACTCCTCCCTGCATACCTTATCATAAGCTTTTTCTAAATCCACAAACACTGCACACAACTTTTTGCCCTTTTCAATCATCTTCTCTGTCAGCTGTCTCATCACAAATATCTGTTCTGCACACCCTCTGCCTCTCCTGAACCCTGCTTGCTCTTCCATTATCTTGTCTTCTGTCACTGTACGCACTCGGTGGTTGAGTATACTTGCAAAAACCTTACCAGGGATACTCAACAAGCTGATCCCCCTGTAGTTTTTACACAATTTCTTGCTTCCTTTCTTATGTATAGGCACAATGACCGCTCTTCTCCAGTCTCTTGGGACCACACCTGTCCGCCATACCATACTATAAATTCCTTGTAGCCACTTAACTGTAACCTCACCACCAGCCTTCAGCAGTTCACCCCGGATGCCACAAACTCCACTAGATTTTACCACTCTTCAGCTTCCATATTGATCTCCTGACTTCATCTTCTGTGATCTCATCTGGCATTTCTTCTTCACCCTCCACATCTTCCCTCCTTGTACTTATCTCTCTCTCTTCACCATTAAGCAATTCTCTGAAATACTCCTTCCATCTATTCTTCACTTCTTCATTTTCAGTCAACAGAATGCCATCCTTGCTCTCAACCCCCAATTTCAGCCTATGCCCTTCTTCTTTCCCATTTATCTTTTTCCAAAATGATCTTCTATTCTCAAGGAAACTCTTCTGCAGCTCCTTCCCGCATCGCAACCAATCTTCCTCCTTTGCCTCTCTCACAACACATTTTGCTTCCTTGCTTGCCCTCTTGTAGTCTTCCCATGCTCTTTCACTCTTTTCACCCAGTGCCCTATTATACAATTCTTTCTTCCTTCTCACAGCTGACTTGACTTCTTCATTCCACCAACTTGTTGCCTTTCTCTGCCCTCTCTTCCTACTTTTGCCTACCACTTTTTCTGCCACATCCTTGATGGTGTCTCTGAAACTCTGCCATGCCTTCTCCACTCCCTCCTCCCTCTTGCATGCCCCTTGTCTGAGTCGAATGGCTAACTCCCTCTGGAACTTCCTCCTAACCTCCTTCTCCATTAACCTGTTCAGTCTCAATATCTGTTTAGTGGGTTCTATCGGCTTTCTCTGCTTCCTCAACTTTAAGTTCAGCTTCATCAATACCAGGTAATGATCACTACCCACTTCAGCTCCTCTGATCACCTTGACATCAGCCACTCCAGTTCTCAGTGCTTTCTTGACCACAAAGTAATCTATGATCGATCTGAGACCTTGCCCCCCACTTTCCCAGGTGTATTTGTGTATATCTTTATGCTGGAAGAAGGTATTTAGAATCACCAGCTCATTTGCAGCACAAACACTTAGCAATCTCTGCCCATTCCTGTTCTTTGTCTGTCCTGGAGAAGCTGAATCACAAAAATTGCTAACTTTAAACCTCGCAAATTTTCCCGCTATACACAGTACATAGTGTGGGGCATTAGTGATAATACCCAGTGATTATTGCCATTTGTCTCCACCCATCACTTTAGCATTGGTTAGAGTTATAAGTATGTGCGTATTTGCAGGATAACCTACCTAGCGCCACAGGCCAATTCAAGAACTGTGGAGCAGGTAGGAATGATTTTCCTGTTGCATAAGACTAGGTTCGCTAGTCACTACGGCTTAGGTTAATGGAATGGAATGCCAAGATACAGCCTTGGTTAGAATGACTTTCACTACAGCTTATCTTAGAATGGATTACCCAGTCACTTCAGCCTTGGTTAGAATGACTCTACCTGTTGCATCAGCATAGGGCAGAATGACATTAGTAAATGTACATTATGTCCAATTTTTCATTACATTACATTACATTACATTATATTACATTACATTACATTACATTACTATCGCATCTTGCAACAGGCACTGTACATATGTACACATGTTGTACGTATCCTAGAAACTGAAGGGGTCATGTACGTATATAAGTGATGAGCTTAGAGAGTCATCTCTTGCACACTCATTCTCTTCATTAGAAAAGTAGCTACCGGATATAGCAGCTCAGGGAAGAGAAAAGTAGCAGCAACCAATGTCAGACTTGGGTCCTACACTGTAAAGCGGAGTTTCAGCCACATGAGATATCGAACCAGGTCATGATCCTTCATCTCCCATCGCTCTTATGTACGCAATGAAGGATTGTGACTGGACTTGATAGCGCATGTGGCCGAAACTGCACATACGTAACACTGTGAGTTGCTGATCCTTTCTCGCCTGTCACTTGTCCTTGAGCTGTGATGTCGTACAATAACTGTTACGTACTAGTTTGCCAGCTCATAAACATGTATACTACTAGTATATTTAACTTTCAATCATTTAATGAAACAATGAAACAGCTTTTCTACTATGCAGGAGTTTGCTAGAAAACACTGCTGGAAGATGTACTGTACACCATCATATCTAGCATCTTTAGATATAATATGTACTAATGAAAACAAAATATTTTCATTTAAAATGTCAAGGAATTTAAGAATGTCCAAAAAGTTTGTTGCCTCCACGAAGTCCAAAACACTTACAGTTATGCCAAAATACAGCATTAAGAAGACCATCTGCTGTATCAATCGTGAAAATTTTCTCCCACAACAAGTTTTCCTGCACAGATGTCAGAGGTTGGGCCTGCTTCTTCACTATCCTAATGCCAGTTGCAGTCAACTCTGTCATCCCACCATCCAGCATCTCACGCACTTGTACAAATTTCACATTCTTTTGATCAAGATTTCTAAGCTCTGGGCTCCCAGACTCCTACAAGTGTCGCTGCAATCCCGCTTCAATTTCGTTCAGCGTATTGAGTGGGTAGGGAGTGCCATCCTGCCTGTTCACTGCCAATATTAAGCATGACAGGTGGTTGATCAGGTCCTGTCACCCAGTGCTTCTAGCTGCTCTGCAATTTCCCTTTGACTGCACCATGAATTCATATCGTTAGATACCAGTTAGTTTGGTGGTGGTCTGCAGTGTGTTCTTTGGAATACGCTGATCGATATCAGCTCAAATCTACTTCAGTTAGTGTGAAATCTTCAAAATCATCAGGGTCTAGCTGCAATCGATTACTGCACGCCATTGCAAGGCCTGTTTCCCATTCTTTAATACTTTAGCTAGTCGAAACTATTCGATTTCACTATTCTGATTAGTCACTCACTGTTGTCATTGCACTAGAAATGTGCAAATATTCAGTAGGAAGAATACAGAAGAAAAATGAGGTAAAGCAATCTATGCATTGCCCTTATGCAGAAAGTCAGAAACAACAAATCTTTCTCAGCACAAACAACTTTAGTAGTGCACCCAATCATTGCTAACATGAATCATTTCATTTCAACTCCACTGTTTCTCATCCATTCTCCCATTAAGGCAAAACAGACGAATAATCCAATAATTACACAAAATGAAACCAAATGTTACATTGTCATGTGTACTATATATAGCTTAGGATCATGTCAAACCTCCAAATAAGTCGCCTTGGGCAAAAACACATTATTGACAACAGTACAGATAGATACTTTCAATTTCTGTTACGTATGTATATGAGCTTGTAGGGTACTGCAAGCATCACAATTGTACATACGTACACACATACATACTTGTACTCACCTTTCCTCAACTGAGTCCTGTAGGAGAACAGAAGGAGCTTCTGGTAAGTGACTATCAGCAGCAGCAAAGCTGTGAGAACCACATTCCCTGTAAAGTGACATGATATGCATAATATCACCTTCACACTGCTCAGTGTTCTCACTAGTGCATATGCATATTAAAGAACTCTGTCAGAATTTCAATTTGATGGCGCTGCAGCTCAAGTTGTGCTGTCACAGAGTCAACTATGGCTCTCGTTGGTGCATGTCTGCTAATACCTGTTCACTGTTTCAGGGTGTCATTGCTACACTTTGTTCTGTTTCGGCTTCTCTGTTGACAACATTGCGTCTTTGTGCAGGGACGTTTGCAGGCAAAAGGGAAATGATGTCTTTGAGTGGTATGACACTCTCGCAGTCCGCTAATGGCAAATACACAAGTATTTGATTGTTTGTGAGAAGATATGTACATGGCCCATTCTTGTCAGTACAACTAAAAACCACTTTTTTGATTGGCTACACTTTCACTGCTATTCCTGTGTCGCCTCATTGCCAGCTGTTGACTTGTTCTGTTAGTGTAGAAAAGGGCTTAGACTTATCGCACAACAATAGTGAATCTTGATACTTGCATCTTCCGAAGCACGCACTAAGTTACAAATCGTTATAACAATAGTTCTTTAGCACCTGTAGTACGACCAGTATGTATCTTTACTACAACACCCACACCTTACCTCTATCAACATCTGTATGTTATATCAATCATGCCCGTATCTATACCTGTACCGTATCCATATTGGTATCCATCTACGGTAATTAGTTCCACACACCATAGCTTTTACATACACGTCTTACACTTCACAACAACATATACAAAAAACAACAATAACAGCAGCATGGTTAAGGTAACTAGGCATAGGTGATTGCATACTTGTACCCACTGCAGGCATTAGTGTCAATATAATATATACGTACCTAATAGCCCTGTAATATTCAGTGATTATACTATACTAATCGACAATAGTGTAATGCTGTACAGGTTCATTGCTGCATAATATTGTGATACTGTTATGACAATAATGTAGTAGTCAAGCACTTCAGAGGTGTAGTTCCCTATGTTCTCAATTTAATCGACATTAGACCTGCTTCTTCCCACTAGGTCTTCCTGCAGGGTACAAACTCAGAAAATAGCGTTACGTATCTCATCTGCTGTGGCCTGTTTCCAGCCAATTTAGTATTGTGCAGTTGTATTTAACAAACACTGTCCTATTTTTAACATACAGTTAGGATAACTGCAAGATGAGTACGAGTGTAGCAGATTGTGATGAAACTGCTGACAAAAGGAGTGCCCCAGCATTATAACTGTAAGGAGTTCAGCAGCCGATACCCATTCTCGATCGAGAGTGTACTCTTGCACGTTCACCCGGAGACATCTTCCTCATTGCGTAGATCCCTGGACGATTCACTAATTGCCGTGCATGCGCCAGCATATTACCGTAAGGCTGCCTTCAGAACAATTGCGCACCGAAAAATTAAGGATATGCACTAGAATGTTCTGTTTAGTATCTGATTTATAGATGAGAAATGATGCATTTTAATTATTTGTCAATACCCCTTGTAATGTGTCATTACTGGTCTGGTGATACAACTGTCGAGGTCTAGGATAGTAGGATGAAGAATCTCACGCGGCAGATGTACAAACAGTTACAATCCTCTCTGTCTCTACCATGTACGTACGTAGTAGATACTTACATGTACCAGGCTGCAAGGGATTTATGTAGGAATGCTGATTTCCAAGGAATGAGATTAGTCAAAACACTGAGTCAGTTGACGCCACTTGTTGCTTCACTTTTTCAGACATTCCTAAATTCGTTGTAATTTTCATTTTACTAGTGTAGGTAAGTCTTGGTAATTCAAGTGCCATTTCAATTTCATTATAAATGGTTTATATCATGAGGTCTACAGTGTGATCAGATCACACCAGTGATGTATGGCACTCACTACCAACCTGCTTTCCCCAGGGGGGAGCCATGCTCTTTTTGAAGTTTCTGATTCATGTCTGAACTTGAGAATTTCTGCCTTTGCTCTGGCTTCTTCCTCTTCCACCAAACCTTTGAACAAGCTATAGCCCTTTCTAGCACACTCTAATCGATCACTACAGAAAGTAACATAAAGCACACCAAATGCAAAATCAGATAAATGTCAACTCTCTATATAAAATACACATCACACAGAAGTATCTACAAACCTTTCTAATTTGATGACTCCATGTAGACTTTCTAACTTTCCTGGCTTTGCTGAATTCACCTGCGCAATAAAAAATTCAATGCACATATACACACAGTCGATCAATGCATCTATCTATCCTTCAGGGTTGCAGTTTTCTTTGCATGAGATAGCCAAAATATGTACGTATAGTTAGTAACTACATATGCAAACTGCACATATGTATACCCATGGGAATTTAAATAAAGGCTAAATGCAGTCACTAGTTTATCGCAAAATAATAGCCCACTTCATTTGCACAGGAAGTTTCAACTTAGTTGCACTGGAAGCCATTAGCTAGCAGTTTGATTTCGTAGCGTAACAATGTGAGGAACTCCCAACAATTTGTGCAGTTCAGCAGGTCACATTGCCAGGAAGAAGAGGAGCTGCTAGTCTCCTTTGATATGGTGTGACTGGAGGGCGATCTCTCCCTACCACAGAGGGCGGGCCTCAGTGTGGTTGACATCTGTTCCCTTCTCATTCCGTCTGGAAGCCACGCATCTAATGTTTGAAGGGTTAATCAACCAGCAAATCCACGGTACAGCCATGGGGTCTCCAGTGTCAGTAAAGTAACACACTACTCATTACCACTGATGAAATTGTTGCACTGGAATGTTATGTATTGTGTTCTACTATCATTTATTTCTTCACTTCTATAATCATCAATACCATACCATATGAGGTGATGTTTGGCCACAAGGCAGTCTTGCCAGTGGACTTCAACAGCCAGCAGAGCTGTGACCCAGATGAAGCCTTGAGGGCATTCAATGAGGCTCCCCTCTCAGATTCTGTAGATGTTGAGGCATGCCGGAGTGAAATGAATGCAATGGTGAAAGCAAACATTGAGAAGGCCCAGGCAAAGCAGGAGGAACAGTATGACAGGAAGCACACTTTAGTTGGTTCCTTTTCTATTGGTGCACTGGTGCTGAAGAAAGACTTCACCCAGAAGCATAGGTGTGGCGGTGCCCTAGACTATAGGTGGTTAGGCTCTTCACCATTACTACCAGTCTGTACAAAAGGATATACCGTTTGGAGTTCGTGCCGACTTGAGCAGTGATTAACCAAGTAAATGGTTTTCATTTGAAGCCATTTCATGCAGGCGATGATGCAGAACCAGATGGCAGTCTTGACAGTGCAGAGCAGAAGGATGGTTTTGATGAGGAGGAAGGGGGTGGTCTTGATGGAGAGGAGCGGCAGGGTGGCTTTGACAGTGATGAGCAAGAAGATGGTACAGACGGAGAGAAGCGGCAGGGTGGCTTTGACGGTGATGAGCAAGCAGATGGTCTTGTTGAGATGGTTGACGATCATTGGCTGAGCTGTGATGCCATTAACCGTGCCCAATCCCTCTTGAAGAAGCAGTTTCCACAGCAGAATGGGTTACAATCTACTAATGCACTAAAGGAAGGTAAAAAGTGGAATTCTATTTCTGAACAGTTTGTGCAGATCAATAATGACAACAGCCACTGGACCTGCACATCAAATCGTAACTACTGAAGTGGGGAAGTTGAAATCTTTGACAGTTTGATGCAAACCACAGTACGAAGACAGCTTGCAACTATGCTACACACCCTGAGGTCAAGAATGACCATGACGAAAGTGTGTGTACAGGAGCAGATTGGTGGGTTGGATTGTGGCCTTTTTGCCATTGCATTTGCTGTGGCTCTAATCAACGGCCAAGACCCTGCAGCCCTAACCTTTGACCAGGGAGCAGCAAGGAAGCACCTCCAGCTCTGCCTGCAGAGAAAGTAGCTGGAGCCATTTCCGACAATAAAGAAGCTGAAATTCAAGAAGAACAGAGTGACTGGGAGGGAGGTTGAAAGCATCTACTGTCTCTGCAGAGGGATCTGGGTTATTGAACAAGATGACATGTACCAGTGTACGTAGTGCATGCTCCCAATGGTACAAGACTCCCAGAGATGTGTGAAACATCTCTGATGTGCTGAACGTGTTGTTTACAGCTGCATAAGTAGAATTTGCATTTGCTGTTCTATACGAAGTTAAAAGGCGATGGTTCCAGTCAGTCAGAATCCTCACACGGAGTGATTCTCAGCACGCAAGGACTATTTTTGGAAACACATCAGGTGTTTAAGACCATGTTCATGCACCTACAGGTTATTTCCAAGGAACTTTGTTATAGGAAGCTTGTACTGTAGGCTTCCCCACATTTTTATGAAGTATGCTCATAGTTCAATTCAAGTACACTCCTAAACACTGTATCATGTCTCCAAGTAATTTCAGATCCACAATCAATGAAAATATGCTACGTACGTACTTCCGTTATATTTTAATAATTCCTGTATTTTCAGGAAGTGACTAAAACATCAAATATTTAGTTGCAGATGTTGCTATGGCAACCACAAAGTATAAAACTGAAGTATGATTGTACAGTATAATGAATCCAAAAGCAGCAGAAATCTTATTTTTCCAAATTTTACGCAAACCCGCTTTTCCCATGGATGGTCACATACGTATACGCCCCCTACCCCCATCATGGTAGGAATGGAAAGCTTAATGAGAAGTATGTACGTATCTGGAGGTCATACAAGATTGTGACAGCTCTGCCATGAGGAGCTTTTGAGCTGGTAGAGTTGCAGAGTGGAAAACACTGACGGTGTCAGGCAGGGAACTTTAAGATTTTACAAGAAGCCACAACGACAATCATCACTACCAGTGCAGCCTGAATCACTATCTGCAGTGCAATCTCTGCTTCAATCTCCATCCCCAGTGCACCCCATCACGATAGATGCCATATCACACAAGAAACATCAGCCAGACAAAAATGGCCGATCTGCAATAATTGAGGGAGGGTGGATACACAATAGCATCATTCAGGCAGCAAAGTTGCTGCTGGAAGTCCAAATATAAGCAGCCATTCAGCAAATTGAATACCACTGGTTTGTGGCGATCAACATTGGATGCGATACCACAACTGCCAGGCTGTATAACAGCTGCTACTCCAAAGACTCATCGACGAATATGATTCTCTCATCTCCACTCCAGACGTCAAAAGATCTAATGACAGTTTAAGTCATGAATGTACAGCAGCAAAGGGTGGCAGTGATTGTGGAGTGTTTGGGATTGCATTTGCAACATCTCTTGTGTTTGCCCTGCCTACCTACGATACAAGCAGAAGCAGAAGCGATGTCACCTGATACAGTGCCTGGAGATGATCAGTGTCCCATTGAGAAAAGTCAACCAGAAGTACATACGTACCTGAGTCCAGATCATGGTCTTACCAGATCTCTGTCTGTGGCCAACATACCATCTCGGCTAGAGCCCTCTGGCCTGTACCAGGCTGACGGAAAGCGACCTGATGGCTGCTCCATCCTTCCATGGAGGTGCGGAAAAGTCCTGGTGTGGGATGCTACGTGCCCAGACACCCATGCACCTTCACATCTCTCAGCTGCCGTGAGAGGGCCAGGCGTTGTAGCTGCACAGGCAGAGCAGTTGAAAAGGGCTAAGTACGCACACCTGGACATGAGCCAACATTTTGTACCCTTCGTGGTGGAGACATCAGGTGTGTTGGGGGAAGCAGCAGAGGACTTCACAAGAGACCTTGGAAGACGCCTATACAAGGCCACAGGAGAGCCCCGCAGCCGAGAATTCCTCCTGCAGAGGATCTCAGTAGCTGTACAGAGGGGCAACGCTGCAGCAGCTCTTGGAACCATGGGGAGGAGGACTGACGGGTGGGAGTGACTTGGCACGATTATTCTGACACTCGCATGTATGCTATGAGTATTACATTATTATTTACATTAAATACTTTGCTGGAAAATGAATATTACATGGATGTGTGTACCTGAGTGGTATTATTCATTGCTGGTCATCTGCATTTGTTGTGAAGTGTAAGGGATACTCAGTTTCAGTGTGACCACTGCCATACGTGGTATCACATACTGTAGACTGCATTAGCTTCTCACCAGACAGCCTATGCATAAATGACTCACTTGCATGGTTTTGTGCATGTTGTAAATACATAGCAGCATATGTATTGACTCTTATAGTCATGCAAGGTAGTGACTGTGATGTACAACAAGAAGAAGAACAATGATGAAGTTAGAATAATACAGAGTAGATGAACAGAGGCGAGTCTTAAAGATGTGCCATTCAGATCTAACAATTGGAAAGGGATGTTCAAAATGCCAAGAACTGGTTCGTTCACATTCGTATACATGCTTTTCAGCATGGTTTGAATGCTTGCTTCCCTAATCCCCAATCACATGTGTACGTAGGTGAACAAGTGCCGACACTGCCAGATGATGAACAGGAAAGTAAAGACAGCCAGGCCACAGCTCTACCCGATCCCTGTGAAGTCTCCCTAGTATCATTTGAGAATTGATTTACTGGCCCTCACTCACCCCCATCTGCCCATTGAAACAAGCCTGCTCCGACAGTGCCAATGGTTAACACAAACATTGAGAAGGCCCAGGCAAAGCAGAAGGAGCAGTATGACAGGTGGACTGGTGCTGAAGAAGGACTTCAGCTGGAATCGTAGATGTGGTGGTGCACAGGACTATAGATGGTTAGGCTCATACACCATAACTAATAGCCTGGGTAACGGATTATACAGCTTGGAGTGTACCCAGAATGGAGTAGTGCTCAACCGTGTGAATGGTTCTCTTCGAAGCCATTTTATGAAGGCCATGATGCAGAGCTTAAGGGTGACTTTGATGAGTAGGAGAACGGTTGATGGAGAGGAGTGTGAGGAGAATGGTATTGATGGTGCGGAGCAAGATGGTCTTGATGAGTTGGTCAATGGTCATTGATTGAGCTGTGCCTAGTCTCTCCTGAACACGCAGTTTCCACAGCAGAATGGGCTCCAATCTACTATGGCACCGAAGGAAGGTAAGAAGTGGAATCTGTTTCTGAACAGTTTGTGCAGATTGTTAATGACAACAGCCACTGGATTTTCTTGCCAAATCAGAAGTTGAAATCTTTGACAGTTTGACGCAAACAGAAGTCACCACCACAGTAAACAACTTTGCTATACAGCCTGAGACCATGAATGACCATGATGAAAGTGCACAAAGGGGTTGGAGGGAGGTTGAGAGCATCTACAGTCTCTGCAGAGGGATCTGGGTCATTGGGCAAGATGACAGGTGCCAGTGTAGCACGTGCTCCCAATGGTACCACAAAACTTGCATGCAGTCTGTATATCCAGCTCACGTATTTGACCACAGATAGGTCTGTGTCCACTGAACACCCATTTTATCATGGTTTGTATTACAATTAGCTATATACAATGCACTTGCTTAGCATTTGTTACCAGCTTGTACTTCTTAAACATGTGGTCCCTGTGACCTTTATATTACACATTTATACCTTACACAGTCATACTGTATACATACAAGCACTATCATTCCAATTTGGTTGCTGTTTTGGTTCCAAGGAGCCAATTATGGAGGTGGGAGTAAATGGTGTGGCAGGTCTATTGTCATTCGCATGGAAGTCGCATATGTAATGCCATGTCCCACATGCATACTGCTAATCTGCACTTTCAGAGACCCAAAGTGGACGTCCTCGGTGGGGCATATTAGGTACGTATATTATACGTATGTTGTTTAATAACACCCTACAGGAAACATCCTTCACACCCTTGGGATCACTTCAACAACAGTTTTCATGACCATACTACGTACGTATGCCGCAATCACCCACAGCACCACACATGTACACCACTATATGTATGTTCAATCATCTATGTATGCCAGTGACTCTACCCTTTAACACAGGGAACAAAATACTTTTCTTTAGCCATAATAATAATACCTTAGCTGGATGAGTTGCTATTACTCCAGCAATGAACCAGCATAACTGTTTCACTTCCAGTCAAGGTTCTCCCACCTCTACAACTTGTGCAGGTGAAGTTGCAACTGCCATAATTGCTGATGCATACTCAAGCATAGGTGTGTACATTTGGTTGTGTCTCTGCATAACATATGTACATACGCACCTTAGCTGAGCAGTCATCCATTGCATGGCTGTCAGGCTTTGTAACTGCATTGAAGCCAGAGTCACCCATGCCCTATAAAAGAACACATGTGATGATAGAATGGCAATGTAGCAGTGGTTATAACTGTTCACTTAGTATAAATATTGAAAAATGAAAAAATACATTAGTTAACAAGTTATGTACACATCATTCTACACCCATACCACAGTATATTTATATCTCTCACACACAACTCCACTTCTTGGTATGTGGTATAAGTAAAACACAGTACACATGTTGTATCCCCAAAACATTAAACCATCATGTTAGCAACATGCTACGTCAAAACATTGCATTACGTGACATGTAACACCACTGCATGTATGCCCACACCTTAAAACAAAAAATCTTGCAAGTGTACTAGTGTAAAGAAACTCGGCCATTTACGATATGTACAGTACATTGCTACTAGAAGATCACCACGAAGTAGTGTGCGTGTACAGCAATGATGATGCATGCACGAAAGGTAGTCAGCTGCAGAGGGAACATGACCCTCTGCAATGAACAGTCAAATACACTCAAGGTCTCTTCCTGATTGAGTGGCATGATTGGACCCGCAAATTGCAGTGATGGCAGACTTAAGGAGGCTGAGTCTGATCCTGTGACTATGCTAACATAGGCACGCTTATATGCGTAAATCAGTACGTCCAAAGAATGCAAGTTTTCTCTCCAACGTACCATAACTTAGTGGCCTCAAGTGACAAACTCAAAGGTGTTGCATTAACGTAACTCAAATTTTTCATGGGTGTAACTAGCCACATCGATCATTTGTTTCAATAACTAGCTGAAGCTAAAGCATCATCCAATCAGATTGAAATGCCCTACTGCTGTGGCTACACTTATTACTTATACATGCAAATCACACGTAGACGCAACATCATAAATCAACATTAGCTATCTACACATGCACAAGCGCAAGTACACACATACCAAAGCAGTTCCAGGTTTATCCGAGATTTCAGTTGATCTCAAGTGTTCTGTGTCCAAACACGGCGCGCCCAGTGGTTGGTAGGGTCTGGTCTGACAGCAGAAGAAGCCACATCCAGGTTTTACATGCGCCAGTCTCCGCTTGTAGTTGTCCACTCTTACGTCGCTGCGTCTGGGTTCCTGAAATTGGTAAACTGGAAAGTTTTCCGACACGCTCCTACACAAGACTTTAACTGGGGAATCAGTAGTGTGCGTGGTGTCATTCCCGTCGGCGGCACTCTCGTGCCCACGATTCATGTCAACGCCACCTCTACTTTCAACACACACGGTGTCCATTTTACAGTATACGTCGTCAAGCAGCAACATCAACACCTAGCAACTTTGCGCAAGACTCACGGATTGCGCAATTGTGTTAAGCCAGAGTGTGCATATTACATGGAGCTGGAAATACGTTGTTTCTTAGCTACAGGATGTATATATCTACCCACGTGCACAGGAGGCATAAACGCTGAGCCTGTGCTTTTCTCAGCTTGAAGTCTCATGTAAGCAATGTACACAGAGGAATGCTAGCTGCTATAATAGTACTAGCATAAGAGTCAGTCTTAATTTATTTGCCCCTGGCAACCAAACGGATGCTACACATTACACTGGTTCTTCCACATGCAGACTACTACTCTGTAGTATGGCACTCCTGCAACTCCCCCCTTAGCTAAAGCCTTGAGTGAGTGCAAAACCTTGCCATGATAGGTATGTATCTTAGCCAAGCCTCTGCTACCAAATGCACCCTAGGATAGCAGCTAGGATGGACCACCCTCCGCACACAACACCACAACTCAATGCTGTGTCAGGTTCACCATTGCATGCTCAGCCAAACTCACAGCTATATATATCTATGTACAATTTTATTAAAACAAAATGATGTAACTACTCAAGTTATTCATCAGCTAGAGGCGCTGACAAACTTCACTTTCCCACAACATATGGAGACATACAAGTCATCATTTCTATATATGGTGGTTTAGAATAATATACAATTAACTTCCTAAATCTCTTGCAGCTACATCACTTGAAATCTCTATGTATAGGGTGCATGCATGATGCCTGCTGAATTTGTAACTAACAGAACATAATATCCTTCTATTCTTATATGCTTTTAATATGCATACACATTATTCACTCACTTCAGTTGGCTACTTATTTCAAGAATTTAGCATACACCGCTGTGTAGTTGTAGAGGGATGCAGGCTATAGTCTTTGCATGGCAATTATCTCCCCAGTTTCTTGCAGGTAGATAAATTGCATTTTGTTTTCATGCTTAATCTAAGAGGGGCCTTATACGGTCAGTCCACACACATGTTGAGAAGGATGATTGATTGTTTCCCACCTTGGTTATTGACCATTGAAAAGTGACCCTGGGCCATCCACTGTGTGTAAACTGTCCACATGCGCACTACCAGCATTTACTGTAAGTGGTTATCTCCACAATATGACATTGGATATGCTGTGGACCATACACTACAAACAGATGACTCAAACATATTCCATGCACCACGTGACGTCAAGAGTACATAAGAGATATCTTGAATTTGTACTCTTGTTCACGTACATTCTGAATATCTCAAGAGCCTATCATGGAACTAACAAATACAACGATGATTCTACTCTAGTAAAGGCTAATACAGCTCAGTAATGACTGACTTCGTCACTGTTGCTCCTCATGAATTAAATCAATCAAACTTAGTCTTGCTGTCATAACTCGCATTTGGCGACTGAGTATGTTCAGAAGATGCACTTGAGGACATGGCCAATCTGGAACTGGCTGAGGGCTTAAGGGTGTGCCATGATCTGGAACGCAGCTGGAGAATGAGCTGCTGAATATTGTTGGCATTTGAAGTGTGAATACGACGAGTTTGTGTCTTGCGAATAAGGTCACTGATGGCATCTGTAGGCTATCAGAAGGAAGCACAAGAAGCATCACTGAATTCCACTATGATCCAGTGCACAATCACAATACGAGCATGCATACACGACAAGTCGATACTATATAATATGAAGTTAGATCCTACAAATTGGATTAGACAGGATATTGTACAGGACATTGTACTATATGAAAGGGAAAGAACAGTGAAATAGGTGTTTGGGGTCATTACAGCAAGCGGAGCATCTAGTGCTGATAGGTTTACACTAACAGATATTGATTGGCTGACATTTCATATAGCAGTAAATAAAGTAGCGGAAATGTATATAGTAAATATTCTAACTGACCACTTAGAAAGAAATAACCTGCTTCACCCACTCCAATCCGGTTTTAGACATGGTCACTCTACGCAATCCCTTCTCTTGTATCTTACTGACTCCTGGTATAAATCTTTAGACAGGGGGGATATGGTTGGCGTTGTGTATCTGGACATAGCCAAGGCTTTTGACACTATCAACCACTCCCTACTTCTTCACAAACTGAAAGTTCAATTCAATTTGAGCGATCAATTGTGCTAGTGGATAAAGTGCTACCTTTCCAACAGAGTCCAAGCAGTTGCTGCCAACGGTACAGTCTCACCATATCTCTCTATTGGCTCCGGTGTCCCGCAAGGATCAGTCCTTGGCCCCCTCCTATTTTCAATGTATATTAACGATCTCCCTGCAGCCACAACTTCCCCTTCACAGACAGCTTTGTTCGCGGATGACACTACCATCTTTGCATCTGGCAAGACAACTGCCATTATTAGCTCCAGATTGAACACCATTATGTCTTGTGTGAACCAGTGGCTGATTGACAATGGCCTATCCTTGAATGTAACAAAGTCAAAATGCATGCTGATTCACCCTAAGAGGAAACACCCTTCAGCCCTGAACATCACTTTCCACGATTCTATTATTGAACAAGTGGAGACTTTTAAGCTTCTGGGGGTCATCATTGATCACCATCTGCACTGGCGACCTCACATAGATAGTCTAGTTAAATCTGTCTCGTGTAATGTTCACCTAATGAGGAGGCTCTCCTGGCTCCTACCCGTCAGTGCTCTAAAAGCTTTCTACTTTGCCTACATTGCAACTAGTTTTGATTACTGCAGCCTTGTCTGGGACCCCTGTTGCTCGACTGACTCCACCCGCCTTCAACGGCTTCAAAACTATGCAGGTCGCATCATCCTGAAGGTCCCCAAATCTTCATCTGCAACTGAGGCTCTAGCTACCCTTCAATGGGCATCCCTCTCAGATAGGCGACAGCAGAAACTATTCACCCTAAGTCAGGAACTATCGCAACCGAAGTCAGGAAAGTCTCCCCCATCGTACCTAAGGAAACTCTTAACAAAGGTATCGGACGTACACCACTATCATACAAGAGGGGCTGTTAGAGGCCATCTGCTTGTCAATCAAGTTTACAAGGAATATGGGAAGAAGGCCATTAGTTACAGATTAACCCAATTAAGGAACTCTTATTAATCCACAATTATTATTACGTCTATATATTCCAATTTCACCTTACTGCATGTGAATATCCTGTTACAATTATTTAATATGCCTATACCACCTTGATAATATCACTCCCATTTTCTTTTGTCTTCATTAGGTCATCTTTTCTTTACTACATTTTTTCACTACTAGCTATTTTACTTTATTACATGTCATTGTATTATTCACTGGGCTCGCTGGAAAGTAGCCATTTGGCTAAGTGGAGTCACCAGTCTAATAATGATTTGATACTGATACTGATACTGATAGCACTATAGATAGTCTCATCTTGTTGATGATTAGTCATGAGAAGTTGATGGTTGTCTAGCTAGAATGGCTAAATCATCATCACTTTCTATCACACCGCAGATGTTCACACAAAGTACTCACAGATTAATCTCAAGAGTTTCCATGAATTCCTCAGTAGTGCTTACAGATACAGGTTTCTTTTAATCAGGGATTCTAATTTAAAAGCCATGAATCGCGGAACAAATGTCGATAGCCACAAAATACACAACTGATAGGTCCAAACTAGGCCTTCATCAGTCGTAGATCAAATCCATAGCATTGCATTGTGACGTACGTATATGAACAATAGAGGGATGACATTCCACAGCCCTGCCCCAGGAACAGACTCAGCAGTTCCACAGCCATATAAACTCATTAATTGAACTGAGCATCCAGTTCAAAATGAAACTGACAGGAAGGGCCAGCTCCTTTCCTGGATATGGATATGAAGTCTACCCATCACGCTGATGGCTGTCTGACCACATTAGTGTTCAGTGTTCAGAAAGATGACAAACACAGACAGGTGCCTTTGCTTTCAACGTCCAACACTCCCCAGCATACAAGGGTGCAATGGCCTGCTGCTGCACACTCCTTGCCCAAGCAGGCAGATCTGTGGGTCTGTGCCTCACAGGATGCAGAAAGGAGGCGTGCCACCCAGGCCATCAACATCAATGGGTTTTAACAGAGCTGGTCAGAAGTCAATCATCCAATCAATCCAGCAATATGGACAGTATCTCCTCTGCAGGAGGTTGTATTTACTTATACAGTAGGTATCAACATATCACGTTCTTGCTTATACGTATCTCCAGCATCAACATGCCATTGCTTTTCTTGGCCACCATCGTCCTCTTCTTCCTTCCATTTCAGCTGTATACACTCTCCATACTAATCTCTCTGGACCCATCTCTTCCACAGCTCTTCTCCATCTCACCTCAGTCCTTTTCACATTCTCCAGAACCCCTTCCTGCTTCAACTCATCTCCACAATATATAATAAAGAAAATTGGGAGGGGGGGGGGGGGCATTTGAGGAGGGGGAACCAGGTACTGTCAAAGGTCAGGCAACAGTCTAGGTTTGTCGTGTTCGGTGTCTAGTGGGTATGCAGAGCTTCTGCACTCCTTCTATGGGCGAGGTCTGGTACAACTTCTTTCACTTTGGCAGACTCCCACTCCACTTGGTATCCAGACTTCCAAGTGTGTATGTACGGCAATGCCGTTAGTGTTGTCACACTTCTTCACTGCCGCTTTGTGTTCGGTGAGGTGCTTCCTCAGAGTCCTTCCTGTTTCACAGATATGCATATTATTGCACTCTCCACAGGGTACTTCGTAAACAACTTCTTTCTTGTTCAGTTCAGGGGTGGGCTGCTTCACGTTCCTTAGAACTTCTCTCATCTTGACCCTGTAACCACAATTCACTCGAATCCCAAGGGGGCGGCAGACACGTTCAATCCTTTCTGTAACTCTAGTAATGTATGGCAGGAACAACAGCTTTGGGGCAGGTCCTTCCATCACTGTCATGCTTCTGGTGCTTGGAGCGGTGGCTTACAAGCTAATCTGACAGCCCCTCGGTAATCACCCTCCTCTGGTTTGCTGGAAACCCCAGAGGCCAGCTGCTTCATCTGGTTGTGCTGTTTGGTAGGTTTGGATCTTTGAGGAGGCCCAGTAGCATGTGCCTCGATTGTGGGCAACTCCTGGTCCACTTGCTTATTAATCAAAGTGACCAGACTCCAACACTTGCCCCCTAGGGCCTAGGCAAGAGGCACGTTTATTATTGCTTATGTAATTTGGTGATCATGATGTCAGTAACTTAAGTGGGAGCTATCATGATGTAGGCAAAGGGGCTGCATATTCTAATGCCATCTACAACATTACACTAGTATCATGTAGTCATATCTTGAACTACACTAGCCTGGGGTTTTGACAGATGGCATTTCCCTTGAATTAAACGTTTCGACCTAGGCTAGTGTCATCATCAGAATATCAGTATTACATTACTGATGATGACCCTAGCCTGGGGCAAAATGTCTAATTCAAGGACAATTGCCATCTGTGAAAACCCAAGATATAGTTACTATGTCCATTCCTGGCCACTCAGGTATCTTTAAAAATACACAAGTATAATTATATCGCAATTTCTGTCAGCTCACCATTGATACACGACGAGGTTGAAGTGACATCTGTTGAGGAGGAAACTGTGCAGCAAGGGTGCTACGAGAAGCACTTTCACCGTGTGTCTTTGGATTTGGCAGCATGGTGCTGATTTCAAATACTTCATCATCACTGAGATCATCCATTACAGCCAAGGCTTTCGCATCTTGAACAATTTGAGCAAGTTTGTCTTTCACATTTCCGAATTCTACCAAATTCCTTTCAATTGCAGACAGAATAGTAAAGTATGTCTCAAGGTACTCAATCTTTAAATTGATCTCCTGAACATGAAAGGCAAAACAACATATTCAAGCAGTAGCAAAATACACATAGGGAATATAAACTTACGGGAGTTTCAAATGGAAGTTGCTCATATCGTGATGCCATGAGAAGTGGTGTTGCATCAGTGAATGCCACATTTCCAATAGCGTCATTTCTTTCATTTTTGCAATGCTTCCCATCCTGCTTGTTTTGCTCTGAAATTGCCAGTTCCTATGTACGTACAACAACAACAGGCACTGCTTCCCTGTAGCACTTTAGACAAACAAGTACATAAAAAGGTACCCTCAGAAAAAGGTACCCTCAAACAACACGCACCAGATTTGCAACCAAATCTGCAACAACCAAGTTAGCAAAGATGAAGGCTCCAATGGTGATAAACGTGACCAAGAAGATTGCTCCCACTATCCCATTACCTGAGGACTGGAGAATATGCATAAATTCAAATTTAACTTCATTCGATGCAGGACTGCATTCAATACATACGTACATACCTCAAATCCTTCATTGATAGCCATCCACCCGTCCTGGGTGATGCAGATGAACAATGAAAACATAGCTTCAAAATAGAGGGAAAAACTCCGTTATTCACATTATGTGCAGTATGTTGGGGAGATTGCAGTGTTACCCTTATGTTGAATATATATACACTTTCCTAAAGTAGCAAATTGCATAACCATTGGTAATAAATTAGAATTTATACTATTGGAATGATCGCTTGAATTCTGGCTTAGGCAGATATTTAGCATTATGTAAAGTAGTAGTAATAACGGTACATAACTTCATAACAAATCTCACCTGTACCTGCATAGTCAGGCCGGACCTGAATCAAACACCAGGTAGAACATTCATATGTGTAAGCTAACTTGGCACAGATGAAGAGAGTGGTCATATCAGGTTATATCTGGAGGATGTGACAAGTCATGAATAATTGGGTAATATAGATTAGGAATAGTATTATAGACAGAGGCACATTTTATTCTATTCTATATGCTATTCACCCATTCCCTGCCATATTATTATTCCTAATCTATTACCAATTATATATTCATGACCTGACACATCCTCCAGACATTCCTGCCAATTTTATCACTGTCATCTGCTGTATAAAAGCCAAATCTCTCCCCTTTACACTTCAGTTTTGTAACTGACGAAGACCGTCGTGGTTGAAATATCTTACATACATGTCAATTACTGTCCTGCTACGTGTTCGCTCAAGAATCAAATCACACCCCTTATATATATGCTCCATAGCAATCAGCCTCTACGACATCACCCTTGTCTTCAGTTATACTAAGGCACTTACAGAGAAAGAATAATAGGTTACCTCACTAGTAGCGATTCATTACTATTCCACCGTAATTATGACGGCTGCACAGCTTCTTGTTACCATGCCCACATGTGACGTTTTGCTGCGTAATTTTAGAAAAATGTTGTTATACGTGTGCGGATACAGTTGCATACTCTACTCCTGGTCAGGGATAATGTATCTCCTTTAGTGATTATTTGGCACTGATTATTTAAGGGCTGAGTTTCACTGGCATGCAGGATGGGTTGCAGCTATGCACTGCATGTCATTAAATCTATGATAACAAGCACTAAAACACTTACAATTACCCCATTCTCAGTGCATTCACTTACCACTTCCTAGTGATCCAAAGTACTGTGGACATGTTTCACCAAAGAAGGACACTCCCAAAACTGAAAACACAAACATAATTATCAGAAGAAGTGCGACAATATTAGCCATGTCTGGCAGGGACAAGATTATAGTCTGTACTATGACCTAAAATAATAGGAGAAAAAACTCATGAAATGCAGCATACAGGAAGCATACAAATACTTAGCTTACCCATACTAAAAGGTACATACACTGTGCTATGTATGCATGTGGTAGTCGATTGCTGTATCTGTAGAAAATTAATTGCATTGTACAACAGTTGAAAGTGCACAGCATGGCACATTTTTAATAGTCTAAACTCGTGGATTGGTTACAAGTCAGCATTATGGTTATAGAGTGATAGTGCAGCATTTCACATTTAGCTCATGGTACCTTGGTATATGAACATGATCTCAGCCTTCTTCCACTCTAGTTTAAGTTGATTCTCTTTGCACCAATTGATTTTATTGTTCTGATGCCCTGGTCTCTCCATGTTATCGCTGTTCTCTCATTAATGTCTCTAACATGGCAACTGGTGAAGTTTGGAGATGGTCTACTTTGCATGCTTGTTCGTTTGAGTGGGAGTGGAGTGGAGTAAGCATTGGAGGGTTCCTGTGGGTGGGCACACGACTACCAAGGGATGAAGAATTCAGGTGATCAGTTAGCTGCTCCAAAAGGCTGAGATACTAATAAAGAGGACTACCATCTTTGCCCTAGACCTATGCCACGACATGAAGCTGTGTCTGAAGACCACATTCTTCAGATTTGAAGAAAACAGTCATTTTAGAGCAATATACATAGGAGTAGTTTAATATGGTCCAGAATGTTTCGACATGAAGTTCTTTGTCAACTGCAGAGTACAAGGTGACATTTAATTAAAGAAAAGGGTGACATCAGATGAAGTGATGAATACTGTTATGTAGTAGAAAAGTGACCATGAATAAAAATAAAAATACAAATGAAATTCAATTACAATAAAACTGAAGGCAGGCATAATCATAAATTTCTCTCTTGGGCTCGCCTGATACACTCCATTGCAATCCTCGCAGAGGACTTAGTATACAATACCGTTCTTTTTCTCCTCTGGCACTCGTGATTTTATTCTTGTTATGACCTGACTCAAGGTGATTGCTGTGGCAAAGACATTGCGGATATTGAGGGGAGCACACAGCTTCTCAAGTCACTAACTGAGTCCACAGATGTAAGGAGTGTACAGAGCTCCTTGTGGTTTGGTGAGCTCCAGGTCTTCAGCAAGTGGCATGAGGCAGTCAGTCTTTTGACCAGGTGGGTGGGAAAACCATTTGCTTGGAAAACCTCATCTAGATGTTGTAACTCTTTCGGTCACAGACTCGAAGGGCTCCATCCCTCATACCTCTCATAATCCCAGTTTTCTATAGACCGAGGTGGCTAGTTTATCACCGTTCCTGGTGACCAGAACATCAAGGAAGGCAATCTTGTGATCTTTCTCCTCCTCCATGGTAAATTGGATACCTGGATATTCAAATGCTGGTAGAAGCGATGCAACTCGTCTTGCCTATGTGAACAGATGACAAATGTGTCATCCATGTAGCGGCACCACAGTTTGGGTTGGAGTGGTGTTAATGGAGTGGCTTCTTCTAGGTGCTCTAAATACAGATTTGCAACGATGGGTGAGAGAAGGAGCCCATGGCCACGCCATCAATCTGCTCATAGAAGGAGTCTTGAAATGGGAGGTAAGATGATCACAGGTAGAGCTCCACGAGTTCCACCAGATGGGAAACTGGGATGCAGGTTCTTAGGATTTGCTGACTCCTACTACAAACTGACATACAAAAGGAGCAGCAATGGGATGTCCACAGTCTAGTAGAGTACACTAACCACTATGTACTGTACACGTAGGCATTGGAAGAACAGGCACCAAAACATTCCTTGGAGGCACAGCTTTTGGATATGGTGCATGGGTGATGTATTCACCATCTGGCCACACGGTAGCCAATCCCAGAATGAGTTCTGGGAACACCTATAATCCCAAAGAGCAGCCATGCAGTTGACCATAAAGAAGAGGGTCACAGAAAGATGTACAGATACAGAAGGGGGAACCCTGGGCTGATTCAGGAAGAAAACCACTCGAAACAACTCTTAAAAGCAAACGTGTGCACAACACAGGTGAAGAACACCCTCAGGAAGCATGCATGCCTCACCCACTCCTCTCACTCAACTAGAACAGAGCACATCACTCCCAAGTTCTTCAGCTTATCTTATGTGAGACTGATTAGTGAGAGAATAAAGAGAAAGTGCACTTCTACAACAGTTAAGGAAGATCAATCACAGAGTGTTAAATCCTGGACATTGATCCTTAGTGAATTCCAGAGGCAACACTACCACTCAATAACTCCAACTTCTATGAACAATCACTGCTGTTCTACAGTGGCACTAGTACAACACGCTATGTTCATTCAGCTCTACGTGTTATCAGCTACATAAGTATATGTACGTATGAACAGTAATTTGGCATACTTAGTGTATTTTGCAACATTGTTAGGCAGAGCCCCTTCAAAAGACTTCCAAAGTGTGCATATATATACTATTTCACTTACTTGCAATCCAGCAAGCACACTAATGCTTCTTAGACTACGAAGTGCCCTAAAGACACGCAAACTCCTGAGAACACGACTGCCACTACCAAGAAATGACAAGTCTGTAAGGGAAACCATTCACAGTAAGTACATTCAGACATGCAGTAAGTATTTGTAGCATACTTCTATATATAGTTTGAATGCCAAATGCCATTCTTCCCTCTACCAAAGAAATTGCAGCATGCAAGCAAAGTACGTATGTATGCAAACACTGTAAACAGTACATAGTGTACATTCACAACTGGTTGCTAGAACGGCATTGTAATCACAGCATCGAGGTTGCACTGTCTCATACAAGACAGATGCACTTGGTCATGACGAGCGGAACTTGATTTTAGTTTTAGCAAATCTGCAATTAGTCTGACTCACTAGACCATCCCTGAGAAATGCTGGGGGCACAGAGAGGAAGGGACAGTCTAGCAAACATAGTGATTAGTTCACACCCTGTATTTGATTTGGCCACTGCAAAGTGTATAGAGCAATAAGACGATGTAGTGTGCTGGACACTCCAAAGAAGATCTAGTACAGTCACACCGAGGTACAAAATCAAAATACTGTGAATCTTTGTCTGTCATCTTCCTCAAGGGAGCCGCACTACTGATGTAGGTCAAATTCAAGGTATGAATACCATTTGAATAGATTCTTGCTAATGTATACGAAGTACCTAATTGGTCAAACATCACATACTAGGTGTTAAACTAATCACCTTCTTTGCAAGACCTTCCTTTCCTCTCCATACCTCCAGCATTTGTTAGGTACGGCCCAGATTAGTATAGCTATATATGTTTATCCACATTGAGCTTAGCTCGGACCACCTCGTCTTGAAAAATGGCATGCTGTACTGAACAGGACCTTTAGCCATTAGTCAACAGCTACATACGTATTACGTAATGTAGTCACTAATGTGTCCCATTTCACACAAACGTCCATAGTTTGAAACATGATCAAATATTTCCTTGCTGTGATCTGCCCCAATTACTCCAATTCTCATAATCACTCGGACATTTCTCATATTGTAGCTGCTTGGTGCACATTTAAGCCATACTGCAAAACTCAAATTATTAAACTTTTAATGGGATTGCTCTAGAGCTGCAAAACTGCAAGATATTAGCACAGTCATACTGTATGCTAGGTGATGCCACTAGGAAGAGTGTATCATTGAAGCCTCAGCTGTGGGCAGACCATGAATGTGTGCAAAGGCGTGAGCAGAGTTGAATATGAAGAACTGAAAGAACAGTCAGATTTGATGCAATAAGTAAGCAGAGTGGAAATGCATCCAGTCACACAAGTCACAAAGTATGTCCAGTTCATTGTTTTGTGAACAGCATTTCCACAACAATTGAAGACAAGGCAAAATACAGAGCAGCACAACATATGACTTGGTAATGAATACTACTTACTAGAAACTTACGGGGACCAACTATGGCAGCTGCTACAATGACAAAATCAAGGATATTCCAACCACTCTTCCAGAAAGCCAGAAAGTCATGGTACCACTTTAAAATAATCTCTACTACGAAGACGGTCAAGCAGCCATGGTCTACAGCATACAGGATAGCCATAAAATGTGTTTCCTAAAGAAGGAACAAGAGACACCATGTTAAAATAACTACAAGCAATGAACAATGATAACAATTGCAATATGTTACAATATTACAATTTGGAACTCCTTCCCCACATTCAAGTCATGCACACTTCTGTACTTAGATCCCCCTGCATGGTGCAAATGCACAATTTCATGTCCTTGCCAAGAGGACTATCTTATATAAACTAGCAGAGAAGCCGACCAAGGGCAGGCTTCTCTCCTCCGATGCTTTGATGACAGTGCTTCCGTGACAGTGCCTTTCATCATTACAATACAAACATGTACACATGCACTAGATTGTGTTCAGAAATTGTGTTGGACTTGCTTTGCAGCATTATTATATGGCGCAAACATGCCCTCCAGAGCAATATCACTGCTCATCCTCTTAGACTTAAGGTCAAGGTGGACAGGATGACAGGAACATCTTTTGGTGGTACCCTGGTAACTGTGTGTGTGTGTGTGTGTGTGTGTGTGCGTGTGTGTGTGCGCGCGCGCGTGTGTGTGTGTGTGTGTGTGTGTGTGTGTGTGTGTGTGTGTGTGACAGTTTCTGTATTCTATTTGTGCTGTGATGCCGCTAGTGTTCAATGTTGCTACAATGTAAGATGAGAAAAAGGTAGTGCAGTGAGACCATGGTACTCAAGGGCATAGGATTTCACATCATCGGATGTCACTAGGATCTCAGAAAATATGATACGGTAGAGGCTCCTTACTAAGTGTTGTTGAACTGAATGGGGGTGGTGTGGGGGTGGGGGTTTGCAAGTAATTTTTTGCAGCAGAAGTCAAATAAACAGAACAATTCGGCCGTGTGGGCCAACAGCTGACAAAGGCTATGTGGCCGAAACATGCAGTTTATTTGACTTCTACTGTGCAAATTGCTCGCAAATCCCCCCCATTCAAAATACCATTTCCAAAGCCTTAACCCAAAATGGCTACCTAGCCACATTCCCTCATTACCACTCCAATCCCTCACATAAATAATCTCCCCACTCACAGGCCCCTCGATGTCACCAACTTGGCATTAGAATCACTTTCCTCCCATTCAGCACTTTATGACAACTACTTTTACACCCCAAAGGCCTGGTCCCTCACCACGAAAGGCATGTGTAGTTTTAGTAAGGATCCTTGCAAAAATTGCCTCCAACTGCAAGCATACATTGGAAGTCCAGTACGAGCTTAACACAGCACCTTCAAGAATACCACAGGGCAGTACAGAATGCGGGCACAGCCACCTCAGCCTAGCAGAGCATGCACACTCCACTGGCCATGCCATCAATTGGACTAAGGGTTGTGTGATTGATAACTGTACCTCTAGATGATGCCTCCCAAGTCTTAGATGATCCACAAGGAAAACCTTAACAGAGTGCTAGTAACACTTCTGGGTTGAACAGTGATGAAGGCAGTGGTGAACTGCTGAAAGTGTCTGGTATTTCTAAGAAATCATCTGGTTGGTGACTTCTACAAGAGAACGCTGACTGATTGTTTTGATGTGAATTTTGCAGTTTGCATGTGTGTACCTACAATATCTACTTTTTCATTGCTAAACTGTATTCTCCATTTACACAGTATTCATAATCTAGTTATGCATATGTAGTGTATTTGACAGTTTTCATGCTATAACACTCCTTCTGGACAAGGGGAGGAATTTTAAGCACGATCCACATGGAACATGTTTTTTTGTTTTGGTAACAAGATGTTTCAGCCCCAATAGGGCCTTCTTCAGTTGCTACAAAACTGATCAATTGGTTGCCAGGTGTACTCATAGTTTCATTCATTGCGTACCAACTGATAGCGGAATGAGAAAGGGTAGTTCTCGAATACCAGCTTCAAAACAATTTTGTTTTGAAGCTGGTATTCGAGAACTGCCATCTCCACCTCCTTTATAACATGTACAAAAGTGCTTGCCTTGTATGCAGATCACCACTGACGAAGACCCCTGGATTGGGGTCGAAACGTCTGGTTAATTGACAAGATCCATCTGTCCAATTTCAGCCCGGCTAGTATAGTACCAGAGATTTCGCCATGACGACAATACCTAGCCACACAGAAGTCTTCAGAGAAGTCTTCAGAACTACCCTTTCTCATGCCTGAGCCAGCTGAGAAGCCCTCACTTCATTGATAGCGGAATGTAAATGTTAAATCCTTCTTCATTTTTAAAGGACATGAGTAAATAAAGCACTCACCAAGAACTTGTCTGTTTGAATTCCAATAACTATACAGTTCATCAAGATGAAGCATAGCATCAGCATGCGAAATGCCAGTGACTCAAGTAATCTCCCGAGTAACAAATTGGAGATTCTTTCTTCAATGTGAGCTATGTCCTTATCCACAATATCACTAAATTTCAAGCTGGTGTGAGCATGGTCATGATTTTCCTACACATAGGGGGAGAAATAAACAATACCATGCATTATAGTAATGGTAGAGCAGAGTGTAGAACACTTATCTAACTGTTTCAGTTATCAGCTGCATATTTACTATTTTGTACGAAAGTGGTAGTGGTAAGATTGTGTCACTATAGTGAAGACACCCAGTATTGCTTAATTGTGAGTGAACCTGACGCTTCAGAATAGTGAGACATCCTGTAAGAGATTCAAGCGATATTTGAAAGGGACATAATTAGAAGTGGAATCTGTTAATGGCAGTATAGCAGTCGTGATGACATTGATATTTGCAAAGCTGTCGATTCAGACTCTCAGAGGTAAAATAGTAAATAAGTTATAGTTAGGTACCAGGATTCAATATGACCATGTTAAGCTTTAGATACTCGAGCCTATGGTATGTTAGCAGATCTAGCCCTGCAATCACAAGACCACTATCCACTTTTTAGGAATTACAGGTACACGCCTAGCGGTGCTGGGAGCTAGGCTCGTTCAACACTAGCTAGCAAGTAGATGCTGCATTATCTCAGGTTAGTGCAGGAGCCAAGCCCATCAGTCTGAAAACTTTGTTAACAAGCAAGGGTCGGTTACATTGTCGAGCTGCGTTGGAGTGGAAGAACGTATCACACGTCCAACAGCATTCTTGTGCAAAATAGCCGATGTATAAATGGACATAATTATTAAGTATCTATGTCAGGCATGGGCAACCCTTCTCCTGGAGGAAAGGGTCGGCTACGCCTTAAAACTATTGATAGTAGTCCATGTAGACTTAGAAAGAGCTGACCATTTTGTCATCCAGGAGAAATTTGGCTCGACTTGGTTCGTTGTTTCCGGCCATTGAGTTGTCCAGAGGTCCAAGTATCGAGTACAAGTTTTCCAGGCGATTGATGCGCTACAGGCAGTCTATCATATACCGGATGTAATGACTTGCAGCTGCTGAGCAATGCCTCGTACGTTTGCATCCCTCCTCTGGTTGCGTAAACCGTTTCCTGGTCCATTAAAATGGCTGCCGGTAAGTATTGATACCGATAATTCATGCCGTCTAATTGAGTCTGGCTTTGTTTGTGCACTTCGTATTTTCTGTTCTGACCTATTGTTGCGTTACGGTGGTCCTTGGCTTGAGAGTCATCGCTCAGTTACTGAAGCTGCTGGCAAAGGCGCACTACTCCCCTACGTAGCTATATATGTAGATCTAGTTTACTATGTTACAAGTTAAAGTAACGCCAATATTAGTTTTCCATTGTAATGAACCATGATTGTGTTTCTGGATCTAGTTTCTGTAACATTTGTTGGTGGTGTATCAACCTCAGTCCGCTGCTGTGGTGGTCAGTACGTACGTACATACGTAGCTACTTAAAACGCCCTTGATTTCCACAGATGTCTAGTTGACATCATATGACGGCGTGCTTATGGTTGTAGGTATTAGTAACTTAGCTGTAGCTTTCTATTGTACTAGATTGACGGCAAGAGTTGGTGGTAAATTGAAGGGAAGAGTTGGTATGGCCAATGCACCATCATGCTTGGTTTGTTTTAACCAAATGCTTCAACAATAAACATATGTACCACATGGGTATTCATTTGTTTATGCCTTAAAGTATTGTGTTTTGTCACGTTTTGTTTCTGATTTATTGCAGAGGGAGTGGCTTTAATAGTTGTAGCTGTTCTGCTGCAAAGTAAGGTCACTTTAGTGGTGTCGCCTCAAGGTGTCACCCATTGGAAGCTCAAGGATGGTGATGTGGTACCTGCTGGTGACTCTAGAGTGCTTTCACAGACTAATGGCATGTTTGCACCGCAGTTGGACCCTTTGTTTGATGTGCTCATGAGCAATGTACATAGCCAGCCTGTGGACAAAGGCAGCAGCATGCAAGAGATGGATGATAAAAAGCCAGAAGGCAGCAGTTGCCATCAAAATATTGATGCTTGCGATGCTCCTTACACAGTTTCAATGTCTAGCAACAATGCCATGGACCAGAAAAAAGGGTGGGTGTTATGGTGTCCACTCTCATAAGCTCTTACAGTAATACTTGCTATCAGTCAGTGTTTATAGCTACTATATATATTTATGTATGTCTGTGTTTATTGCTTATGTCATGCTTTTAATGTATGCCTTTGTTATTCCTCTCATAAGCACTGTTGTTATCTGATTGCATGTACCCTTATGTGCAATATAAAATTTCTTCTTTGCTTTAGTTCACCCACACACTGCAACAGGCCAGAACCAAATGAACTGGTGTGCATTTCTCAGCCAGCTAATCAGTATGATTTTTTGGAGGGTATTGCCAAACGTTCTAGCCATAGGAGTTTCCCAGAACCTGAGGTAGCGATGATTTTTAAAACATCTGATAATGAGGATGCTATTGATCTGTGGGAAGTTGAAAGAAGGCTGAAGATTTTGCTAAAGGAAGTAAGTGTGAGCAATGTTCAATATACATAGCTAGCTAGCTGTGCTACTATTTCGATTCATTCAAGATCCATGTCATTATACACCTTAGCCAAGCCCGGTGTATTCGCCTAGCATCAAAGACATGCTACATGATTTGAAAAAGAAAGAAAACAGCAAATTCTGTTCTAGTTGCTGATGTCAGTTCACAATTTTGTAGTATACAGATGAAAGAATGAATGAATGAATTTGTTCCAGAAACATACTACGATCAAAATGCCCCTAGTGTTAGATGTTAGATCAGATGCAGTCCACCGTAATCTTCACTACCCTGTTAGCTATAATGAGATAAGTATTTATGTGTGTATTTGAGTCTACAATATCAATGATCTGCTTGTAGCAACTGTCAGCATACTCACAATGCACACAAGTGAGGCAGTACACAGTATTCCCATTTTACTCAAGTGTTGCTTTGTTAACTGATGTGCATAACTGTCACTACCACCTTTGCAGTGCATAGCTGCAAAGTTATGTAGCATCATTCACTGTTCACTTTGCTTGCGCTAATGCAGCACCCAGGTTCTGCCAGTGTACTTAACCAAGTTGGAAATTACTGGAGAATTAAAGGTGACACCTATCAAGCCATTGAGTGCTTTCGGAGAGCTTTATCTCTGTCTCCAGACAACTCTGATGTACTCCTTAATCTTGCCCGCATCCTATTCAATCTCAAGTATTATGATGATGCCATCTTTCTCACTCGTGAGTCACTCAAGAAGAAGCGTGAAGAGCGAGATGCCTGGCTGCAGCACTACACTCTTGGCGAGATACACAAAGCCATAGGACAGTATCCTGAGGCAATAGTGCACTTCAAGAAGGTGCTTGAGCTAAACCCAAGTTTCCACGCTGCTGAAGTTTATTTAAGAGAGTTGAAAAGCGTCTCCTCTACTCCTGCCAACTTGTACACAATTATGATAATTGCAGTACTTAGTGTGCTAGTGTTAGTGGTGCTATATCGTTTGATTATTGCTTCGTAAATGGCTTGCATTGCGCAATCCGAATGCTGTTATATAGAGATGGCGGCTTACGAGTCAGTGATTCTAGTGAAACCTGAAGTGTACGTTTACAACGTCCCTCCACGAAGCTCCAACAGGGCCGTGAGGTACGTATTATATATACCTCGTGTCGGTGTATGGTGGTGATAGTGACCAATGTTTTCTGCACACTAGATACGTACGTAGCTACTTGGTCTCGTTTGAAATTGAGTTTTTGAGAGAAGTTGTGTAACTAGGTTGTTTGCCAACTGCCTTGGCTCTTGTTTTCATGTTGTCGGTGTATGTATTCGTGTACCCATTAACAAGACTTGCATCCTCCGCAAGTAACTTGTGCCTGTTTACCCTTTCCGAGCCCATTGCCGTAGGCGATTGCTCCTCGGATGTTAGGAAGATCTAATTAACACGTCACGAGAGGGTCTTTACACAGTATTAAGTGCCCTCTGTTCAATGTATCCTCCCTAGTAACTGTGGTGCCTATTGATTAAACTTAGGGGAAGATTGGAGGGAATGATAACAAGCTAGTAGCGAGTATTATTTAGGTAAAGTGCCCTATTTCCGAACACGCCCCACTTCCTACAATACCAATAACTAGGTAAATTGCGAGGGTGAAACAGAACTCAGCCTATTTGTTCGCTTATCAAATTATACCGAAGCCCTTGCTCTTCAGTACGATGATAACAATTAGGTTGTGGCTCACTTCTCTGTGACACAAACAGCTTGGAATATTTGTCACTCGAAATAGAAATGTCTGCTCGAGCTTGGATACTTTTTTCTAGCGTCAGCTTGGAGGCACCCACCACAGATTAACGCACCACAGCTTACCTTAGTCCTCACGTCCTACCATGGTGGCAACCAGGTCAATGCAGACTGTTCCTCTGGCAGAAAAGTGTCGCTGGTATCATTGCAAGTGTGTGCCGGTTATAAGGCTACCACAGAAAGCAAGATGAATTTCATATCATTTATGTCACTAGCCAACTCAGCCTCACACCTACGCTTCTCAACTGGCATTGTCTTTGCTTCCATGATTGTAATTACGAAGAATTTGAAAACAAAGCACATTTTCTTAAGGTATCTCGGGTTAATTCCGGTCACGGAGTATTTTTAGTCACTCGAACTAAAGCAGTCGCTACAAAAATAACGCTTTTGAGCATGCAACACTGCACTGGTAGTGGCAGCACTGAGCTACAACATACCTGATAGCGAAGTGAGATGCTTGCTTCCCGTTTGCTCCCCAGCCTCCACCTTTAGTAGCAGTGAAAGATTTGCAGCCATTTTACTCGAACAAACTTTGAACTTTTCCTTTGCAGCTCCAAAATAATGATGGATGTTACGTACAAGTACGTTGAGATGAAGCCACATCTTCACTAAGACTCAGATTCTAATTTTAGGCTGGTTCACACTCGAACGGTAGAACAAGGACAGCATCTTGCATGCAAGATCAGAAGTGTGTCGTGTTCATGACAAGAAAAAGGCATTGAAGAAGCACCCCCATTCAAGTGCAATGCTCAGAAAGGAGGAAGAACGGTTTTGTTGACTGCCTATGACACTAGATAGCGGCAGATGATTAGTGACTTCACTTTACACTTGCTTTCCTACACATTGTTTATTGTGTTGCCCACTTGCATTGCTCTTCAGACATCGGCAGGACTCGATGCAATCCTGGACTTTGGACTGAGCATACCAATCAATGCAGCCATTCTTCTGTCACTCATCTGTGCCCCTGCTACCAGCAGCATTTGTGAAACTCAGCTCTTTCAGCCAATGACCAGAAATACCTCGTTAACAGCGAAATTAGGGCTTTTGACCGGGATACTAAGATGAATCTTTTTTCATGGGAACAATCAGACAGTCAGTGTTAGTTTCATTTGTGTAGGAGCACATGCACAGTACTGAAAATAGCCTAAATTGGGTAACTCTGCAATCCTTAGTTTAGAAGAGCATGTCGATCGAATTCGAAAGTGCCGAAGGGTGACCAGAAATACCCCGTCCACCTTAATGTACGTTCAAGGCTTCCAGGTTAGCATTTGCATCACTTTTAAATGGTGGACGTGATAGGCTGGGCAGCTAAGGTATGCATTGCTTCTTCAGTATGATTGCTGCCAGTGTTGTTTGGTTCCCAAACTGTAGCTTTGCCCTGCTGCGCTTCCTCAGTTCGCGTTAGTATGTGTGTTTGGAATTAGGGCAAAATTAGTGTTTTCTCCCTCACTTATTCCTCGACGCCACCTAGCAGCGGTAAGGGTCGAGAGCAAATTTCACTTATGTCCCAATAAGAGTATACCACAAGGTATGTTTTAATCTACTTAAAGATCCAAATGCGTTGCAAATCGTTAGACGAGCAGACTATTTTGTTGAGTTTGTTCAGAAATAGGGCACTCTACCTTACACTACATGTATGGACATGGCTAAATATACAAAATCAGATGCAAGCCATGTCTGAGAGTCACACATTACGACACACCTAATACTTACGTAAACACGACTATATATTATACCCAACAACTTCTGAATGTACTTTGGCTTTCCATCGAACAGTAGCTGACAAAGATTTTCCATTTCTCCTCGCTGATGACAAGTATTGCCTTGTTCTTGTTACTTTACCTGTGATGCAGCTGTAACAGGTTCCTGATTCGTCCACAAGGTCTCATTGAAGGTCTCAACAGTAATGCACCATAAATCAATGAGCAGATCAAAAAGGAAGGTCTCACCAATGCAAGTACATATATATGTGAGTCGCCAGTGGAAATCGCAGATTAGTGCATATTGCCACTATTGAAAAATGGCATCAGTAAATCAGCCACATTCAAGTAGTAAAAAGTGGCATTGTACGATGTAGACACAGATTTCAAGTCATTTCAAAGAAATAACGCATGACACATTATTTGAAGCACAGACCTCACCTTTTAATACTCAAAGCCCGTCTTGCTTCGGTGCTTTATAAATGCACTCAGCACTCAGCACTTCAAGTCTTCAACAACGGAATCAGCTGTGTGATCTCACCAACATGTTGTTTCATGACATTCTTTGCAATAGGCACAGCTCCATTATTGGTACTTGCTGAAAAGGCAGAAGAAATGGCTATTTCGTATTGAGGCGAGAGGCAAGCCGCCATTTTTTCCTATAATTACACACGTATACATAAAATGGTGAGTAAGGTGCATTTGAACGACGATTTCTGTGAGAAAGAAACTGGAATCAACTTGAAACTTGCTGAATGTATGCAGAAGACCTGCGTCGACCTAAATCCATATGCGCTAAAATGTGATTTCTATTACTGGTGAATCTCACATATGATGTCCAATAAACAAGAACATAAGGTCCCACCACAGGTGCGCTTCCTCATGAACTAAATGAGGTAAGGTGTAAATGGCAATGCAGGAACTAACTCAACAGCTACTAAAGGATACGTAACACATTTTCACAGCAGCACTATTACACGGTCACAGCAGCACTGTTACACAACCATCATACTCTAAGAAGAAGAAGCCAACACTCAATTCATGAGGCAGGTTTCCAAGTGCATCCTATCCTTCTTTGTCGACCGATTCACCATGTCTGCCATGATTGTTGCCCCGCTCTTGGGGACACACAAATTCTTTGCAAATTGCAGGTGCCCAAGCTTCCTTGTAGAAGTGATAACTCCCATTTGCACCATTAACGTAAAGGCAGCCATTTCTGCGAGCAGCGCTCCTATGAAATGGTCTCTAAAGTTTTGTCTCCTAGTTCAATGATTTAGCCAAATCTTAATTATAAAGAGAAGTTAAGAACGGTTGTTCGTTATCTCCTCACGCGTCCGTTGAATGTTTGTAACTGTTAGCCATTTTGATCACTTATACCTCTAATGGCCACCTAAGATGAAACTTTTGTGCCACAAGGTGTGACTAAAAAGAGTACATACAGTAGGACCGAGAAAGACATCACGAGGCTAGAAAAGTTGATCAATTCCTTTTTGTGCATACCTCACTACTTGAACAGATCAATGTGGTTGTACATGCATACATATGAGGTAGTTAGATTGCTATGTATGTATGCACAATAGTCGTGTTAATGTAGTCATCAGCTTTGTGTTTAGTAACTTATGGGGAGGCATGCAATTTTTGCTGGTTGCAAAGGACTGAAAAATATGAACAACTATAGTACAAAAAGGAGAGAAGCAAGTACATAACAGTTAGTTAGAAATGAGCTAGTAATTCATTTTCACTTGGTGCGCAGGAACTCCTCGCTTTCATGCAAACTATGGCATTTTGCATTTTTTCTTCAGCTGAGGAAACTGTTTCAAGATGGTAATGGGGTAGTTGGAAATGTAATATGAGTTTAATGTCTTTGTCTTGAGGACATTCAGAGCTTTTTCTTACAGACGCCCCTGCAGTTGCTCTCGAGCCTTTCTGTCTCTGAAAACAACCACAAAGCAAGCTGACTTGCCATGTTCCTTCTGGATGCAACCCCTTAGGCAGTGGACCAATCTTCTTGTACTATTGACTGATAACTATGGCTTACATGACCACCACTGGCACTCCTGTTAAACACATCGGCTATCACCAGAGACTCAAAATGTGATTGTGGTATCCGGACAGAAGGTGTGGCACCTCTACTCCTTGGTATGCAGAGTTCACTGATGCAGGTACTTCTCCCAGATGTCTTCTTGTATAGCAGGCTGGTCGTACACTCCAGCACAAACATACTTCAGACTATCAACATGTCATCAACATCATCTGTCTGCATTTTCATCAGCTGATCTCCTTTACTATCAAAGCGGCAAAGGATTCTAGCTTCCAACAAACCGCATATGTGCATAGTGCGATCTTGTACTGCCTACATGGATTCTGGATAGAATCGGCTAGGTGTTCATGTAGAACCCACCAATTGTCTGGGGCAGACTACCGCGATACACAGTGTGGATATGTGCGGATTATTTACACGGTTGTCTATGGAAATGGTTAAGTTTTCTGTGTCACCTATTGTATGGTGTGTGATCTACATATGTATGTAGGATTAGGTTTTGAAAAGTTGTGCAATACAGTCCAACGCATGAAAATTTGCAATCTTTGAGATTTCAAAATCCTCGCACTATACTTTGGGAGTAAGTGACCCCTCGACTATTGTATATTAAATATGTCTAACGATGTTATAATGATACTCCAACGAAACCAATTCTGTGCTATGAGTATTGTTACATAATAATAGTACATACTGATTGGCAGTGTGGAATTAGTAGTAGGGTTTTATGACCCGTTATGTTGCCACAGACCTCGGAGGACCCTTGGAGGTTTCAGCCTATCTTTCAGGTGAAACCCCGAGGGTAGTAAGGATATCATAATAGTAGGATCTTGGGTCGACAGGTACAAGTAATGGGAAGGGAATACCGGAACTACTTAAGACCAAGCCAGGGCTCCAACTGCATACACAGGTCGGTTCCCTGGTTTGGATAGAGTTGCAGTGTGAAATCCATGCATGGAGGGCAGCTGGTAGGAGGTTGAGCTCTCAAGATGTGGGTGGCATTGAAGGGATGTAGAGCCAGATGCATGCACACAGTTTACTTCATCTGATCCCTCATACCCAGCCAGAACCCAATCTAGCAAGACGTTTCTTGATTTACTAAGTAAAATTCACATTATCTTCACTTGTTCTGTCTGGTCATGGAGTGAGAGTATCAGTAGAATCCTTTCATCTTAAAAAATCAAGACAGCGCTAGGCCTGTGTTGAACGTTTTTAGAGGAAAGAGCAGCAACAGAACAAAAACAGGTCAGAGTGTGTAATGGCACGTAAATTGCTTCTGTTTAATCAGCTGAATGAACGATGTCACTCACAAGCCAACTTTTGGAAAATGCATTTTTTGTGCCAACTTTTTGAGGTTTGTCAAAGTACTTTGGAGCTAATGTATCAAGTGTTTTAGCATAATCTGTCAGCTTTGTACAGGAAGCTAGACATTAATGTGGCTTTTCTAAATTAATAGAGCTGCTGACTGGAATTTGGCAACACCTGATTGGTCTGGTAGACTTCGTATTACAGGGGCAGAAAGTGGATGCACTATCAAGTTGGAGGATAAAGTTACAGGTATGTGATGCATCATGATTTACATTGATTTGATACCCTAAACTTCCTTATATTTAGTTGCAGTTTCATTCATGTTGGCAGAACAAGGCATATGTGTACATATTTGTGCTGTGTGCATACGTAAATTAATGTTGATATTAGCAACTGATTCAATCAGTCTCTATTTGTGGTTCCTCCTTTCTCACTTAATCTGTACACATAGGTGAGCCCTTTGCTGATTGTCCAGTGGATTCATACCCCAGTGTAGCAGTTGAATCAGTTTCTGACTCAAGTCGTTACTTTGTAATCAAGGTTCAGGACCCAAGTGGTGAGGCTATTTATTGTTGGCACGTACAGTGTCTCTGGTTCATATTATAAGAGATTTGTAAGTTGTATGTAAAACATTGACGAATGGGAAGATAGGCCCCGTAACATGTGTGCTGGTATTAACTACAGGCAGAACTAGAGACATTCCCCCATTCAGGCGCTGAGCCAGTAGGAAGCAGCATGACCAGTGGTTTCATTGGCAGTAGTGACCCCAGGTCCACAGATGAAAGGCCCCCTATTATATATATATATAATTTTATAGAATTATATACGTATATATATATATATAGAAACGGGCTGACTACGCAAGCGGGTGCTGCAGTTGCGCAAGCTTTGATGATGGCTGCACCTTGCGGTATATAGCTCTGCAGCCGCACAGCACGCTCTTCAGTTTCCTCCGCTCGGCGGCGCATTGTCCGCAGGAGGTCCGCAGCCAGTCGATTGGATTTCGCCATAGCAAACTCGCGTACGCTCCCTCCCACACTCTGCTGTGCGCTGGTTCAATGCGCAGTGGCCAGCTGGTAAGCGTCCGTATCGTCCGCAGATTCACACTCAGAGCTCACAATCTCTACAAATGCTGGATAACTCTCTGCTGGTGCACAAAATAGCCAGCTAAGGACCGGACAATCTACCATTACCATTGTTAGCAAGAAAACGGGACAAGAGACAAAGCGACGGCGAGACAATAGGTAAAGCAGCATATATAACTCGATCATTTGCACGCGAGGCATGTCTTATGCGCTATGCGTATGCCTAGTATATACGTACTATATACTATGGTGAGTGCGCAACATACGAACCTTTTTGTCTAAAAGTGCTTTGCGAAATGATGCTATTTTTGCCCAAAAAGTATATCGGATATGTGCGACCACTTCGCAATGCTTAAGTTCCTATGGTTGTGCAATCACCATGGTATATATATATATATATAATTATATATATATATATATAAAGAGGAGTTGAAAACGGTTGTGCGCGATATCCTCGCGTGCGCGCAGCCAAATTGGCACAAAACCTTCACAGCGCTTTGGAACACCTACCGTAGAGTGTCCTCAAGGGGGCGACGTGCGCAAATACGCTACAGCCGAGGAGCGCGTGGCGAAAAACCAGAAAACGACCATCCGCCATTTTGGTTTTACGGAGAAAGTATACGGACTTCCGTGCACGGTTCGCACATTGTTAGTGTGGAAGCGCCATCTAGAAATGCCATCGTGGGAACTAACATGAAATATTTATGCATGTGATAACAAAAGTTACATTGATGATGTTTGATGATGTACCCAATAGCATAATTGCAACCATGCATTCTGCAGTTCAATAGGCTCAACAAACTGCATGAATCTGTAGCTATATGAAGCATGATTAGCGCAAGCTGTAAAATGTTGATAGGTTGTCATGTTGTCATGATTAGCACATGCTGTGAAAGGTGGTTCAATGCCCAGAAACATGGCATGTTCTGTGGCCCAAGCCAAACTGCCAGACAGCTTGCTTCGGCTACATATTCCCGGGATGCTGTTATTTGTATATGGTCAAGAGCTATATAGCTAGCTACCAAATGCAAGAAGAACTGAGAATTTAGCTAACAACAGTGGTACCATCAAGGCTCTGTCATTGAATCACAGTCGCCGGAGCGCCGTTGAAGGTCCGCTGTCGAAGGAGCGCCGTAGCAGTGAAGCACGCCATCGGCGGGCTTCACTGCTAGTATATATATAATATACAGTATAATTTATATATATATACATATACACTGGCAGAATGGACAGTAATCAATCAATCAATCAATCTCACTGTACGTCACTTAGCTGACAGACAAGTGCCCCCACACAGACCACTTGTACTCAATTGTTAATTCAGTAGCAAACTGGTCTTGAACTTTACCTTGTTTTCGTCTATATGGGGATGCATTCTATGCAATTAAAATCCCATTCTGTTTTCTATCATTCTGTAAAAGTGCAATGCTAGCAGTAAATTGTCATATACCATTTGTGTGTGGAGTTCCACTAACACGTTTAGCTGCACCATTTGTGTGTGGAGTTCCACTAACACGTTTAGCTGCTAGACTGGAACTTACCCTTTACGCATTATGTGAGCGTTGCCATCCAGAGATTTCAACATGATGTGACATTATGCAGGTCGACATGCATTTCTTGGCTTGGGCTTTCAAGACAGAGCTGACTCCTTTGACTTTAATGTTGCTCTTCAGGACCATTTCAAGTAAGCTGTTTATGTTCAGAACATGGTATGTACATAGATTCAGTTCATAAAGGTTTGTCCAGTGTATATAGATTTAATTCATAAGGGTCTCTGACACTTGTGCAATTGTGATTTGATCACTTGCATTATTATATTTGTTTTAGCCAATAATGGTGGCTCAGTGGCTGCTCAGTGGTACACTCACAGAACATTGTGTGGCCTGTGGGGAAAGAGATATTGGGCAGAAGAAAGCAGTATAATTTACTAAGACACATATCCAACAATTCCAGCAATTCTGTGTTGCAAACTTGTACTGAACGTGTGTGTAGCAAGTTATGCTGTCTCTGTGAAGGAAAAAAATTCATTTTCTTGATGAACGTTGATAATAGAAAAATCCAATACAAGTTTGCAAAATCGAGAAATTTCAATGGATGAGTGTCTGTTGAACAATGCTGTCTAATTGCAACATACTCATGCTATCCATTGCAAGCAACACCGGCTTTTAATGGTTGACATTTTACTTAGCAGTTATCGCAGAATGTGTCGATAAGTCAGGCTGGCATTAGTAAATGGTAACCACAATAAGAAAGTACAGGGCTGTAAGCTCCCCTGATGCTAAGCACTCCTTGTTCGAATGCAATTGCAGAATGGAGGTAGGGTACAAAGTGTAACGTGGCTCGGACGATCTCGATGCGGTACAGCTCCTCACAAGTGTGACGCGGACTCGGACCGAACTGGAAGACAATCAACTCAATGGACAAAAAAAGAAAGCAAGCAACACGTGCACTTCACAACTGCGCATGCGTACAGATGATGTGACCTGATACATAGTGAGGGGGCATTATGCACACTTAATCATAATGCGACAGCCAGCAAAACAAAGCAAGTAAAGAACACAGTGGGGTAAGTACACACCGTTGCACCACCCCCCTCCAAAGAAAAAGAAATACGTCTCATATTTTGTTAGTGGGTAGTGCCTGGGGCATAGTAGTCTGGGGCAGCTGAGCTTCCTTGATTGACCACGAGGGGTAACAGGCGAGTGGAGCCAAACCAAGTCCCCGCACTCTAATGGCCAGCTTGTGTCCCAAGTGCTCCCGGACTCGGTGGTATGCTGATTCTAGGCCCTGGCGGAGGTGGGTGGCATACTCGGACTGGGTGTGAGATGCAATAGTGCCGAACATGATATCGATAGGCAAATGAACCTGGCGCCCAAACATGAGGTAACATGGCATATAATCAGTGGACGGGTGGGCACTCGTGTTGTGCGCCATGCACAAGTGACGCAGGTGGCCCTCCCACTCAAATGGATGTTCCTTCACTGCCTTTGCCAGCATACCCAACAGGGGCCGATTGAACCCTTCTACTAGGCCGTCGGACTGTGGATGGTATGGAGTAGTCCGTGTCTTCAGTATGCCGAGCTCCTTGCAGATCTCTGCAATGATATTCGATTCAAATTGGCGGCCTTGGTCTGAATGTAGTTGCTCCGGTGGTGAGAATCGAAAGAACTCATCAGTGAGCTTCTTAGCTACCGTGGTGGCTTCTTGATTTGGGACTGGGTAGGCGTCAACACAAAGAGTGAAATAATCAGAGGCAACCATGATGTATGTGTTGCCTGCTTGTGATTCTGGAAAGGGACCAAGAAGGTCAACGACAACTATCTCCATAGGTGAACCAGCTTTCACATTCGTAAGGGGTGCCCTGGCCGATGACGTGGGGTTATTGCGGGAGGCACAAGTAGCACAACTGCCACACCAAGCGTTCCTTCACCCTGGAAATGGTCTTGTCCACTCCTAAATGGCCCCCAAGTTCTCCTTCATGCATATCCATGAGCACTGCTTCTCGTAAGCTCTCGGGGACCACCAGTTGCAGGATCACCCCTCTTCCGGAAAGCTGTTCATACTGGCGGCACAATTGGCCATTCTTAACCACCAGTTGGTCCCACAACTGCACCAAGCGTCGGGCAGCATTACTCTGGTTTTTAGTTTGCTCTGCACTGGGCTTCCTGTCCACTTCCTTGGCCTGCAGCAATGGACCAATGGTTGGATCTGCTAACTGGGCTGTACGCACGTCTAAGGGTGGGCGGTATTCATTTTTTTCAATACCGACTAACTAGTCATTACAATACCTCGGTATTACTAAATACCGACTAATAGCACTAATTTGCAATCCATCACTGTCTTATTTGTGCATTATGTTTTGTTACATATGTGTTACCCCAACGAGCTGCAACACTACGCTTACAATGGAGGCATATAGGCTTCCTATCCTCCACAGCCTTTCCATCCTCTGCTGCCTTAAATCCAAAGCGGTCCCAAACAGGCGACTTCGCGTTGTTCTTTCAACGATGCCTTTTCCGCCATTGCTCAAAAATCGCGCGAAAACGTTTGATTACCTCCGGATACTTTGTTTTGTCTAATCCGTATTTGCGTACTCGTGAGGAACATGGCTGACTTACGGACGCACGGATGTGTGAGATCGACTTCTCCACCGAGCCGACGGGATCTCAATGGGCACTTGGGAGCTGTGCCACGTCGAAAAATGTCCATTCCAAAGATGATGCGTGGGACTTCCGGAAGAAACAAAAGTGAATGACTCGCACACGCTTCAGATGCAGCGTAGCTAACTACTAGACAGAGCTTAATTCTTGCTGGGACTAGTATATGTGTGCTGTTGCAGAGTTACACAGCTAAATTCAATAAAATACTAGTTACACCTGCAGCACATACCGATTAATACCGAAAAACTCGGTTTTTCGATATCCCTAGTCTATCCATATTTAACCATTCGGTATAGTGTAAATACCGAAAATAACTAACTATACCGAAATACCGCCCACCCCTACGCACGTCTACACAGTGCCCTCTCGGAATCAACGGTGCAGTAGCAATCAGTGCAGTGTTGTGGTTCTCTCTTCCACACTGGTAGCACGGGAGACGAGACAGAGTGTCAGCATTTACATGTTGTTTGGCTTGGCGATGGACAATCTCAAAGTCAACTCTTGGAGTTGTTCCAGCCATCATGCCAACTGGCCCTCAGGCTCCTTGAAGTTCCGCAACCAGGTCAATGACCCATGATCAGTGCATAGCAGGAAACGGCCTGTCAGGTATGACTTGAACTGTTTTGTGAATGTCACCACGGTCAAGAGTTCCCGGCGGGTGACACAGTACTGACGCTCCGCTTTGCTCAACAAGCGGCTGCCATAGACAATAGCCCTCTCCTGGCCCTGTTTGTCAATCTGTGACAATACTGCACCAATTCCATCTCTGCTGGCATCCGTGTCCAAAATGAACGGCTGGTTGAAATCTGGGTAAGCTAACACTGGAGCACTAGTTAGTTGATGGCGCAGCTCTGTGAAGACTGAGACACTCATTGGTCCAGGCTAACACTGACTTACTTACAGTGAGGTGATGCAGTGGCTTTGATATCTGCGAAAAGTCCCGAATGAATCGGCAGCAGTAGTTCGCAAACCCAAGAAAGTGTTGGACCTTCTTCATTGTGGTGGGCACAGGCCAATTCGCTACCTTCTCAATCTTTCATGGATCTGCCTGGATGCCATCCCTGGAGACTATATGCCCCAGAAATTTGACCTTATGCTGGAAGAACTGGCTGTTTTCTGTCTGTCCTCTTCAGCCACCTCTACCTGCCAGTAACCACTGAGTAAGTCCAAAGTACTGAACCATTGAGAGCCTCAGAGCGTGTCCAAGGTCATGTCGACACGTGGCAATGGATAGGCGCCCTTTCTCGTGACTACATTCAGCTTACGGTAGTCCACACAGAAACGTGTGGTACCGTCTTTCTTTTTGACGAACATAATGAGTGCTGCCCAGGGACTGCTGGATCGCTCAATGATATTTCTGTCCTCCATGTCTTGCAGGAGCTTCTCACCCAAGGACAAGGTGACACCGCTGCGACTAAGGAAGCCGTTTCTCCCTGATATCAATTGTCACCTCGTGCTTCCTCAGGAAATCCAGTCCCAGAATGGCCTCTGTTGTCAAGGGGCTAACCACAAGTACCTCTGCCTGCAAGAGCTCTCCTTTCACCTCAACTTGTACCTCAGCCTGCCCGTGCACATGTAGGGGTGAACCGTCGAACCCCACCAGCTTCCGCTCTGCCCAAGGTTCAAGTCGGATGTGATTCCCAGCATTGACTCTCGTCCAAGTGTCCATGCCGAGTAGGGTCGCTGCAGCTCCGGTGTCCAGGAGGAATGATGTGGGTTTGCCATTGATCCTAGCTGACAGTGTAAAGCATTCTGCAGGGGTAATGGTGGAAATAGTTGGCAGCTATTCGGTTCATTGGCCATGCTTTTGCCCTCGTGCGCTTGGCCACGCACGCCGAGGGCATATAGTTTCCCGAAACAGAGCCAGCATGTCCCCCGAAACTGCGTCCTCCCCTCAGCTGATGGCTGTCCCCTGTACCCCTTGGGAGGCTGTTTCCCGGCACCAGTCCTGTTGTTCTGTTTGCTGCCCAGCTTTTCCAGCCTCTCTGCCAGCTTTTCAACAGCCAATGCCAGACGCTCGGTTACCCCCACTGCGGCAATGGTGTGTTTTTCTCCCTGTACACTGGAGACCATTTGAGCGGCCATCTTTGGGGTGACATAGGTCTCCATTTCCAAGGTGGCACTCACAGCCTCATCAATCGTCTGCGGATGCTTCTGTTTCACTCCAAAGGCCGCCAGTGGATGATCCAATTGTTGCAAGTATTGGTTCACCGCCAGTCGCTCCCTTGCTTCCTCCTGTAGCTCCGGTAGGCTTTGTTGACTAGGGTTCTCAGCTCGTCGGCGAAATCGGCCCAATTCTCAGACTTCTGCTTCCGTCATGCTTGGAATTCCACTTGGTAACGCGTTTGGTGACTCTTTCGTTCGAAGCGCTCCGCTAGCGCTGTCGCGGCTTTGTTGTAGTCTTCTCTAGTGGTCGTTGGAAGGCGTTGGAAGGCCGTCTGTGCCTTCCCAGTAAGACGCACCTTCAGCCACTTCAGCTTTTGGGCCGCGTCCCAGCCGTTAACATCAGCCATGTTCTGAAAGTGGTAGAGCCACCACTCCCACCTGCCTTCGTCCGAGAATGGCTCAGGCAACACCAGCGGTCTCAATGCCATCCCTCCTTGATCCTGCCGACTACGTCAATTGTAACGTGGCTTGGACGATCTCGATGCGGTACAGCTCCTCGCAAGTGTAACGTGGACTCGGACCGAACTGGAAGACAATCAACTCAGTGAACCAAAACAGCCTGCAAGCAACACATCCACTTCACAACTGCGCATGCGTACAGATGATATGACCTGATACATAGTAAGGGGTGACATCATGCACACTTAATCATAATGCGACAGCCAGCAAAACAAAGCAAGTAATGAACACAGTGGGGTAAGTACACACCGTTACAAAAGGTACTTTCAGCAGAAACTGTATTTGTAATAATGGGACATCACATACTCTGGTAGAGGCTCATAGATATGTTCTAAATAAACAGCAAAGTCATTTCAGAGCAATATACGTGCAATACGTTCAATATGTTGCAGGACATTTCGACCAGAAGGACTTAGTCAACTGCAGAGTACAAGTAAAATCCCTGAAAGCAAACAGAAAACAAGGAAGAAAACGAGGCTATCCTTTCCCAATATCCCCCACAGTGCATGACCATGTTCATTGTGCATGTATGCTAATACATATACATCTTATATTGGCACACATATCTTTTTCTACTTTTAAGATGGTTGAAGAGAAAGAAGGAAATTGAACATGAAGGACCACAGCAAGTAAAAGACTATCGACTTAAGCCTGGCGAAAACCTAAGCATCAACATCGGGGTGAGGCTTTGTTCAATGTATTATTCAAATACATGTATGTCTAATAAGGATTGATCCATCTCTGTAGAGTGTACCTGTACCAAAGGCAAAAGCTGCCAACACATCAGTAGGTATGTTTCATTATCCCTGTACCTTTTCTGCTGCTCCCGAATACACTGTACAAACATGGCTTGGTGTACACACAGTACGTGCTGAATGTAAAATATGTGTTTAGCTGTGCCATTCTTTAATAGGGTCTGAATTAACACTGTATGTCACTAGACCAGAATAATTTCTTGACATTGGTGTAATAGCTTTGAATAACACCTGTAGTTTGTGTACAGACACTAATGACAGGAAGTAAGGTAGCACACAAAAGATAGAAGTGACAACAGAGAGCGTGCACAAGAATAAGTGGGGCTACATAGTCAAGTTACGGCGCGGTTCATAAAAAACGTAACTTTAACCGAAAACTGGTAGCGAATCGTTAACAATTGCCGGGTTAACAGTTAACCGAGAATGGTTAACTGTTTAACCGTTAACCGAGAATGGTTAACTGTTTAACCGTTAACCCCGTTACTTCGTGAAAAGCACCATAGCTACGTATATACTTCAAGTGTGACCTGTGATTTCGACGACAATGGTTCTGACGGCTTAGTGCAAACAGCGCATTATTCAACTCTACTTGTTTTGATTGTTACTTGCTCACCATTCTTCAGTGGGACTCTGCTGTTCTTCTCTCTTTTGAGCTCTGATGAAGCCTCAAAATACTCCTTCCTGTCGTATCTTGACAATCCGTAGCCCTCGTACCTGATAAGTACCTTCTCTGCCATCTACAAAAGCCTGCGCTACCTGCGAGAGCGCGAAGACCTGAGCGACTGCAACTGCAACTGAACGAACTGAATATCTTGTGCCTTCTGGAACTACGTACGTATTCGCACTATTACCTAACAGCGTTAACAGTAACTGTTTCTTGTTAACTGTTAACGGTTAACCAACCGTTAACTCTGGTGCAGATACCAGTTACCGTTTAGCGTTACCTTTTTATGGCACTTACCGTAGAAGGATGAATTGTATACATGGGCCATTGAGCCATTGTCTCTGTTCATTGAATTAGATTGGACTCTTTATGAACTATTTTTGAATGTGATGGTGATAGTCCTGTATTCTGGTGTTGACCCAGGGAATGCTCAGCTAATGCTGAGTTAGCACAATCACCTTACTTCACATTACGCTGGGGGTTCTCAAAGCCTTTGATTAACACATCTGCCTGTCTGTCCCACATAGGTGGCACGGCAACTTGCACACAGAAACTGGTACACAACACTAGATGTCTCACTATTTCATGCCTGAATGTTGTGTTTGGCAGGTAGAAGTCTCTTACATCCAGTGGCTTCAGAATGAGACATGTCGCACATAGGGGAATGTCACACCTTAAGGTGTAATTCGTTACGTGCATTGGAATCAATCTCTGCAGAGCAGCCACCTCTCTATAATAGTCAGTTAGAACTGGCCCACAGGCGGTTGTCTTAGCCAGGTTTCACTGTACAAGCAAATTTTGGATGACATGGTGATTGTGGCATGTGCTTCATGCAATTTACAACCACCATTAATTGCATTATCTATATTAATAAAGAGGAGTTGAAAACGGTTGGCCGCGATATCCTCGCGTGCGCGCAACCAAATCGCCACGAAATCTTCACAGCGCATTGGAGCCCCTATCGTAGAGTGTCCTCGAGGGGGCGACGTGCGCAAATACGCTTCGGCCGAGGAGCGCGCGACGAAAAACCAGAAAACGACCGTCCGCCATTTTGGTTTTACGGAGAAAGTATACGGATTTCCGTGCACGGTTCACACATTGTGTTATTGTGGAAGCGCCATCATAGAAATGCCATCATGGGAACTAACATGAAATATTTATGCATGTGATAACAAAAATTACATTCATGATGTTTCATGATGTGCCCAATAGCATAATTGCAACCATGCAGTCTGCAGCTGAATAGGCTCAACAAACATGAATCTGTAGCTGTGAAAATGTTGATAGGTTGTCATGATGTCGTCACATGTTGTCAATGTTGTCATGATTAGCGCAAGCTGTGAAAGGTGGTTCAATGCCCAAGAGGAGATGCTCATGCTCTCTGGCACACAAAGGCACGTAGGGGGACCATTGTGCACAAATAAGCTACAGAAAAATGGCATGTCTGTGGTTTACCCAAGCCAAACTACCAGACATCTTGCTTCGGCTACATATTCCTGGGATGGTGTTAATTGTATACGGCCAAGAGCTATGCAGCTAGCTACCAAATGCAAGAAGAACTGAGAATTTAGCTAACAACAGTGGGACCATCAAGGCTCTGTCGTTGAATCACAGTCGCCGGAGTGCTGTTGAAGGGCCGCTGTCGAAGGAGCGCCATAGCAGTGAAGCCCGCCTTTGGCGGGCTTCGAGTAGATGTAATAATTATGTAATTGCAATTTAAGTTATATTCTGTACAAACCTGAGTATGATTGTGTAATTGAGCAATATATGTATAGATGTCATGTCTTTTATGTTATTGTTGTCACGTGCAGCTCACTATTAACTTGTAATTATGTTCCAGGCATATAGACAGTGCAACAATTTATCTAACATACATCTTGAGATGTGTAATACAAAGGTTGCATTTGGGCCAGTCTTCTGATGATTTCAGGTGCAAGGGAAATGTAGTAGAAGTCTTTCAATTTTTTCAGCATTTCACCCCACAACTGACTGTCCAGAGAGACCCTGACCACATGAAGGTAGTTGCAGGTCCAAGTAACAAATCACAGAAAGCTGCTTCTGTGATTGCACATTGACCTGTTACTGGAAGTAGTAGTTGTGGGTCTTCCAAAGTTGAGCCTGTCCGTCAACAAGTTCAAGTTGAAAGTCATTCTCTACATGCATCTGGAATGGCATTGAAACGATGCTTGTATGGGCATTTCACCTCCAGGATTTCAAATTCCCCATCATCACCTACTAGCACGCCATCTAGTGATGCTCACAGGAATGAAGTTTCCTAACTAAAGAAAATTTCAATAATGGTGAACTTGCAATCCTGTCTTCGGCTCATATTCTTTGATTGCCACACCTTCATGTGTGCAACCCTGCTGTACTGGTGGTGAAAGAATACTTCCATAGTTACCCAAAACCTAACTTTACCAAGGATTATGGAAAAAAGCCAGGATCTCTGTGGTAGTTGCAGACTCCTCCAAAGTTACTGGCCGTTACTCTCCCTGCTGTACTGGTGGTGAAAGAATACTTCCATAGTTACCCAAAACCTAACTTTACCAAGGATTATGGAAAAAAGCCAGGATCTCTGTGGTAGTTGCAGACTCCTCCAAAGTTACTGGCCGTTACTCTCCACTGTCTTGCATACATCCACAATGGGTTTCTTTCTGACCAGTTTCATCTCTTGTATCAGAGCAACCTCCTGAGGTGTCACTTCCAGGGCTTTGATCAAATCATCAACTCTAATTTCACTTATGTCTTTGTGGTCACTCTGCACTGCCTTAGCAACCAGGTCATCGGTGGTTAAGGAAGACCAGAAGTCTCTCTGCCTTTGTTGTTCTTGGCTACAGAATCGCCCAGCACCTGTGACAATGCCAACCTGAGCAGCAAAGCTGTAACGTCTAAAACATGCCCACTAGTGTAGGGTTTGTACCCCTCCACCGAAGCCTTCCCAAAATCCTGCTGTGTCATTTCTTGTGGCTGGCCATGTGCTAACTAGTCTGTGGGAGCACTTTAAAGCTGGCAGATTGCATCACTTGCAGCTCCTTAAATGCTTTCACATCCTCGCTCTCTAGAGCTTCAGTCTCAATGAAATTGTTCGCTTTCTTAATCAACTCATGTTTCAGACCAGATACAGGGATGCCCTTCTCTTTTATGAACTTCTTTATTAACTCAGTTGTCCACGCAGACAGTAAAACATCTGTGGTGAAGCTTGAGTCGCTACCTGTGACCATCTTTATGTACTATGGTGTTACTTCTGGTGTCTATGGGGATGAATCTGTCTCCTAGCACTGGACAGTTGAAGGCGAAGCATCTGTAACTATACACGGCTACACGGCTATTGACTCGCGAAACAAACTACAGCCACTTAAAAGCCGCAAGCTTAAACAAATTTGTATGCTTTTTCTATTATGCATCTACTAAGTTAGCAGTCTCGCGAAAGGGGGTGGAGTCGACCCATATCCTCTATTAGACAATATTTCGAAGGGGAGGCCTGCTTAGGCATGCTGTAATGAATGACAGCTTGTCATCAGGTTTTGCATAGGCTCTATGCTGCCTGATTATATGAGGAAAATGGTTCTAAATATTCTCTTATTCAGTCATATGGCTCTACAATATCATTGAACTAACATATTGGTTAGTCCTAAAAGGAGTTTCATATTGCTAGCAAATTAGTTTTATGCCAAGGAGTTGTAAACACTAGCCTACAATTAACTTGAACGATTAGTCATTTCTTCAATGATTGCCTTCATCAGTTAATGGTGATGGTACAAACACAACTGTATTAACACAAGTACAGAAAGATGGAGAGAGGCCACATGATATAAAGGTAAAGCATAAAAATGCAGGAAATGGTGATACGTATAATGATAAAAGACAATGCATTGTTGACCTAAAAGGAAGAAATAAAAATTACCATATCATATAATACATAAAGACATGCTTTATTTACTTTAATTCGTAATACAAATATACAAGAGGTTTTAATGGTGATGCTAAGTGGGATGTGCGGGTTTTAAGGATGGAGTTCCAGACCATTAAGAGGAGAATGCCTCTGTTAAAATTCATGTTTGGGGTGGATTTCCTAATCTGAATGGCTCCCAGTCTTCCTCGCCAGAGTCTGTTGGCTCATCTTTGGACTGCGGTGCTTTCCCTGTTGATTCAGGGGTTAGTCTTTTGAACATGAAGTGCAGTGCTGTTCTTGCGGTCTCCTTTGTGTATCAGTACTCTTTTCGGAGTCTTTATTGTTCTGAAGACAGGCTTTACTCCCAGAGGTGCACAGACCTCAATCCTCTCACTTGGACCCTTGATGTATGGGGTACATAGGATCTTTGTATTCTCCTGTTGTGGTACGGAGGATGCTGGGAGATGTCAGGTTGGTTGTTAGGGACTTCTTTACCAGGGTTTCTGGTAACTCATTTACGTAGAACAACTGATTTAATTGGTTCATTTACTGTATTCTTAGAGAAATATGCAATTCTTGTGCTGCCTAGTCTGAAACCAATTCATACACATCTGCGTGAGTAATGTTGTGTCTGGCGGGACATGTCCAAGCTTGAAAACTTCAAACTCTGCATGTAGATCAAGATTGAAACGAACTTTAGATTTTGAGAGTAAATCCTATGTACAATCTGATGAACAAGGTAAGTTCAGAAAAGACATCTTTTTAGTTGAAGCTTGCCTTCCTTGTATATTACTTTGTTCAAGGAATATACTCTTGGGCCTACGTGGAGAATTCATCAAAAGAAAATTGCCGCACACAGGACTGCCAGATGCACTGGTGATCTTGTGTACAGGAACCCTATCCAGAATTTGCCCTTGTGCTTCCTGCATTTAGTTAATGCAATCCTGCTGCTACCAGTGCCCAAGATGGTCGTCACTGTCTGCAACTTGCAATGGGAGTGGTTCTCCTTCGATCAACTAGTGCTAATAATGCCTCTACTGCACTTGCAGTAGGCATCAACTGCAACTTGCACTGTGTCGTTTTGGTGCCAACTAGCACATTTTCTATTGTTCACGTACCCGACTTTCAACCATGCAGTTACATCCCACTGCAACTTGCACTGATGGAGTTATTCTTATACTGACCAGAAACTTATGAATGTGCATGCATTCTATTCATTATTCTCTACGCTTCCCAGTCAGTTTACTTCAGACTGCCAAAATATGAACATTATAACGTATGATTTGTGTCTTTTATGTTTTGGATGCGTACATCACTTTGCAACTTATGTACTGATCAGTTGCTCATGTAGATTTAGATAGTAAAGTATATGCAAAAGTAATTCCATGATCAGGCAATGCATAACTTGCATTATACTGCACTGTACTGTACTGTACACTAGTAGTTTTATATTGGTAATTGTTATTGTGTGCATCTCTAGGTTTGCCTACAGTAGGACTGCTTCCTCCTCCTTCAACCAATCCAAGAGTGCAGTCATCTTCAACATCATTTCGAAGTGGGGCTAGCAGCTTTCAAGTAAACAGGTAAGGCAGGTGTGTGGATTGTTCAGAGCACAACAATTAATTGTGTAATTGTGAGTCATATGTATGAGGTTCTTTCATCTTAAACATGTAACTGTAAAAGAAACTCTGGAAAGTCTGCAATGCAAGCAACATTATGTAATGCTGCCAATAAAGTCATATATGGCAATAAACACTGTATATATTATGCCAGCTATTCAGGTCACTAAATAGATCGAAAGTCCTACTGCGGCAGCTGGTGGTGTCCCCACTCACCTAACACAGGATTGAAGGGCCACAGACAGCTCTTTCAGGGCTCTATGTGGCTAACTGATAGTTACTGTTGGTTCAAGAGTCTGTGAACAATCATGATTTTGGTAGCTTGGTGACGTCTGAATGCTGTCGGCCCAGTGCTGCTGATGAGGTAAGGTATTCACCGAAAGGCTTCCAGCATAGTGGTAATCCAACTTATATCCCTTTTGTGTGGACCATGAACCTGGGTTGAACCTGGGTTACTATGGAAGTGGAGTGAACCTGAGTTAGAGAAGTGGGGTCCAACCTACTCAGTAGTGGGGTGCACCCCAGTTTAACTAGGTGCAAAGCCAGTTAAGGTGGCAAAATGAGGAAGAGTTTGGAGCAACAGTGAATATTCGCCTTACTCGCCATTTTGGGAGAGGACCTGTGCCAACTACGTGGATCAGTACGAAATGTTGTGCCTTACAGGGTAATTACCTACCAACGCCGGATAGAAAGTGCAGCTAGTGACACCTGCAGCAACTGATAGCGGAACCACATTAGACTACGGACACTTGTCACTAATAATGGTGTTCAACCGGATCTTGATACTTTCTCAAATGTATCTGCCAAGCATGCCTCCACTAGCCTGATAAGACCAACACGTCCTGACATGGGTAGTGGTGATCAACCAGGACCGTCCTCAACTGCAGCTGACCATTCATCATTTCTGCGGAAGCTAACAGGATAAACAGAGTGGACATGACTAACAAGGCCCTGATAAACACATTTCTTGCAGCACAGCAAGCGGACATAAACTGAGGGATTTGGAGAAGCAGAAAATGGCATGGAACAGACAGCAGGCACAGGAGGCAAATGAGAAGTGTGTGACGAATGCATTTTATGAGAGACTTGTTTTCTGTGTTTGCAGCATCACTAATGCCACGCCATTCTACCCAATTTACAATCCCACACCTCCACCAGTACTTCATGGCAATACTCAGCCTAGGACTGTTAGAAATGAAGAGTTGCACATCGAATTAGGAAGAACATAGCTAAACAGTGTTTATATCGATGAGACATTATTATTTCTACATTTTACTATTATCAGACTGTGAGATTTGAGATAATAACTAAAGAAGATTAAAACCTTTCTACAAAATTGAAGGATGTAGGAATGGCATAAAAGTAGACAAACAAGTGATTGTCACTACGCTGACATAATAGCGATAGACCACAAACGTCACAGTATTGTATCGTTTCCTTAACATCTGGCACAGCATTGGCATTAATTGAACTGGGCAGTAACCTCTGCATCATGTGGGTAAGATCATAATGCTGATCGAGTGCCATAGTACACATACTGTGTAGTAGAGCTCTGCATATGTAGCAAGGGAGAATGCCAGATGTAGGGAAATTATGCAATATTCTGATGCTTTGTGGTCCTTGGCTATTCTATATATCATTGTAGTGTCAACCCCTTGTTTTTCTACTTTTTGTGCCATCCCTACATTTTCCAATTTAAATTTTCTCTAGTTTCTGTCTTTTTATGCAATGATCTGATAGAGGCTAATGGCTATGTTAGATTCAGAATGACAAATACTGACCAATCATGTAGCTGAAGTTATTAATGTTTTGACCGTGAGGGTCTTCATTAGTTACAAAACGGAAGGTTGAGAGAGAAAAACTACTCCTTATATACAGCAACAGTGACATCATAATGGCGGGAGTGTGACGGTTGGATGACAGGTCACGATGATGAAGAAATTAATCTAATAATAATAATAATTTTTCGTAGTTTTGTACACACTAGCCAATGGTCACAATTGTTTCAGACGCTTTGGTGTCTCTACGGAAACCTGCATCAGTGAATAGCTAACAGAGACACTCAAACTGCAAAATAAGGTGTGGTGTCAAGACATGACGCTAGTACACCCAAAAGATCCAGCCCGATGGAAGAACGGAAAGGAGTTGTGCATTTCATCTTGTGATGAGTGCCCGAAAGTGTACATTGACCAGACTCTTGTTGCGAGGTGTCCGTAGGACGGGGCCAAAGTGTTTGGGCATGTGACATTCCACACCAGGGCTCTGCTCCGTTTCCATGGAACGATGGACACTCCATCCGGTCATTTGCTGTCAGCTCTGAAGATGTCAGGTGGCTCTAGATGTGATAGGATCTTTGCTGCCTCCAGTGACCTCTTGAGGACATTGTTTACGGCAACATGGTGGGGGTGGTGCCCCTTACTGAACTGACAACTTAGGCCATGGGTACCCGAGGCACCCACCTCAAAACCACACTGGTGGTGGGGTCGACATAGGGGCAGTCCAAGGCAAAGCCCCACCCCAATCCTGATGGCTTCATAGTTCATTCTCTAGCCAAGAGAAGAGATTGGGAGAGCATTCAGTCATGCTCCTGCCTCCTTGGTGGCTGTGGCCAACAAGCGAGCACGCATATTGGGGTCTGGGGATGACTCTAGTAGGCCTTCAGTTCTTGGAGAGTCCCATGGCGATGACTGTCAGGGGATGGAGGGGGTGCTTGGTTATGGCTCTGGCTCCATAAGGCTTCAGCACGGCTCAGCCATGGATTGGGGGTGTCTCATAGCCGAAGGGGGAGAATACTGGAGACCAGTCTAGCGCAGCAGAGGCCAAATAGGGAGAGGGTGTCATCATTAGATGTCTTGTGCCTGGGTAATTGCTGATAAGCTTGTACCTAGCATGGTTCAGCTGCAGACCTAAGGCTGCCGCTTCCCTCTCTACCATCTTAAGATCACAGAGTACATCCTCCAGGCTGCTGCCTAGAGTGCCATCATCCAAATAGAAGACCTTTAACACTGACCACAGTTTTAGCAGCATTGGATGAGTTGTCAAGCAGAACAGTAGGGGGCCCACAGGGTCCCCTTGCTGGACGCCCTCAGACGAATGGATATCATGGTCTTCGCAAGAGGTAGGATGGTTGGGCATATGTGGAGTAGACAAACTCCAGAAGCTCTGTTCTGGATTCCTTTACTGCCATGAGCACTCGATCGCGTCTCACGCTGTTGAACGCATTCTTAAAGTCAAGTCAGTAGCACATGGCCTGTGGTCATGTTATGGATGTAGAGGTGCGTTATGTGGACTGCTCCCTCACATCCTGAAGGCGTTATGCAACCAACCTGTAATGGGGCCAAAAGATGGCCAGCAACACTCCGGAGAAAAAGCACTTGGTTGCCAGCCAAGTAATTGTAACACAGTATAATGCAGCTTTCAAGAGGGTGTATTCTCGTGTACATTAGATAGTACTGCGATGTACACACGTAAATGGTGATTTTCTAGCTTATCTCACATCATGCAATGGTAAGATACCATTGGCAATGATGTCAACTCTGCCGTGTACTTTTTAAACTGGAATGTTGCTTAACCAACGCAGCAGAATTGCCCGGGCAGAGCATTACATGACTACCAACAAAAGCTTGCATGCATGCATATGGCCCATCTGTTTGCAATGCTTGCGAGAATGAAAGATTTAAACTTCATGACGTGCAGCATGTACTCCATTAAAAGGACAGAAACAATAGGAGTAAAATATTTTCCATCGAGATATGTAGGGATGGTGCGTACTGTGTGTAGCTGCAGGGATAAACCAACTGGTGGGAAAATGTCAGGAACAAGGAGTGGTTTGCCATGTATCATCCTCTATATCTGCAATGAAAAATGGCTAATTAAAATAATGCTAATGGCAGCTAGCAGTTGGTGAAGATGTGTTAACAGGATACGGCAACTGAATAGGTAGGTAGGTAGTTAAGTTAACTGATTTAGGACCATCAATGCCAACCCAGAGCCATCCTAGGCATAAGTTGGCCTGACACTATGTCGAATTAACTTCCTTACAGAAGATGTGGCACTAGACCGCTATCAGACATGATGACGGAGACATGATGTTGGAACATGTACTGCCCATGCAGCAGATACACCAGCCCAACTAGCAGTGCTATTTGCCTTGAAAACAGCTACAGAGTACAAGAAGAGACATGGTTGTCATCAAACACACCTTGAGACCATCAGAGCTGATCTCAGCAGACACAGGCTAATGTTGCAGTGCGAAGCAGACATCCGCAACTTGAGAGAGCAAGCCACAGACAAGATTAAGTGGAAAGTGCTAGGAAAGCCAGACTGATTGCAACTCCAATTCACTAAATGTGAATTATTGTATACAGAAACAATTAATAAGAATAGTTAGTGTGGTAATGGAGGCTGAATCTCCAAGGGTGGGATGGTCCTTGAAGTGGGCATAATCAAAGTGAGAGAGAAACCATTGCAAATATGAAACGTAGTACGGAGAAATGAATTTTAAGGCCTTGGACACAAACTAACATGGTAAGTAACATGGTCTTAGCAAGGCAAAGGTCAATGATAGACAGTAGAGTGGGGTAACATGAGGATAAGGTGGTAGGGTTAAGACATAACATGAACATAAATGACAGCTTCTACTTAAGTGGTAGCATGGATGGTGAGTTAGTGCAGACTGTATAGAGGTTTGTCCCAGGCTCTGCACTGCCGGGCTTTGAACAAGGAGATAGGAGCATCCAACAGTTACTTTGTCTGCTTGAGCCAAGATGTTGATCGCTTAACTCCTTGTGAGGGATGAACAAGCTTTACACAAGGCTTGGGTGGATAGTGGATAGTGGCTGAGTGAACCCACATCTATAGTGGTGTACGTCACCTCTTGGATACATGGATGAACGTTCAGGTCTGCAAGAAGAGACTGGTATTTCTTGCTTGCAACAGTTTTAACATTCGGATTCTCATCAGTATTGGCTGGGACGATGAGTTCCATGATGCAGAGATAATTCCCTGAGACCAGTACTAAGTCAGGCCTGTCTGTTGATGTGGAGAGGTCAGTTGGGACAGTAGCAGAGGGTTTGTTGCTTGCTCTGAGTCCTGGGAGATCTGCAAATAGTGTCTTCGATTTATTAAAGACTGGGAGGAGATTTAGCAATTGTCTGCAGGATGAGTCATGGCGCCTTGTGTATCTGCCCTGGTTTATATTTGGTCATGCTATTGGGCTGATTCTAGAGTAAGTTTTATATCGGGCTTTTTAAACACCAAATACCGCTCATGTACACCTAATGCTATAATCCTAAGCTTCCACTAAATGACATGCCTTCAACCATGTAGTCAGGTGCTGTGTTAGACACCACATACTCTAGTACACCTAATGCTATAATCCTAAGCTTCCACTAAATGACATGCCTTCAACCATGTAGTCAGGTGCTGTGTTAGACACCACATACTCTAGTGTGTCGTGCTGTTAGACATATACTATTCAACACATCCTTGTGTAACAAACAGAACCTAACCTAACCTAGGTATTAGCCACAGTTCCTACATTTGTTATGTTTATGCATTTGCACTCAGCTCTCCGATGCAACCCAGCTGTGAGCCTCCAACCAGAGTTACGAAAGATGATGATGAAGATTGGGGCAGTTTTTTGTCTTCAAGGTGAAGTAATATTCTTTCAGTGTGTACATATTTTCATCACTACACTAGGTACAGTGTGCGGCCCATCAGAACAATAAAAGTGAGGTGTCCACATTACATTATTAATGCCAATAGAATGCAATAGTAGTACAATGTCATAGTCATACCACTGCATGATCCTCCAGCATGCTTTCTAAAGCTGGTCACTGTCCCCACACTGCCAGGCTTGGGGCTAAGCATTAGATTGTGAGCCAGTACAGGTGGATGGACAACGCATGAAGTGCTCGTCTGTATTATTGTGTTCTAGATATTCTCATTTGATAGTTGCATTCTGATCATGTGATGGAAATATAGTAAAAATATTGCTATAGACAGCAGGGGCAGATCCAGGGGGGGGGGGGGGGACTGGCCCCTTGTGCCAACCCTGATTTTTTTTGCACCAGATTGCTTGTAGCTAACAGCTTTCAAATGGCTTAAGTCATGTTAATAGCATTAGAGGATCTATTATAAGTGTTACAGCATTTGGTATAACTGCACTGACAATGATTTTAAAATATTTCTTACTTCTGGCCGTCGTCAGCCATTTTTAGGACGTCACAATGTTGCACAATACAGAAAATGCGCTGTATATACAGCCCTGTGCCCCCTCCAGATGGGCCTAGATCCGCCACTGGACAGGACTTCATTCTCCTGCTATGAACCAAAAATGTCTTCTGCATTCCTTTTGCAAATGTGCACTTCTTCTAAACACATTATAAATCAACGTAAAAGATGGCATCTAACGGTAACGCAGTGTTTCAAGTCATTGCAGGCCTAGCTATTTTGTCGATAGTTTTTCAAATCTCGACTAGTGAGTGTTTCCAAGATTGGTTGCGGCAACTTCTGGTTGCACCAACAAAATCTTCCTCATCGCTGGAGCACTGCTACGCCGCCCCCAGTGAGTTTTTGCACCTTCGCGAATGCAGAAAGTGATGGCTTTGGCAGCGGTCATTACTAGAGAGCCTCACCAGAAGTCGGAACACCCTTCTGCTACAACCAGGATACGTGGAAAAGAACCAAGGTCCTGTTGCCACCGCTAATGCTGAGACTCAATTGAAAAGAGCAAGTTTTTGACCATGACCTATGTGAACGCGCACAGCCTCTTTCAGCACTTTGACGACCTTACTTCCCTTGCATCTGCTGAATGCCCCCACATCATTGCCATCTCAGAAACCTAGCTGGACTCCTCAGTTACCAACAATGAAATCAATCTTGCTGGCTACAACCTTTTCAGGCTTGATCTTAATCATTCTGGTGGTGGTATTGTTGTGTATTGTAGTGATCATCTTTCATGCTCCTTGCTTAGTTGCGGTACTTTTTCTTCTGGTGTCGAATCCTTGTGAGTATCTGTGAGAGTTGGCTGCTTCCATTCTTTTCTTACCTTCGGCTGCTTTTTTCACAGAGCCTAATTGATACAACCGCTAGGTCCGTATGGACTATAATAAATGGCATTTCGAGCGTTTCAGCTGCAGATTCTGTGCCTTCACAATGATAGAACCACTCCATTGAATATTTGCTCGTAAAACATGTAGCTTCAGCGCCCGCTTAAGCTCACACGCTGCAAAACCGGATGTGGCGTTTCATGGTTATCACACACACACCATGTGTAGCCATGGAAACACACAAGAATGTGCCAAAACTGCAGAGTTCACCATTATGTAAACAAAACTGCCATGTCCCACATGTGGTCCCATCTCTCTTCCCCCAATTTCTAGCAAAGTTCTCAAGAAGCATGTTCATATCCAGCTTTCACAATATCTTCACACCCAATACCTGCTCTATCCTCTTCAGTCTGGATTCCGCCCTTCCCACTCAACTCAAAGTCTTCTTGATGCTGTAGAGGCTCATTGTTACGTCGACATAAGAACAGAAGTCAATTATACGAGCACAAATACGCAACAGGAAGAGTAAAAGCCTGGGACGTTTCGACCTCGAAGGTCTTCGTCAGCCAAGGAGTCAGCTGACGAAGACCTTCGAGGTCGAAACATCCCGGGTTTTTACTTTTCTTGTTGTGTATTTTTGCTCATATAATTGACTTCCGTTCAAAGTCTTCTTCTCCACTGCCTTGACAAGTGGTATAAGGCCCTTGATACCAAGAAGTATGTAGGTGCAGTGTTCCTCAATTTATGTACGTATATTACACTGACTGACTGCTATATGCTTATTCCTTTATTAGGCGGCTATTTCTATTCTACCAGAACTGCAGGTCTGTACTGTGAGCCTGAGCTCAATTTATGCAAATTGGTTGGATACATTTTGTGGCCACATCAAATAGCTTTAAGTAATTTTGACCAAGAGGTGTCTACCGGATGTAAATTATGAGGCTTAAGTGACGACTCTTCTAAATTTTGTCAGTGTGTAGCTATTGCCCAAAACAACTCACTAACCCAATCTCATTCTTATCAAATTGTGATGACCCAGTCCTGTAGACAATGTATACTGTGCAGGGTGGCTGTGTCAGGGAACATTAACTTATTATGTGTATGAAGTGAGGGCTTCTCAGCTGGCTCAGGCATGAGAAAGGGTAGTTCTCGAATACCAGCTTCAAAACAGGGTTGAATACCTTGCCGACGTTTCGACCAGATGCTCTGGCCTTCTTCAGGGCGAAGATCATCTTCGCCCTGAAGAAGGCCAGAGCATCTGGTCGAAACGTCGGCAAGGTATTCAACCCTGTTTTGAAGCTGGTATTCGAGAACTACCCTTTCTTATTATGTGTACTTTGCCAACCACGTATGTGTGCATTTACAATTACAGGCCAACCATTTGGAGTGATGGTCTAGTATTTAGAATCATCATTTGGTGCTCTTTATCATGATAACAGGACATATAATTGTTTGTGCTCCTTCTGGACACAGTCACCATAGCGGAGGCATTGGCTGCTTGTTCTGTGTTAGATACATCTCTGTGTAAAGTGGATTGCTGGAATTGATTTGATTTATACTTGCATACTGCCATGTTGTTGTCACTTACATATGGTTGTATTGCACACCTTATTGTAGATCTCAAGGGCAATCTTCTGGAGCTTCGTTTGGATCTGGTGATAAGCAACCCAAAGAAAATAGTGGGAACTGGGTACAATTTTAGCGTGTTATGACGTGACTACTGTCATCTCTACATATACCTTTATTGGGTGGTATTATTTACTTCTGGGAACTGGAATTGGTCAATAAAGCAAAGCTAGCAAAGATGCAAAGAATCAGTTGACAAAGAAACAGCTTTTGTGCATATGAAGCTATATAGGTAAAAACGTAAGCAGAAGTGGATGCTGATATTAACATAGCCTCACACAGTTGATGAATAAAGTGATGAGAAGCAGACAAGGTGCATGACATGTTAAGCTGTGCAGCATGGATCTGGCGGGGGAGTCTGCAGGGCTGGGCCACCCTGCTTGGCTCATACTTTCAGTTTGATGCATTCATTTGGAAATGAAGTTCTGCATCCAATATGAAGGCACATGCTTGGGTACATGCAGATGCTTGATAGCATAAGATGTATTTGTACAGCACATGGCTCTATAATGCACACATACGTGAAGTATACACATGTTGTTCACTCACTTGAAGAACACAATTAAGGCACCTGAGTAGGATAGGGTATGCCTCAATGTTGTCAAAAAGCAATAAGGTACCCACTATCTAGTCAAATACTTCCAGTGCTTAGAAGCTCTCTACAACAGGTAGTTGCTTTGGTTGGTAAGCTTATTTACAGGGAAAGCCTTTAGCCATTGGCTACTATACTAGGCACCCTGAAACAGTACAGCACAGGACAAAAAAACAAGCAGCAGGAGAAAATTCAAGATGTATACGTTGCATGTACAATTAAACATTTAGATGTCATTGTGTGAGTCAATATAATCCTCTGAGGATCCAGATTCTAGTAATAGGCAGCGAGCGCCACTAGGGAAGCACCATTTATAAATGTAACATATTCAAATGTATACATAAATATACATATACACACATCAATTAATGGTGTATATAATCTGTAAATAAAATAATAATATATAAATAACTACAATTAATGCGCTGCACACCTGTGTGTGCTCCTATTCAAAAAGAATAAATAGCAACAAATTTTTCCCATTACTAATTAATTATGGTGTAAAACAATGTTCCCGATCTACTAGTGCTTTTAACATATTCACCAATAATGTATTGACTATATATCTTGACGAAACAGATGAAGGCTTGGAAAGCTGCAGTAGAGATGATGACAGGAAAGCTGAATGAGCGCCTGGAAGCCTCTGAGAAGGAAAGGAAGGATGAGCGGAAGATGAGAAAGGAAGAGAGTATCCAACTGGTATCAGCCATGTGTGTGGTGCCTGGATGTGCGTTTGTTGGTCAGACTGAGGCTGACCTGGTTAACCACACCCGGTAATGATATGGCGGCACAACACAGTTCCAGAAGAAGTGCACGTTCTGTGGCAAGTCCTTCCATAGGCAGGGGATCACCATGCACGTGAGGCATTGTTCACTGAATCCCAATGGACATTATAGGTTCTTATCACATGTTGCCTGTACCACTCAGCAGAGTGAATGCAGAGGAGGAGGTGGTGGTGTATGATGTAGGAGTGAGGAGAGTACATAAGAATCTGTGTGCGTGCGTGCGTGCGTGCGTGCGTGTGTGTGTGCGTGCGTAAACATATGTGTGTCTGCATATACAGTGCACACTTGGTTTTGCTGTCTGTACTCAGTAATTCTGGGCTGGTTTGAACACGGCATTGCAGTCAGTTCACTTGGATTGTTTTGTCTCTTTCACTGAGTGCATGACCCATTGGGGATACAACTTGACAGCTGTGAGGAAAAACAGCCAAACATCTTCACCAACCTGGAAGGACCTCTTTTGAGCATACTGGTCATACGATTTCTTTCAATACTGTGCTGCTTCTACCAGTTGAGCTTCAACAAAATCTCAAGTTGCACAAGTTAATAATCAATGCAACTGGCCATGGTACGAAGCTGATTCATAAACACCTTGAGCGAATTATGAAGTATATGGTGATAGACCAAACATAACTTGAAACAGAGAAACTCCCGTGCATGAGTGCTCTGCTGTTCAATATGCAATAAGGCAGGGGGGAGAAAGTGTTCCCAATCTGCCTGTTCTCTGACATAAGCACTCAGCATTTGAAGGAGTGTTCAATTAAACCTTTCAACCAAACCATCTCTTCGTGGATGGTATGCAGTAGTCTGATATTTACTGATTCCAAAGGCTTCCAGTGTTTTTCGCAATACAGAACTATCAAACCTAACAGGTAGACCATAATGAGCGAAGAAGACTTTAGCTAGTTTGTCTGTATTGCATGAGGCAGTCTGGTATGGAAGGAGCACCGTCTCAGCCCACTTTGCAATATAAAGTAACTCTGAATGACCCAGCAGATATCAATTGCTGTGATAAGATACAGGGACAGGTTATCAACAGCCACCATCTCTGAAGGCTTTCCAAAGCAGATATTAACTAGTGGTGTGAGAGTCTTGAATGCCTGACACACAGAGCATTCATGATCATGACAATATTGGTTGATGTCATGTAGCATATAATCCAGTATCCAACATGATGTACCGTGGCTGTTGTCTTCTCAGGTCCCAGATGTGCAGCAGGATACTGGTGAATGAGATCCGACTGTAAGGTACGCAGAATGAACGGTACTGTGACGGGTTCTATGGTATTCCCTGGTATATACTGCTGACACGAGTCTGTCTTTAAGAGTGAGCTGAGACCACAACTGTCGATAGTGATTAAATGGCCATTTCCAAATGCGGCCACTTGGTCATGAGGGAGAATGTGAGCAGGAATCACGAAGCCTACAGAAGTTATTGTTATCAGGGTTTGGTTTGTCAGGCTCCGTCCGAGGCCCAGGGAAAAACGTTGTCTTATCCTGGTCTTCCAGATGTACTGGCTACTGTCAGTAACCTCTCTGTAGGTTCAAGGTTGAGAATTGGTGGACCCTGCAAGCTGATCCTGCACCTCATTGGGATGAGGAAGAGTATAGGCATCTTTTACTGTTATCCTAGGGCGTATCTGTACAGGGTGACCGGATGTTGGGATAAAGTACTCAGCTACGTCCGTGTGGCCTGGCGATATATGAAGCAAATACATGTGTTACTTTAGAAAGGAAGACAAGAGTGGCATGGGGCACAAAGCATATCATGGGTTAGTGTATGGGACCTGTAAAAGAGTGGAACTGTACAGTCATCCAGTGATTCTTCTGTTAGCTCCATAGTGGATGCAACTGCACAGGTGCTGGCTCGCACGTTTTGAGATGCCTCCTAGATGGGCTCTAATTTAGGTGCTTGAAAGACCTCCAGAACAGCAAATCATGATTTGACACCTATGGATGTGAAATCTAGCACAAGGTCGTGTTTCCTCAGAAAAGGCTATTTCAAGGATCACTGGAGTTGGCTCAAAGGAGAACCTTATGATATAGATCTGAGTAGCCATGTAAACTCATAGTGATCACTTTGTTGCACTAGCCAGAACACCGAAACAGTAATGCAGACGTTCCGGCAACCTACGGCTACCTTCATCAGTGAATAATGGACACTTACAAACACGCATGTATAAATACAATAGGGCAATCAGACAATCATATATGTGTATAGTACCCCCAGGTGGTCCATTCCTGGACTGATGGGCATGTGCCTATCTGCGCCGGTGTCAAGTTAGGTTATTTGCCTTATAGTTTGGCTTTTAATATTCATTGTTATTGTTATTGTTATTGTTATTGGAGTCTTATTTAACCTGGGGAGACCTTTAGCCAACATGGCTACTTTCCAAGGTACCCAGAAATCATACTACAGACATGTAATGGTGACAAAAAATGAATGATATTGGCAATTAACTTGTGAATGGTTGACACCAGATGACAAAATGTGATAAAAAGGAGACAATAGACTGGGAAAAGAGAATGCAATTATCATGAAATAGTACTAACTGTAGATTAGGTAGTGTAGGTTAGCAAGTTGGATCGTGCGGTAGTCATAAATGTTGTAGGATTCTTAATGGTTCTCATGAAGGGTGTCAGAGCATTCCACCTTTGGCATCCCCGGAAAGCAAAGGACTTCTTCCCAAATTCAGACCTGACCTTGGGGACATGAATGCCTCCAGATGCTGCTGCCCTTGTATTGTGAAGGTGGATGTCAGTGTTCCGCACAAAGAGAGAGGCCAGATATTGTGGAGCACAGCCAGTGACACATCTGTAAACCATTTGCAATTCAGCAAGCGCTCGCCTTGATGCCAATGTTGGCCACCCAAGCTCACAGCACATGGCAGTGGCTGATGCGTCCCTGCGCCTGCCAAGGATGATGCGAGCAGCATAGTTCTGCAGGCGCTCAAGCCGGTCACTCTCTGCCCGTGTGCAGGATCCCCACACAGTATCTGCATATGTCAGTTGCGGCAAAATGTAACCCTTGTAGAAGCAGCACAAGACATTCTTTGGCAGGAACCAAGCAATCCTCCGAAGGAGGTTTAGTCCCTTAGACGCTCTGCTGGAGACCAGGTCGATGTGGTTGCTCCAGGAAAATGACTGATTCACCATCACGCCAAGGAACTTGTAGGTGCAGACCTGTTCGATACAGACACCATCCAGCTGCACATTGAGGGCTAACAATGACTTTCGCCGGTTGGAAGAGATCAACATGCACTTTGTCTTGCCCACGCTTTAGACCGCTGTCCAGGAGCCATTTGTGTGCAGAACCAAGTGCACGTGTGAGTGTGTTGGAAATGTCATCAGTGGAACGGCCTGCTATGTATAGGCTGGTATCATCTGCAAATAAGACAGTGGTGACTCCTTGGAGCTGGGCTGGGAGATTGTTGACAAATAGCGAGAATAAAAGTGGACCAAGCACAGAGCCCTGTGGTACTCCAGTGTCCACTGCTACCTCTTCTGACTGTGCTGCATTAATGCTAGTACTCTGACGCCTGTCAGCAATGTAGGATGTGAACCACCCACAGGTCGCAGGGTCAAGGCCAAACTCTCTCAGACGTGACAGTAGCAGGTGGTGATTGACCGTGTCAAATGCCTTTGAAATGTCGAGGAAAATGACCCCAACAACAAGACCTTGATCAAGTGCAGAGTACCAATCATTAGTTACTTGCAGTAAGGCTGTTGTGGTGGAGTGTCCAGCACGGAACCCAGATTGCCAGGGTGACAGAAGATTGTGATCTTCAAGATGAGCTGACAACTGATCCCTGACTACTCCCTCTAGGATCTTGCTAGCCACAGGAAGAACGGAGATTGGCCTATAGTTTGAAAGGATATCACGAGGACCACCCTTGTGCATGGGTTTCACAAGGGCTCGCCTCCAGCTGGACGGAAAAGACCCAGAGGCTATAGAAGCATTAATGATGGAGCACAATGGATGGGCGATGACAGAACTGGCAATCTTCAGCATAGAAGATGGTATGCCATCTGATCCTGTGCTCTTGCGAGGGTTCAGCTTTGAGAGCCTGGTCTGGCACTCTTCAGGCTGGATTGGGCACAGGGACATAGGCGTCGGATGGTTTAACGAGTTTGCCATTTCACACACTGAAGCAGATTCCACAGGGAGTGGTGCTAGTGAGGAGATTGAAGAGAAGCAATGGTTGAACTTAGCAGCCAGAGACTCCGCACTGTCTGGAAAGAAGGACCAGTTAGAGGTTGGAGGGGGGACAACTGACTTCAGGGCCTTCCACAGTGTAGTTGGGTTGACTTTCCCAGATATTAGGTGGGAAAAGTGGGCTCTTTTAGAGGCTCGAAGCAGGGTTGTTACTCTGTTACGAAGTCTCCTGTAGGCCTCCCAGTCATCTGCAGACCTGGTTGCTCTGAGTCGTCGGAGTGACTTGTCCCTGTTGTCCATTTGGTCCCGTATCTCTCTCGTCATCCATGGTGATCGCTTCTTCTTGACTCGCACTCTGCGCAGTGGGGCATGATCATTAAGGACTTGGAGGAAGGTCTGGTTGAAGTAGTCCAGCTTATCATCAACACTGTCGAAAATGTCAATCACGGACCAGGGAGCAAGTGATAGATCTTTCCTGAACTTGTCAAGGTCAATTCTCTTAGATCTACGGGTCACATAACTGGATTGTGTCTTGGGTTTTCTCCAGCAGAGATGAAGACTGACAGCCGAGTGGTCACTGATACCCAGGTCCATGACACTAGCAGACCTTACAACATCTCGTGCTGATACAAGGAAGATATCCAGGAGGGTAGCACTGTGATCTGTAATCCGTGTGGGCGTGATAATTGGCTGCAGTAGGTTGCGGGTGACAACATAGTCGCGCAAGAGGATGGCTTGTGGGTGACTGCAATCTAGTAAGTTGACATTCAGGTCACCACACACTATCACCTGCTTTCGTAGAGCAAGGGCTTGATCAATCTGCTCAAACACTGAATGAAGACAATTTGCAGCAGAGTTCGGTGGGCGATAAACACAGCCAGTCAGGGTTGCTGACGGGGATGATGGTGTGGAGATCTCAAGCCATATGGATTCGACTGCAGGATTGTTATCAAAATCAGATCTGGCACATTTGAGTGAATCATTGACATACATACAAACACCACCCCCATGGCGATGACGATCAGACCTGTAGACTCTAAACCCAGGAATTGCAACCAGAGAGTCATCAACACTAGAATCAAGCCAGGTTTCAGACAATGCTAGAATGTCCGGAGAGTAACTGTTGACAAACTCCAAGACCTGATCAAAGTGCCCGAGTAGGCTGCGCACATTTAGATGGACAATGCTGAAATTTGATGACCACGCTGCGGCTTCAAGGGGAGGGGAAGTTGACATCACTGGTGCAGACTTGTCTGCAGCTGGCCACGATGCTTGAGAAGTGGGAGCAGAGGAGCTACAAGCAGGGCACAACCAGGATATGTTGCTCTCTGACAGGCTGAAGTACTCAGATGCAGGCATGTCGATACAGCTAGTGTGGTGCCACTTATCACAGCCATCGCACTGCACTCCCTTCTGGTTCCACCTAACTGCTTTCTCACATCTTCCGCAGGAGAACTTGGAGACAGGTCCAGGATTAGCCTCAACATCACCACATAGCACCAGTAGAAGGAAATAGGCGCTACCTCGTACTTTCGCTCGAGGGGAGTGTCTTTTATCCTGCAAAGGGCAACGGACATCCACGCGACGCGGCAAACTTGGCGCACCGGAAGGTAGCGAGAGAGCTGCCGACAAGGATACCTCGAGTTCGGGGGCAAAAAGGACACCATCTGGTAGATCATAGCGCACTCCAGCTCTGTTCCAATAGTGGGTACAGGAGAGGACGCGAGCCGCGAGTACAAGAAGAGCGACTGCAACAACAACTTTACAAGATTCCGCCATTTTTCATTCATTTCGCAATCGCAATTCATCTTACTGTATTGTAGTGCATGTGTATCTATATACATATTCCATTCCCCTTTGTATAATTATTATATTGCTTTCTTTAAATATATTTATAGATTCCATTATCACGGTCATGTCAGCACTGTCACTGTCGTAGTGCGTACCAAAGGATCATGACTGAATTACCTAGCCACTCAGGACTCTACAAACTCTCTCTCTCTCTTTCTCTCTCTGGTTGTGCTCTATATGCTGCGCTCTCTAGTTGAAGCTTCGCTGACACTTGGTAGAATTCTATACTTGTACACAGACAATCTAGCCATTACGGGGACTGTCTACCGCACTTCACAATTATACTGTAGTTTTTTTACCTACCGTGACATCTTGTCATGTCAAGCGTTGGTGGTGTGACGTTATTATGCAAGTGGTCTTTACATCAGGACAGTAAATCACTACATCTCATATCTATGTCGCCTGTGTCAACTTATACATGCCACCTGCACACTATAGCCATTCCTTATTACCATCAATTAAGGAAGTTTCACCGCCCAGTGAACAATAGGTATACTTAGCATGTGCAGCATACAGCTCGTTACTACAATACCGGATCCACTGCATGTGCCAGGACATCATGCATGTTCCCAGATGTAAGGATGGGGTGAATGGATTCACCAATTTCACAATTTGTACCCATATCCACCTGTACAGTATAGGCATGTCACGAGTGCGGTGCATGTTTGATGTTATGCGTTGAAGCCATATCCTACATTTTAAATGTACCTGAGTGGCTAGAAAAGGATGTAGTACTTATATCTTGATATGGTAAGACTTCATTGCTGTGCGAGCTATAATGAGCTACAGAATTAATGACCTTTAAACACAGCAGTCAATTTATTAGGTCACAGGATGTTTTGATCCGTAGATCTTCTTCAGCTGTTTACAAAACTTAGCAGAGCACAACTCTAAATGATGAAAATGTTGTATCAAGTGTTGCCGATCTTTAAATGGTGGGAAATATAAGGATAAAATTAATAAGAGAATAAAAATTAAAATGACAGAAATCAAAATAAAAGATCAAGTGACGAAGATGTTTGAAAGAATGTGTCAAGAAGTGGTAGCCGAGAGGGGTTGATTGCCAGAGCACAGTCCAAGTTGGAGGTGTGCTGCTGTTGATGAATGTGCAAGGCTTCCGGTACCCTACAGTACAGCGTCCTACAAAGCCCGTTAGCTCCTGCTAATCTGAAAGACAAGTATTTTGCAGACATTGTTGCAACTCTAAAGGGGCACTTCAAGCCCAAACCAGTTGAATTTTGCAAAAAGAGTCCACTTTCAGTGTTGAAACCAAGCGGCCAGTGAGTCCATTGCCACATAGCTATGTAGCCAAACTACAATGCAAGTTTAAAGCCTGGAAGAAGCCCTATGTGATAGGTTAGTGTGGCCTATTAAGTGAGGCCATTCAAAAGGCATTACTAGGTGAGACCTACTTGACTCTCCAAACAAAGCATGAAGGCAACCCACAAAAGTGCTCAATCAGTGAATTACAGTCCACAAGGTGGGGCAGTCTGACCCCACTGTAGTGGTCCTGGAAGCAATGCGCACTATGTGGACACCCATCCACCAAGTGATTAGCCAGCTGTCCCAGAGGATTCAGACATCCTAAATCACATCGACAACATAGACCCCATATGAGGTTGTAATGTAGATAAATGGACAGAATGTCTAGATGGAGATTGACGCCGGGACAGCAAACTTCAGCAAGCGCTTCTTCCCATTGCAATCATTTCTGAAGCTTCGCAGGGTTACATCTGAGCCTGTTCTCCCGCGGGGACAGATGACTGTGCAAGTCCAAGTATGGGGATATGTGGGCAACCTCACCCTTGTCGATGCCTGCTGGGCTGTGATTGGTTGCAAAGGATTCACATTAACTGGTCCAGCATTAGGACCAACCCAGTTCACAATACTATGACTCTTCATCAGCTTAGCCAGAAGTATGCAGACATTTTCCAGGCAAAGCTCAGTAATATCAAAGGGTTCAAGGCCCGGTTGCATTTGAAAGATGGGGCTAAACCTCAATTTTGGAGATCATGTTTCATGCCTTTCGCCAGTTGGCAGGGAAATCAATCACCTGGTGAAGAACAAGACTCTGCACCCAGTGGAGCACAGTGAATGGTCAGCTCCAAGTGTGTCCATCCATAATAAGGATGGGACAATACAAATTTGTGGGCATTTCAATGTCACTGTTAATCCTAACCTGGATGTGGATCAGCATCCCCTGCCCTAGCCCACTGAGCAGTTTACTTGCCTCACAGGTGGGCAGAGGTTCACCAAACTAGATTTGTCCTCAATGTACCAGCTCTTTCCTGGGCCTGATAAACTATTATGGAAAAGTTCAAACCTGCCAATCATGCTTTATTGTCTCAATTGCTCCTTCACAGTAATCCACCATGGAGATGGTCACAAGAATGCACTCAAGCATTGCAGGAAGCTAGTTCATTAGCTTCCACTATATAGCTGGTTCATTTTGATGCTAAACTACCCCTGCAGTTGGCAGGAGATGCTTCAGCTTATGAAGTGGGAGTAGTCATGCCATTTTATGCGCTGTCCCCTTTCATGTCCCATGCCAGTTTTGCAACTCTTCATTACTGATGATGACCCTAGTCTAGGTTAAAACGGCTAATTCAAGGACAAATTTTGACCAAATCGCTAGGTTATGGTAGTCCAAGATATAGAAATTATACCTGCATTTGGAAGCGTGTGGATAGTTATATACGTACCTATGAAGTCTGAGCAAAGTACCCTGGTTTGCAGTTTATCTGGCATGCTTACTTCCATGATGTCGAACATGGCTGGGCCATCCCTACGTGCCTGCATGGTTCTGGGAAACCTTAATACAGTGGAAGATTATATATACAGTGCACGTTGCAGTGCAAATTGCAATAAATCATAATAATCTAAAGGAAATTATTATATAATACAACAAGGCCCTGGACGGCTTGTTGGCTAAACACTTATTATGCCAGTAATTAATGGACTTCACAATTATTTTAATTAGGCCTTTGTCTCCTGCAAAGAGGCTACATAAATTCTAATAGAATAGCAAATAATGTATGATACATTAATATTGATGGATATGGAAAAATCAACTAGAAAAAAATGTTGGCACTTGGCAATGAAACTTTGTAGACACGCTGTGTTGGTGCATAAGTGTACTCAGGCAACTTGCACTGTCTGGTAGTATCCTAGATATAATCATTCCCCTCTTTACATTGGCCTAGGATATAATAATGGCAAGAGTGAAAGGAGAGTGATTATAACCTGGGATACAATCACCCCCTGATTTACTTCAGCCTAGGATAAAATGAAGGAAGGAGTGAAGGGGTACTGCATGATTATCCTAGGATATAATCGCTCCCTCTTTACATCGGCCTAGTATGCAATGATGATGGGAGTAAAGGGGGGAGTGATTATATCCAAGTATATATAATCACTCCTTGGCCTCCTTCACTCCTTCCTTCATTATATTCTAGGCCGATGTAAAAAGGGTAGGGATTTTTGTAGAGTCCTGAGTGGCTAGGTAATTCAGTCATGATCCTTTGGTATGCACTACCCCACGTTTCACAATAATTCAGACGTTTCGGTGGCTGGTGAAGCAGTCATGCTTCACTCCATGACTCATCTTATTGTAACCTAGTGTGTCTGTAAACAACGTGTGCAATGTGTAGCTTTAATTTAGGTCCCATATTGTTTGTCAACATGGTTAGAGAGTCACCTACACCTTTTGTTGTTGTAACACACCAAAATAGTTAGTTGAGTTGGTTTTGATATGATTTCTGATGTACTTATAATCCAGGTTTGTGCAAATTTGATGGAGCTTGTGCATATACAAGCCATCTCCCTTCACCTGATCGAATGTAGTGTAAAGTTTATTTAATTTCATGCACTCCTCATTTCTGCATACAAATGCAACATTTCATAAAATAATATAATTACAATACATATTTTGTGTATATATATGGCACACAAAAATTGAACATACACAGTCCAGATAATTCTAATTCATAAATGTATCACACAATACACTAACTATTAATGTAATTTGCTCATGACATGTAAGCAATACAAAATGTACAAGCGGGTTCAATATAATGTTCCAAACTACTTGATGCATAGTATATAACATTACAATATAAATTGTAGCAGTCAGTCATCACGAACTGGTGATGTCCTTGGCACTAGCTGCTCCATGTGGCTACCAGCATAGGCCAAATCCCTCTCTAAGTCCAATTTCTCCCGGACCAATTTGTTGATAGTCACTTCCATCATCTGTGAAAAATTAAAACAATGCTAATGCAACTATTAATACAATGCATATGCAGACAATGAGACTTCAATTCCCTCATGTTGGCCTTCATATATAATGGGAGTAAAAATGTTTCTGCCAAAACCAATATAGATATAGGGATGGTGCCCCTGATCAAGTAGCTGCATGGAAAAAACAACCGGTGGAAAGGAATGCCATGACATTAATTCTAACAACCCAGGTCAACATTCACCAGCTTCACAGCATGCTGGATACATACTTCATCCCTAAATCTGGCAACATTTGATTCGCCTACCTAGGCTATTATTTCAGACAAAATACTCCTCTGACCTTCATCACTGAAACTACTGTACAGCAGTCTGAGATCCAGTGCACCCACTTTCATGCCCCATCTTTAATGTGTTGTACAGCAGAATTTACCAATGATGCACCATCCCTAACAAGAGCAGCCTATGGCCATACAATCATCATTCAAATATGCTATGCATATGTCAGGAACTATTACCTGCATACATAACATACTATCATAAAACACAATTGTAATATCTTGAGATGTTGTGGAGGTCTATGTCGATCTGTTCTGTGCTCCGATAATAATACAAAAACTGCAAATGCTTGCCTAACCTCAGTCACATCTTTAAGTGGCGGTGTATTATACTGACGTTGCTAGATGTAGGGATGGTGAAGTACATATCCACCATGCCTTTAAGCTGGCAAATGTTGACTTGGGTTGTTAGAATGTCATGGCATACCCGTCATTGTTCCTATACGTTTTCCACCGGTTGTTTTTCCCATGCAGCAGGTTGAGCAAGGGCACCATCCCTACATCCATAATGGTTTATGAGGAAACCATTTTTTACTGCTCTTGTTTCTGTTCTTGTTATGGAGTGCCAGCTGCATGCACATCATGACATGAAGATTACATCTTTACTTCATGGAACACATGAACGAGCCAAATGTCCCGAGATCCTTGTTTCTACCTATGCTACACCGTGCCATGTTACATTTTGCCCTGACAATCCTGCTGCACCGCAATGGATAATCAATGTTCCAAGCTGAAAGTACACCACAGTGACTGATGCTCAGATAAGCGACCATTTGTAAGGGAAGATATGCTGCAAATGGTGTCTCTTCGATAAGCGTTGTACGGCGTATGATGAAGCTGGAAACTCATCATATACATGACTACATCGCACTAATCTCTAATGTACAAAAGAAAACAGTGGGTCGAAAACAGCACAATGAAGCTGGAAACTCATCATATACATGACTACATCGCACTAATCTCTAATGTATAAAAGAAAACAGTGGGTCGAAAGCCGCACAGCTCTGTGATTAAGTCATTATCACACTCCGCAGCGTTTCTGAGCTACAGCATCAAGAGAAGAAGAGTTAAAAGAATAAGTCAAAGTGCGGAAAATGTCATGGACATTTTCTATTTATTCTATACACCATTGGAAGCGTGGTTAGCATTATCTTCTCTATAGTGCACACATTCTCCTCTATTTACCCAGTTTACACTCAGTAGAACGCTAGTGCTAGTTTTCCATTGTAGTACGGTATACAAACAACAACCATCGCTACATAGACAGCACTTCTGTGCTCTCTGACATCTCCTACAAGCTCTATTTGCTGGATATGAGCAAGACAGTACCAAACAAAAGAGAACCTCTCTGTACTTCTAAATGCAATGTAACATCAAGATATACAGAAAATGCAGACCTGTGTACTAAGATAGCAGTAATTGCAGAAGACGTGGTTGAGAGAAAGTCACAGCTCTAAGAGAATGACATCATTAGATACACATTAGTACTAAAACAAAACTCCACTAGCCCGGAATCAGGGGCAACTGTCAATTAGCACACATTAGCATACGTTTTGGTATTGTACACATTTGTATCATCTACGTAACTATTCTGTGTTGGGATAAGTTGACAAGCCAATCCACTCAGAATTACGGAAGGGAAACTATGACTGTTTGTTAGTAAATATGTTGGGTGTATAACTCTAGAATAGGGAACATATTATCCCACGCAGAAAAGCTGGAATATCATTTAAGTACCTAAGTAGGAGGAGGTCTGACGGGTGGGAGTGACTTGGCACGATTGGTCTGACACTTGCATGTATGCTATGAGCACTACATTATTATTATTATGAATACATATTAAACTATACTCGTATGTATTATTTATGAAGTGAGGGCTACTCAGCTGGCTCAGGCATGAGAAAGGGTAGTTCTCTAATACCACCTTCAAAACAGGGTTGAAAACCTTGCCGACGTTTCGACCAGATGCTCTGGCCTTCTTCAGGGCGAAGATAAGCTAGCGTGAGCACTTATCATATTTATAGCCTAGCATCTCATCATGCGCTGTCACCAGAAGTCGAATCAGGTGGTTTCACCAGAAGTTGTGGGTTGCCTCCGGTTGACCCTGGCTGCTGTGCCTTTCAAGGCGGCCACCCAACATCCAGGCAGCTCCAACCCACCATCCCTGTTGAGATGGGGTGCTGCAGCTTGGATGTCACCGTCTACAGGAAGCCCACACACACAGACCGGTACCTGGACTTCCAGTCCCACCACCCATCTCATGTCAAGAGAGGACTGCTCAGGTGTCTGTACGACAGAGCAAGGAGCATCACCACCAGACAGGACAACTTGAAGAAGGAGGAGTGCCAACTCGCCAAGGTGATGAAGCAGAATGGTTACCCCAACGCCTTCATCCGCTCCTCATCTGTTCCTTCCAGGCGGAATGTGGAGGTTACCGAGGCTCCGTTGCTGGAGGAAGGATGCAGATCCCCACTGGTGATGCTTCCCTACACGGAAGGAGTCAGTGAGGACATCAGACGGGTCTGCAGGAAGTTTGGCCTGAAGGTTATCTTCAGGTCTGGACTGTCCCTCCGCTCCATGCTAACCAGGGTGAAGGACACCCTGGTGATGGAGAAGAGGTCCAAGGCGGTATACCAAATCCCCTGCAGCTGTGGTAAGAAGTACATAGGGAGACAGTGAGGAGGCTCAAGACGAGGATGAAAGAGCACCGGGATGCATGCCAGAAGGGGGCACTGGAGAAGTCGGCCCTTGCAGAGCACGCATGGGAGAACCACCATCCAATCAAGTGGGAGGAGGCCACGGTGATTGACCAAGCCAGGACCCACAAGGAGCTGTTGCTGAAGGAGGCAATACACATCCGGCTGCAACACCCCCATCTCAACAGGGATGGTGGGTTGGAGCTGCCTGGATGTTGGGTGGCCACCTTGAAAGGCACAGCAGCCAGGGTCAACCGGAGGCAACCCGCAACTTCCAGGGAAACCACCTGATTCGACTAAATATGATAAGTGCTCACGCTAGCTTATCTTCCCCCTGAAGAAGGCCAGAGCATCTGGTCGAAACATCGGCAAGGTTTTCAACTCTGCTTTGAGGCTGGTATTAGAGAACTACCCTTTCTGTATTATTTATATTATTTATTTTATTAATTATTGATAAAAAGGAAAATTTAAGTACCCATTTCAGTCTTGGCCTTGTACCTACCACATTGCATGCTCTTGTTACGTAGTAGTGAAATGTATAGAAACAAATAACACATGCATTACATTCCTGTGACATTTCCCAACATGGCGGACAATATGGTGTCAACTTTGCACTATTCAGCGGCTCCCCACTTAAAAGCACTTGACTTTCTTATCTACTGGAACAATTACTACCCTTTGCCTCTTCTGGAACACGTTCATCCTCCCATGCAAGACCATAAAACAACTTTCCACTGCCATCTTTTCCAGCTTTCCACATCTCTACATCACCTTAATCCCACTTTGTCCAATATAAATACTGAAATGTTCTCATTTTCATTACTGACACTCATTCTATTGAATGCGGGACATGGAAGCAATTCTAGCGCACTCATTTCAAGTAATGTGTGGTCTTCCATGAAGTCATAGTGAAAAAGGAAAATCAGTGCTAACTTTTGCCCCAATTGCAGCCTGTCCAGAAAACATAGCTACATGGTCCACAATAAATGATCTAGCAAATTATGGTAACATTCCTCCTTCATTTGCATTTGCGCAGTGTGGCACATGTCCCTTCGCCACCTGAGAGTTGGCATACTAGACATACGGTAATAACGGTACTTGTTACCTACACAGCAATTTTCAAAGGGTGTTGCTTGTACAATTAGCAAGTTACAAGTCCGTTTTCATACATCTGCCACCAAAATGGTATTGCCCTGGGTTACGAACTGAGCCATTCTTGGTCCCTACTTAAATTGTCTGGTGACAATAGAATATTTTGCTTGGCTCTGAGACATTCCCGTCATAAATGTTCAACGACTAATCACAGCTGAGCGATAACACAGCACCGTAGATCCTTGTTTTGCCAGTGGAGTTCATATCCTCATTCTCTTCTTGCATTGTTTGTGACTAGACACTGGTGAAATCGTATGATTCTACATGTACATTGGGGTAAAATTTTAATGTGTTCACCATATGCAGATATGGTCACAACGTAGTATTGCACAACAAAATCCTTATTCTTTCTAAACCCATCTCTGTGAGAGGCACGAATGTACAGACTATAAAATAACAATAAGTGAAAACAGTATCTGGACATTATTACACTCTGATGTTCATTCTGATCAGACACTATCATACACTGCAACAGTGGTATGTAAAGAGACAAGGGTCAGGATTCAAAACTAATGTACACTGAACTTACAGCTTGTCTTCTTAGAAGTTGAAGGTTCTCCTGTCTTACACATGTCAGCTCAAAATTAAGCTCCTCCAACTTCCTCAGCAACAGCTCTGCCACCAACAAAAAATGTAGTATACAAGGATCTATTGACATAAAATACTACCCCCACAACACATATCCATTTACGTACCTTATTAGACCTTCAGGATGCAGAATTTAAAATAGAAGAAACAAAATCATAGCTGTACACTACTGATTCATAGCTGTACATATTACATTGATTGTATGTATATACATTCTCGTACTAGTGTTCAAGTTAGAAAGAGCACAACACCTTATACTGATATGGTGACATACCAGTAGTATGATCCATTAGTCCACCAGACCAGTAATCCATCTCATGAGGCATGGTATGGCCATCTGAATCCTGGGAAGACTGTCCAATGAAAGAATAGCAAATTAGTACAGCCTAGTAACTGCCACGTCAGACTCGCAATCTGCCAGTATGTGGCACACTTACAGTTAGTACGTAGGTCTTCACTTCATTAATATATATAAATATATATAATCAATACAGTGCAAGTAAACCATGGTAATGTAATGTAATGTAATGTTTGACACTCTGGCTACCCTGAAGAGTGTATGTACATACAGTACAGGATTTAAGGTTTAAAAATGGAATAGAAAATAAAACCCTCTGCTAAATTTGAAGGCAACATGTCTTCTCTCACATCACAAATCGTCACCAAATCATGACGTTACATCAAATTAATAATCTGCCCATAATGAAATTCATACGCAGACACAATGTCATTGTGTCAAGACGCTCTTCCCCATGAGGACAGTAACACCCAGACCGTACACGCAGGATAGCTAGAAATACAGCCGACAAACACCGTGGAGGTCACTTACTAGATAGATGCTCAGCGCAAACAACAGTTTCCAGTGGCTACCAAGACAAATCAGCCTGCGAAGAAGACATCAAGGAGCAGGATGCAGCAACCAATTGCAGCTTCCACAAGGGCACAAACCCTAACCAGAACTTACCCTTGTGCCGGCTGCATTTGGTTGTTGCATCCTGATCCTACTAGAGCCCAAGATGGTCTTGACTCTCTACAATTTGTACTGGTGGTGCTTTTTCTAGTCATCAACTAGCGCAAATACTTCACTTGTACTGGTGGTGTTTATTCTATGTCGACTGGCCTACTTTATGTACTAATGCGCACAAACACATTGGTGCGTTTTGCAACTTGGACTGTGTGGTGCCGGAGGTATGTATATGTGTGTGTGCGTGTGTGCAGGTGTGTGTGTCCCCAGGGCTGTCTGGCTAGGCCTGGCCAGCCCACATATTTGACAGTCCGTTGGCCTCGGAAACAGGACCCAGACTACAGCCTGGGTCCTACCCTACACCCATTAGAGCAAGGAGATCAGAAGAAGTGTGTATGTGTGTGTGTGTGCACAACATTGTGTGGCAGTGGTGTGCATGTGATGGAGGTCAGGACTGTGTGTAAGTGTCATGGTATATGATTAGGATTGTGTGGTATGACTTACACTGTGTAGTAATCCCTGATGTTTGTGCGTAGTGGTGGTCATAGTTGTGTGTGTCACAAATGCCTATATACGTACGTACTTGTTGCAAACCGATCCTACTCAGACAATAAGTCTTTTGGTACCTTCTTTGTATCTACAATCTATGCAAAGCCAACCAGCTAGGGTCCATAAACGTGGCCGTATGGAGTGTTACGCTCCATATTTCCGCCCATACCTTAGTCTCCAGTGGCAGCAAGATCTTCTTCAGTGGCGGTTTCAGCTTCATAGCCACTGGAAACCGTTGTTTGTGCTAAGAATCCATCTAGAAAATGATAATTTATGTCTGCAGTCTTCTAGGTAACCTGCGTGCACTACCGGGTGTGACTGTCCTCATGGGGTATGCGTCTCTACACGTCACACAATGATGTCGCACCTCCGTATAGATATCTTAAGGGGCAGGCCATGACATCGATGGATGTTTCACTGAATCGTCATGATTTGGTGACAATTTATGACATCACAGAACACATTCTGGCTTCTAATTCAGCCGAGGAAGGTTTAGTTAACTCCTCCATTAGTTAAAACCTTGAATTTTCCTGCACTTTTAAGTACATGCACTTAGTTTCTCCCTCAGCATAGCTAGAGTGCTCAAACATTAGATTACATTACATTACCATGGTATTTGCAACTTGCACTGTATATAAAATATATATGTATATATATATATATATATATATATACCATGGTGATTGCACAACCATAGGAACTTAAGTATTGTGAAGTGGTTGCATATATCCGATATACTTTTTGGGCAAAAATGGCATCATTTCACAAAGTGTTTTTAGGCAAAAGGTTCGTCTGTTGCACACTCACCATAGTATATAGTTTATAATAATACGGTAGCTCGGTCAATATCCTCTATATACGACTTCGGCGGCATATTTATCTCGGCACTTTGCGCCTCAGTAAATATGTCGCCTTGGGTCGTATATATCAGATATGGACCTCCCTACTGTATTATATATATTATATACTATGGTGAGTCGCAACAGACGAACTTTTTGCCTAAAAATGCTTCGCGAAATGACGCCATTTTTGCCCAAAAAGTATATCGGATATATGCGACCACTTCGCAATACTTAAGTTCCTATGGTTGCGCAATCACCATGGTATATACATATATATATATATTACATATAAAATATATACATATATATACATATATTTACTACGGTGATTGCACAATCATTGGAACCTTGGCATTGCGAGGTGGTCCTATATTAGTGCTACCCACTATAGGGCAAAAGTGGCGTTGTTTCAGGAAGCATTTTCAGGCAAACGTTTGTCTGTTGTGCACCCACCGTAGTATATAATATATATAATATGGTAGCTCAGCCTCTATATATGACCTTGGTGGTATATTTACTCAGGTCATACACATCGACTATAGACCTCCCTACCATACTATTTATATTGCATATATATACATTACATTACCATGATATTTTGCAACTTGCATTGTACACACATATATACAATATATAGGCATATATATTATGTGTAATTATATATGAGATGTGTTTGGAAAGGACACTGACCTGAGCAGCCACACGTGGTGTGTCATTGGTCTCAGTAAATGAGCCACAAGTAGTAGCCTGGCTCCTAATAGATGATTGTGAGTTTTCCAAATTGGGACTTGTGCTTGATCGGAAATAGCTGAGTCCTGGTACGGAAATTGCAGGTGGATTGGGCTGCTGTAACTTCAGCAGTGGTGAAGGGGAACTCTCGCGCACATTTGGAACACTCACAACTTTTTGATGGGGTAATTGTGAGGCAGAATAGGATTGCTTTGTTGTAATGCTTCTGGCTGCTTGTGTATTATCTTTGTGTGACTTCAATACAGGCAAGCATCCATTTCGTTCTAGTACAGGTGATGAGGGCACAGACTGCGACAACGTGGGGATTACATGTTCATCATTTATAGAGTGCCCATGTGGGTGTTTGTCCTTCTGAGTAGAGTACACTTTGGCACGAAATTCTGGTACTCGGACATCTTCCAATGAGTGACAGACCGGCTCCTCCTCGCCTTTTCCCGTAATGCCTAATAGGATTACGTGGCTATTTCCACTTGAGGTGGGATGGTGAACCTTTTTCTTAGCTGACATATTTTTGACTCGTTCAAGTATACTCTTTCTCTTCTTCACTGGTGGTTGCCGTCTGTGTTCTTCCAGGGCTTCAACAGTGGCCAACACACTTCCATCATGAGAGTACTTGCGAGGTCTCACAACTTCTTCCTGATCACCTGTGACCTTGTCGCACTCAATGCTAACAGGCCTCTGTGGCAGTGTTACTGATCTAAAAGTGTCAATAGCATCAAATATTTAGCAAACAGGGGGAGAGTACATATTAACTGTCTGTATCACTTCAAGTTATATATATATCATTGCAGTAGTTTCTGCTAAGCCTCTGTGATAATAACAATAGCTCGATTATCTCGATAGGTAAAGCTCATTCATGATATAGCGCGGAAAAAGTTTGCGGAAGAAAAGTTCACACGGGAAAATCTCGCGGAAGAAAACTTCACGATTTCGATCTAAAACAAGCATTTCGCGATTTGTGCTTTGACATCTCACATGTGTTCAAATTTTGCATTTAGGTTTTTACAGATGCAGTGACCCGACAGACAGCAGTGGTCATCCTTGTTTTCGATCTGGCAACGCTTTGATTGGCAGTGGTTCCATCGGCTTCCTCTTCTGCAATCCTTCCATGTACTTTGTCTTCCACCTCCTGACGTTACTCTTCTTTACGTCAACGCCCCAGCGCTTAGAATATCTCAGGATCGCTCGCTTATTCCCTGACTCAAGCGCGTATCTAGTGACCTGAGCCTTTTGCTCAGGACTAACTTCATATATGAGCCACACGAAGGTTGCCCGGATCCATCATCCTTCACCCTTGAGTTATCGGTAGTATTGGTATCAATTGGCTCTGGCTAAGCTTGCTTGACAAGGGACTGTTGGGATTCCCGCCATTTTTGTGTATAAAAACGCCTGCCGGTTTTTGTAACATTATCTTTTCTCACTGATGAGGACCCAGGATTGGGTCAAAATGTTTGAATCAATTGACCTCGCCATGTCCTGTGAATTTTTTGGCTAGTGGAGTTTCCGATCATTATAAAATATGTTAGCGTTTCTACCTGAAAATGTTGACAAGTGATTACTTTATGCATTCATAACATTTCTGTATAGTTCACTTCGCTGTGTGTATTCATGTATATCATGAGTTGTTTTTGCACTATTATCGAGATATTAGCTTTTTTTATATTAAATAGCTAGATAAGTTAGACCTGATTAATCAAGATATAGCTTTTTCCATTATCGCACAGGCTTATTTTCTGCTAAAGCTCAATTAGGGGAGCATAAGTTCTGGATATGCAATTTACACCTCGCACATCCAACAGTCAACAACATACATAATATTCTACTATGTATCACTATTCACCACAATACTAGAGAAATGGGATCTTTTGTTGAAATTCAATGGAGTTTAAGAATGTCACCAGCATTTCTATCTCTTGCAGTCTGAACATCTGAATCTATCGTGGTACTGACCTAGCCAGTTATTACTACCTGGGAGTGGTGATGCTATGCACAGCTTATTTATGCAAACTAAAGCACCCAGTATGCAAGAGATGGCCAGTTGATATGTTGACTGATTAGGATGAGGAGATTTCGGAGAGAAGGCAGTTTGCATTGGAACTTGCTGATAGAAACACCACACATCAGGCAAGTACAGAAAGCAAAATGGACCAGGAGTGGAATACACTAAAAATTGTGTATCAATAGGAGCAGACAAGGTACTTGGAAAAACAACCCCAAAACCATCAAAACCATGAATCTCACACTTCACCATGAGACTCATTGAAGCACGGCAGGAAGTCAGACTGTCGTAGAAGAGTGGAGGAACAGTTGTATCTAGATAAGGAGATTAAGATAAGGAGATTAAGAGGGAAGCAAGGAGGACAAGACGGAGCTTCAAAAAGCTAGCAATGGAAGGATGGAAGGGTGCCAAGAAATTAAGACTCGGGTTCCAAAGACAACCAGCAGGCCTTAGAGGACAATCTGAGAAAACGCAAGCTCCTGGTCAATTTGTGATCAGCAGAGCCAGTGCAAGGTCCAGAGAGAGCTCCACTTTACGATACAGTAGCACACATTGAGACAGGTCCAATCACTCCGGGAAAGGTGGAAGCAGCCTTGACTGGACAGAAGAGAGGGAAAGCAAGTAGAATTGATGCCATCCCAATGGAACTCTGGCAGGCTCTAAATGACCACCTGGGAGCCATTCTGCAGCTGCGCTCAATAATAGCCTGGTGCTGGCAAGAGAACTTGATCCCTTCTGAATGGTCCCTAGCCTCAATACTCTGCCTCTACAAGAAAGGTCCAACATCTGAAGTGGCCAACTACAGACCAATTAGCCTGTTAGCAAGCGCATAAGGTGTATGCCACCATCCTGCAGCAAAGACTTTGTTGGTGGTCTAGAGGGAAAGTTATGGAGTACTCAGTATGGTTTCCACAAGGGTCACTCAACCACCCATGCCATTGCCCTTCTCAGGCGGATCATGGAAGGTACTCTCCTCAGCAAAGACACATAGTCTTTCTGGACTGGAGGAAGGCTTTCGACAAGGTGAACAGATGTGGTCTGCTATTAGCAATGCGATGCATTGGAGGGCCACAAGAGATGTGCAAAGCAGTAGAGGGCATTTATCAAGATGTCAGATTTGTGGTCAACGGCTGTGGAGCAGCATCAGCACAACACTCCAGCACTTCTGGCATACAACCTGATCAGCTAATCAGTACAAGACCTCACCAGGTTGCTCCATTCCGTTGAGAGCAGAGCAGCAGAAGATGGCCTAGAGGTTGCAGCAAGTGTGGACACATGAGGGTGAATGGCAGCAGTGGGTCAGGACAACAGCTGAAGACCTAGAATGAGGAGTTGATGTCGGTGGTCACTTCCCAGGTGCATCTGGGTTCTATTGTGATAAACGATCAGCAGAGCGGTAAAGAACTGGGGAGAAGACTTCTGGAAACATCCACAACAGATTGGAAGCTCAGGGATTTCAATGCTGCCATCACCAGCCAAGTGCTGTATGGCTTAGATACTACCTGGCTACTGAAAGGAGACTTGAAGAGACTGGATGCAGCCCAAGTTCAATGGTTGCGTCAGATGTTGCATATACCCTCAGCCTATTACAGCAGAATCACTGATGAGACAGTGTGAAAGAGGTCCATCAAGTCAGGTGGTCATTACAACTGGTACAACATTAACTAGTGCTATACAGCCACATACCACAACTAGGGAATAGTGACTCCATGGACGGCCACATTGATGACAACCTCAACCAACCGTACCCACCAGGTAGCTCATAAAAGGTTCAAGAGGTTAGGGCTATAGCAAGAGACAGAGTGCTACGCCTTTCGCGGCGAGTATGACAGAGAAGATTAGTACAAGAAGTTGCACAAGACCGCAATTATATACGTACATCCTATAAAGATTGCCACAATATGCTTACTGGATATTGCATACTCAGCACATAACCAACTAGTCTAACTGCAACTCTCATACAGTTTTTAAAGGCATTTAGGAATGCTAATCTCCAAAGAAATGTGATGGGTCAAAGCATTGATTTGACACCACTTGACATTTTTAATGACTTATATTTCACTGCTACAGCCATCCTTCGACAGCGGCCCTTCGACGACTATGATTCCACGACAGAGCCTTTGATGGTACCACTGTTGTTACCTAAATTCTCAGTTCTTCTTGCATGTGGTAGCTAGCTATATACATAGCACTTGGCCATATACAAATGAACACCATCCCGAGAATATGTAACCGAAGCAAGCTGTATGGCAGTTTGGCTTGGACAAACCACAGCACATGCAATTTGTTTCTAGCTTATTAGCACGCAGTGGTCCTTCTAGGTGACTTTGCATGCCAGAGAACGTTGAGCGTCTCCTTTTGGGCATTGAACTGCCTTTTTACAAATGTACACACAACAACGTGTTCGGAATCTTGCATTTGCCATCCGTACACGCACGAAAAACATGGCGTCTATTTCCGTAAAAGTGGGAATCTGTGCGGCGCTCTTCTCGGCCGTAACGAATCGTCTTCTGCCTACCCCCTTATGACACTCCCCGTGCGGCACCCTGTAATAATGCCGAGTTTCGCGTCCGTCCCAGACACGCTGCTGGAGGAGTTTGTGAACAAAGGATCGGCTCTACGAAAATATATATATAGATCATTGACCTTCAAGTATGTTTAGTGTTCCCCATCAATAAACTGGGCCGATACATGTCCTGAATCATGAGCTAGGAGCATGCAAACATTCGATAGGAAAGACAAGAATTGGGATATCATTAAGGCTGCAAATATTAACAGGTACTAATTTTAGCAAATTTAGCAAACAATGCCATAATGAAGATTTGATAACGCCATAATGGCAACATATTTCACTCGCAAAGTTGCTCCTTGCAAAAGACACTATATATTTGTATAAATGCAACATGCATTATGCACTATCCTGTGGGACTTTATATTAGTAAATTTGTCGGCATATTGTACACAGCCAAAAGCCTAATTTAGAAAATTGTCACAATTATCTAAAATCCGCTGTGAAATAATTACAAACATTTTGTATGATAGTAAGCCAGTGCAAACCCTATGCAGAATGCTTACTAGAACGAACAACCAAACAAAAACAGGTCCAAAAGTAAAATGGACACCCCTGAGGCTTTGTTCGCCCCAGTTTCAATTTGTCTTTGTTACCATTATGCTATCTACCCAATGTACAAAAGTTCCTCCCAAAGTTGTTCAAGAAGATCGACACTGCTTACAAGTCTAGGTAAAACCTTGCTCATGAGTTACAGCTACCAATGTTACTGAGGTTTAATGACTGGTATGAATGTCATCACATGGGTAATATTATAGTGAGCCTACCACGAATAGGCACAGGTGTCTTTGTTTGCATATATGCCTCAAATAGCACTCATTAGTGAATCCAGTACCCACGCATACTCTGCACATCTGCAAATTGTACACAGACATATAATTTACGCCTATAGAGCCGTTGTGTGACTTCGTTTGCAATCGTTCACATGAGGTGAAGCGCATGTAGAGTGAATGGCACCATGCCCTAAAGTCGAAGACAGAATCGTACGCAAAGTTAACGGATAAACCCAAGGCTGGGATATACAGCAAAGCGAGCAGCCAGCAGTAGGGCACGTGTGGGATAGCTTACCATCCACCATTTTACACAGTACTAAAGTCACTAGGTTGCAGTTGTGATCCGCAAAACTTATTTCTACAAAAGAATCATAGAAGGCTAATTTGCAAAGCTTGTGCTCCTGGAAATTTGGCACCATATGGCATCTTTTACAGTCTGCCCAAGTCAATTAGTTCACACCTTAACATAGCTTGCTGCATCGGTCCTGGGCACAACCACTCATCCCTCCAGCGGTTGCATGTGATTTTATTATATACTATGAACCAAAAATTTACTATCTCTGAAATTTTATTCTGGTTAGACATTTATATTAGCCTCTATATTTATATTTCTGTCCATATATAGAACACTTCCTGTTTCAAAGAATTGCGCCCTATCTTTTAATTATTTAATTATTTTAATTCTAATAATTTATATATTGTACGTATTGGTAGTGATTGTTCAATCAATCAATTAATCACATGCAAGCGTCCAAGCATGCAAAAGTCATTCCCAGCTGTCTTGCTGTGGCCTCCCCATGGTGCCGAGGATTGCTGCCGCATTTCCCCTCTGCACAGCGATTGATAAGCGCTGCAGAATTATATTAATAATATATTTGCATGGCTTTATTGTAAAAAATTATTTTAATTATACCTTAACATTATTAATTTAATAAGTGTACTTTTAGTTGATACAGACCACACGGCTACTGAATGACAGTGAAACAAGACAAGATATAGAAACTCAAGTGCTCTTAATCATTTGATACACACTAGTCTAAAGTATTCATAATAGGCAGATATTTCAGCAACTATATAGTCCCTACACCCTTTTAAACTATATTCATACCTTCCATCATGGCTGTCATGTAATCACAACACCAAATTTATACATTAGAGTGTTTGCTTAGCCATTCACTGAATGAGGTGGCTGTATAGAATATACATATATATTAAATATTGGAATTATAAACCTTGGGCTAGTACATACTAAATGATCATGTACTCATTTCCCTAGCAATTCAAGTCTCTACAAGCAAGCGCTTTTGCAAGAGTGGCTATAATCATCTCCACAATTAGCCACTAATCCCCAACCAGAACAATCCTAGAGTGGTGATGGGAGGGGGGGGGGGGTACGGAATGCACTCTTCTGGAAATTGCCAAATGCCACAGGTGTGACGTCAAAATCAGTAGTGGGTAAACATGTCACTGTAAGGTTTTATGTTTTGCTACACGTTAGTCACGCTACAGAGTCAAGCCAAAGTTCCCTGTTCATAAAATCGCTGTCTTTGAGGACTATGTGAAACGGTTCTTGGCTACCCCGGTGGGCTGAGTGAAGCCTGATGCTCGCACCAGCATGTATCAATAGCATACACTGTGACACAATAGCATTTGATAATGGGATTATGCAAAAACGCTTCTATTGACAGATGCACTTACTTTTCCCTTTTTAGAGCCATAGTCTTGGCTGTGACATTTTGTGATGGGAGCTGCACTTCAAAATCCACTGTCAAACACCTAAAATACAATGTACCCACTATCTATCCATTACACTAGTTGACACTTAGCATTCAAATATCCCACTGGGTAAGGAGATGAACTCAACAACTCCCTGAGCCATGGTTCGAGCTCAAATATCACATGATCGCATAAGCATGTTAAAGTGCCACTGACACGCAATATTATTATTTTGGTAAATGACGCAGTACCATGAGTAAAGACCAATGGTGATACTAAGAGTTGTTACACCTACGTACAAATAGGCAAAATCTGCAACTTTCAGTCGCTGTCCTCCTGAAAGTCAGCCATTTTCATGATGACGTCACAAGGGGAACGGTTCGCAGAGTTAACGTATACGAATTTCTGCTATACTCGTCCTCTATTCCGGCTCAGAAACGCTTGCATATCGTCGCTAGTACCATGCCTAAACATTGGGTTGCTGCCGGATGCAGCAACAAGGGAAGTGATCGCTGTTGACAGTTTTCGAGTGGCTAGCACAACGAAACAAAGAAGATCGTCATCGAAGGAGACGTCAGAGGGACTGTGCGCACAGGCATTGGCCAGAAATACAGTGGAGACCTGAATGGTGTCGTTTTCTAGATGGTTGTCCACACGACCGAAGGTTTCCAGTGGCTATCATGATAAATTGGTCTAGTAGGACTCTTCTGGACTTGCGGCCACTGGAGGTGTGTGCATAGAGATAAGAGGTTCTGACACACACACAGGCGGCCACATTTTCAGATTCTTAGCGAGTCGACAGTTTCCATCGATTGTGTTAGCATAACAGAAGACCTCTCCTCCCTAAAGTCCTGGGGGTATACTGCCTCGAATTGGTGCACAACAGCTAGCTAGGCAACTGTGAATGCAGACACACCAAACCACACACACACACACACACACACACACACACACACACACACACACACACACACACACACACACACACACACACAAACACACACACAGACACACAGCTTAGACTACCACACAGTGCAAGTCACACACCACACTGCTCACACACAGATAACACACACAGCTAACTATCACACAGTGCAAGTCAAACACCACACATACACACACACCACAGTCATAGCACACCGTGAACTCGCACACACGCACACATGCAGGATACACTACATACAATCACCACCACATACAACAACTACCACAGTGTGCAAGTTGCAAAACATGCTCATTTGTATGTGTACATATGCAAATGGGGTCAACGAAAAATGAGCACCAGCGCAAGTTGCAGAGGATCAAGACCATCTTGGGCACTAGTAGGAGCAGGATGCAAACTCGCAAAGTTGTCAGATCGGTTCCAGTAGGTTTAAACTGGTAAGGTTCCTTTCCCAGCGCATCCGTATTGCCACCACCATACTCCTTGTCCTCACTTCCACTATTAACACCATCGCCGCAATCATAAACCTCCAAATTACATTCGCCATATAAATAATCGTCGCAGGAGAGACAATCTTCTACGTTGTCAGTGCTTTCAGCCATCTACTTCTGTTCCTTTTGTGACATCACAACGAACTGCCGAAAGTCCAGTTTTGATGACGTCACTAATTACAAAACAACTCAAATTTCTCCCCCATGCAGCCATTGCTTGCAACTAGGAGTGCCACGAAGCTTCTCTACTGGTAGTACATTACCTTTTTGTGCAATAAAAATTTTGCATGTCAGTGACTCGAACCAGTTGTCCTATGCAGAGTTGCACAATAGAATTGTACTCTGAGAAGGAACTGAGACAGAAAGGCTGCCTTGTACAAGCCATGGAATTGGTGGAGGATGCTTCCCATCTATAATATTATGTAAGCTAAGGAATTAATAAGACATAATCAGCATGTGGATGGCTCATGATATGCACACACTTCTGTCGCTAAATGTGCCAAATATCTCTATAACTGCAATGCAGTCGTAAAACAACCTGTTCTGACATGTTGCACCTGCGGCAAATCTCATTGCTCTTTGAAGCTCTCTATAGCCTTTAAAAGACATAGGAGCGTACTGCATTACATACAACTGAGGCTTTCAATTTGTCAATCGATACTATTAGCAGATAATCGTGCCAAACATGTCAAATTGGTTACATTGGAGTGAACTAATCGCTACTGCCATTAGAGCATCACTTACCAGTGCTAAGCGCTTGGCGTATAGATGGGACAGTCTAGCTGGCCAGACAAATGTGAATAGTGTATCCCTAAGATAAGTATTTCGAGTTAAACAAGTATTTCCAGTTAAAAAACTCATGGGGCTGCCGCCTCAACTCGAACTACTTGCTCTAGCTCTCAAATGCTGGGTAGGGTAGTTGTGCACCAGGGCCACGTCATGAAAGTTTATTAGTGCATGCAATCAAACATGTATACAAGCACACAGTGCCAGCATTCACACATGCAAGTTTGCACAGGATTGGCACACTATGCACAATTAAAACATGTTTGTTTGAACGTTAACAAAGTTTAATAGCTTCACCAACAAAAGTGCAAAAACACATGAGAAAACACACGGGTCACAGAAGCATAAATGCGCCGTACCATGTTTTTGTCCTGCCAGAAGGCATTCGTTCAAGTACAACACAGCTCGCCAGTGCTGAAGATGATTTCAGTGTGTCCCACGTATTCCTGCACTAGAGACAGTCGGATAACCTTAGCGTAGACAATTCACGGTCTTCCCAAAGCTTGTCGTTGCTTCTGTCAATCAACCAACAGCGACCTGGGCGACATTCAAAGTCCTTTCCATGCCGTCTCCCCTTCAATAACGCTAAGAAAATGGCCACCTACATAAATGTTTCTCCCGTAATACTTCGCCTGTACTTGCCATATAAATTTCAGTGTAACGATACCACCGTAGCCTCGCGTATTATATATATATACCTACATATATACATATCTTACCGTAACATGAAGCCATACAACAAAATCGCAAAATGAAAACAACACAGGCAGCCCCTAAAAACTCAGCGCCCCAAACTCGAACTACTTGCTAGCAATGGTGTCCACATTTGTCATGCCATTTAGCATCCCTATAAGTCTTAGAATGACCCAAGGATGCACCATGCAGAAGTAGCATGAATGCATCAGAGTTTCAAATGCAAACAAATAAGCTTTACCTAAACATCCATAGTCATTGGAAAGTTGACAATTGCATCGGAATGTGCATTAAGTGTTTTGATACTTTGCACAGGATAGAGCCCTGCAGTTACACAGCTTCATGAGGCACTAGTCTTTTTGTGTTACGTGCAGAACCATGCGCGAGAACATAAATAAAATGGCCGTTAAGCCTCGGTAACTTTTGGAGCTGCAACCCTAAAGCAAGATTTATTCAAGCTTCTAAGCAACATTATCCTTCTTTTAACACTTTGTGAAAAGCTTTCGTTCGTTTGGTAAAGAGAGAAATGGTAACAAAGACGATTTCTAAGCTGATGAACAGAAGCCTCCGGGCGGCCATTTTGTTATCGGACCTGTTCTTTTTCCGGCTGTTTCTTCTCGAAAACGTCCTGCGCAGGCTTTGCGCTGGCTTAGTATTACGAAGAAGTGTTCTGGAAAACTTCTCACTCAATTGAATGCCTGCGCAAGTGAAGACAAAGCTCTTTGCATGGGCAAGAGTGAGACTTGAGATTAAAATGAGTGAGATTGGCATGTTCATGAGTGAGACGTTTAAAGGGGATACTTTCAGCTAAGAAATTAGATTACACTGCTAAATGTTTCATCATCACTCCTTTTCATGCAGCTAGCTAGCTAGCTAGCTAACTACACAACTACACAATAGCTAGGCATATAGGTAGCTATATAGCTACTTAGTCTTAAATCTAATTGTTAAGGAAAGTAGTTGTAACAAAAGATTAGCTATTCAAAGTAACACATATCTAATTTTTAATTTCCAGCACAGTGTTTGCAGTAGCTAGCTACTGTACAGCCACACATACTCTACTATCAAGCTGCAACTAGAGTATGCTACACACCTTAGATTGTCCAAACTTGCATAATCTAGCTACGTGACCAAATCAGCCATATTTTATAATGACGTCACAAAAATGGCCGTTGAACGCGAAAGAGTAACAGCCTGCAACTGCCTTGAAGCAGTTGTCAAGCCTATCTTCACTTGCTACTGGATATTGTTTAAATGCAGTGCTCAGTGCTTCATTCTTTACTTTTACTTGACAGATATACCAGGTATATAATTCTTATACATACATATAAACCTAAACCTGAAAACAATAATATAGGGGCGCCTTGTCTATGGTAGAATCAAATATGTCTGACAAGTCCAAACTTTCTCTGCGAACGATGTCATGTCTTGATGGAACGGGGCTATGCCTAAGGCAGCGCTAAGGCAAGAAGGAAGCCAAAATGCAACGCTTGGTAAATGGGTAAATCTCAACTTGCATACTCTAACAGCAACCTTGTACAGAAGGTTGTGGAGCTGTGAACTTTGATTAATAGCACACACATCAAATTACGATAGTGGAATAATAGTCCATAGGAAAGCCTCACAGATACTGTGCAGCAGATGGTAATGAATACATCATTATGTAATCGTATGTCATTACTACCTTTTTGGAGCTTCTGCTGGTGGCACAGGTTTCATCTGCTCTGCTCTGGAGTACTCGTTTCCAAGTGTCACTAGGTCATTGTAACTTCCATGTCTCGGATTCTTTAGGGCACCCTGTTTCAACAGTGGATTGAGTGTCAAAAGAAAAAACATCACACAACTGAGGCACTGACACTACCACATCCAAAACTAACTACCACACTGAGATGATGGCATTACCACATGGTACTAATGTGGTGGTCACACAGCCGTGTTGATAACAGTAACTGCATTCACAAGCAGCAACATCCATGCAACAAATAACTTAATGTATAGATCAGCTACATGTGCACTACTCTTTATTGGTACCCATGACAAATAGCTGCTTGAATAGCTCAGCTTCAAAGAGCTAATTCTCTGCATCATTTGCAGAATCCTCCACAAATCCAGGCTTAAGTGTGGGATGTTGTTTTTAAAGGTACACACAATGTCAAGGATTTACATCATTTTGTAGAACTGTGCATGCTGATTTCAGAAGTGCTATCAGTCTTTTCATACGAGCACATTCACAAGACATTATTAGAAATGTTGCTCATTCTGTAGTAGTAGGTGCAGTTGTGATGTCATTGAGTGAAACGCAGTAATGACTATTGTGCAATGTAATCAAAAAAGTGTATCTCTACTCGCATTAGGAAGAATCATTTGCTTCCCAGCTGGAGGTTGATAGTTGCTGAAAATCCCCAGATACAGTATATTAATCATTCAAAGAACGCCTTCCAGCACGTCCAATATAGAGTGAACTGTAAACAGAAGTGCTTTTTGACTACCACTTTATTGCCGCTATAAACAGAATTACTCTAAATGTTGCCTCCTGTTGCACCCTTCATGGGACTGGACAGCACCGCCTCCATTGCACCCTTTGTGGGATCATATGGCACTGCCTCTGTTCTTCCCTTCAATGTCATTTCACATCAACCATACTTAGGGGTTAGTCTAACTAAAGCTTTCAATTATCACCTGAAGCTGAATCACTGAGTTTTGTAGCCTATTTGTTGCCATTTCTACAAGAGTGACAGATGCAAAATATACTCCTGCTCTCATTTAATGCCTTCCTTCAAAGATCACATGCACAGAAGGTTCTTCGCAGCTACAACTGATTCTGCCTCAAATCTAAAGTGTGTACTCTGATGAAGGCCACAGTATAGTGGTCGTAATGCCAGTATAATGATTTATTGTGATCACGGTTGGAATAGAAGAAACGCTCATTGAAGAATCGCACTTCGCGATTATATACCTACATATATACGAACAGGAAGCCATACAAAACCTAAATCTGAAAACCATATCGCCTTTGGCGCCCCAAAAAGGAATCCTATGCAGCAATCCACAGTTGTTAGTAATTCGAGACATGTACCTAACTGTATGTGCTAACAAAAGTCTGCATAGCAACTGCACGACCATACCAAGTGAATGATGTCTGGCTTCCTCCTACTTCCACGGGGTGACAGTTGGTATTCATCAGACGCGTCCCTAAACTTTCCCAGTAGAAGGTTGCCCAGATTAAGAGAAGGTTTCCTCTTGGTTTTGACCTTGTTCTCACTTGCATTGTCAGACTGCAAGATAAGATAAAGGTGGTAAACTAGCACCACTACCAGCAATAAGCAAACGCAATACACAGACAAAAGTATAGTACTTACATAATTCTGTCATATAACTTTTGTTAAATTAAAAGGCAGAGTTGACTTAGATTACTGTCAACCCCTTAAAAATGCACATGCAATCTGTCAAACTTGCGACCCATGTAGAGTGAGCCCTGAGTGCACACGCATCACTGTCAGATGTGGTAAATAGATGCACACTTAGCATTGTCTGCGAGGCGCATGGTGTGCAACTCAAGTGAGGTTCCAATACACAGAGCAAGTTGCAAAATACTAGGGTGAAGCCATACAATAAATAATTAATTAATTCGGGCACTTTGGGAGCCCTGGTGAATAAGTGTTTGGCATGATACTAAATTTTGGACCATTTCTATGATTTTAAAAATTATTAATATTTACTATGTTTTATTAATTAGGTTATTGTTGGCATGCAAATTACATCCAAAGTGCTTATATAACACATGACACATAGTGCATTTATACTTATAGATCGTGGAGTAATAGTAGTAAAATAACCGCCGATAATGGCCGGACCATCATCAAACTCTGTGGACATGGTCCGGTAGTTGAAGCCATGAGCACTATTGCTTAATTAGCCATTGAACTTTGTAGATACGGAGACTGGTAAATCCTATATGCAATAAAGTGGAATTTCTGCACTTACACTTATACTGACGTAGTGTTGGGGAAGTAGTGCATGCGGTACTATTTATATTAGCGCCGAACTTATAGAAGGTTCTCATAAAAGTGAAGGTTTCCGCACATCCCATGGGGCGGCCACTCCACTTCTTCCCAACAAGGTACAAAATATTCTGTTAAATAGGGAGCCATCGCTGGCTGCATTGCGGAGGTCTTTGCACGCAGCTGCAGAAAAGTACATACCAGGAGTGACGAAGAACTTGCTGAGCATCATCAACCTGCTACGCTGAGGTTTGATAAGTGTCTGTTTCCCTTCAAAATCGTTTTCACAAATGGTTCGGTAACAGTTTACGCGTCCAAACAACCTTCATTCAGCAGTACTGCAGGCTTTTGTGCTGCCAAGCGACCTATCCATGCTAAGAGTGTTTTTAGATGCTGGTTGTGTACATGTTTCTGACCTGAAGGCACTTAAATATGCTGATGTTAAGTAGGGGCGGGCGTTATTGATAAATATAGTACCACGGTATTTTTTGAAAAAAATAATGCAATGTTTTTACATACCGACTACTGGAGTGAATTGCAAGCTCCTCTCAATAACATGCTGCGAAGTGCATAAGAGCTTTTAATAATGAAAGTAACATTTTCTCAACCATATGTGTATGTAGAAAGAGAGTTCTTAGCAATAAAATTTACTGTGTCTGCGAGCTCCTTCCATTTTGCGCCTTTTCATACACTACACGCAACGCTACCGACTCTTGAAGCATCAGTAACGATCTTTTATGACCAGTGCAGAAACAATCCACAAAACAAAGTGGCCGCCCCGGAGGCTACTGTTCATCCGATTACAAATCGTCTTTGTTACCACTTCGCTATCCACCCAATGAATGAAAATTGTTCACAGAGATGTTTAAAAAGGAAAATGTTGCTTAGAAGCTTAATTAAAATCTTGCTTGCGAGTTACAGCTCCAAATGTTACTGAGGCTAAATGGTTATTTCACAGTATAATCGGTATCCTGTTTTCAGTATAGACAAACATACAATATATACCGAAACGGTACCAATGCAATACCACGATACCACTACACGGTATACCGGTGTACCACCCACCACTGATGTTAAGGCTTGCGTCCATACATGTTTGTTGATAGGACGGGGCAAATTGTTGAGCAATCACGTAGCAGTGAAAAACAGATAGAAATGTAGACGTTTCGACCGCGAAGGTCTTCGTCAGTTACAATGCATTGCAACAACTTGCCCAGTCCTACCTATGCCGTAGCAATGAGCCTCTACCAAATTATGTTTGTTGATTTTTGTGCTGTGTGTGTGTATAGAGATGCACGTGTGTAGATAGGTGGTGGATGTACTGCTATGTGGGAAACTTATAGTCGAGAGCCCAGGATGGTTATTCTGATGCCATCAATGCAGTCAACTTCTGGCTCATCTCTAAAACGGTGGCCATGTAGCTAGCCAATTGTGGCAGTAGCAGCACAAGTTGTGTGTGTGTGTGTGCATGTGTGTGTGCTTATGTAAATGTATGTGGGTAGGTGATGTGGGTACAGGGGTGTTGGGTATGATTGTAGCTACATATATGTATGGGTGTGAGTGGGGTATGTGTCACTGTGATATGTGGGGGGTGGGCAGTGTGCATCATGCATGTCTAACAAAAGGCTGCAAAGTATGCCAATGGCCTGGGAGTATGTGTGTGTGTCGAGGGTGTGTACTACGGGTGTATATCCATTCATAACTATATACATGCATGTTGTGTGTGTGCATGTGCATGTTTGTGTGCGTGTGTGTTGTGCATTTATTTCACATGTGTTTACTAGCTGGGAAACCCCCCTTTGGGATGGCTTTCCAGGCTATGACACACCAAGGACCAGGTCTAACAGAGGTACTATTGGCTGGGCACTTTCTATGACACCAATGACCATAGTGGAATGACCAATTCAGCAGATAGATATGGACATGTGAGACCGTTACCCGAGGCAACCCGAGGAAACATGTAAAATTTGGTCCTTTGTGATTATACAATGTGCTATCTCCAGAGGCGGTGGCTAAGGAACTGGTCTGCTTGACTGCCAAGCTAGTTTCTCACAGCCGTAAGTATGCAAACAGCTTACTTTCATGGTGACAAACTTGCAAAATGTCTTCCGTGAAAACTGTGTGGGGTGCACGTGGAAAGTACAAGGACTATTCACAGTAATTATCACCACCATTTACGGTGACCTGCGATGGAACGCTGTGGAATTTTTTGAATTGCCATAGGTATCTTGTGACAAGTACCGTATAGACAGCACAGTTGCGCCGACTGATGTTGTGGTATCTGCTTTGACTGATACAAGATTCAAAGGCAAAACGAAAAAAAATGGATTATTTGGTATATTATATTTTCATTTTGCACCTGTCGTATGGCTTCATACTACAAAAAATATATAAAATGTGGGGAATATAATTGTACTACAATTTATATTGTAAAGTACAGACAAAGTATTCCATTTGGAAACATTTATCAGAGGCGGTGGAACAGATTTTAGTTTCGGGGGGCGGGTGAGCAATGGTATGCCATGGTGAGACGGAGCCAAACTAGGGGGGTCTGGGGATGCTATAAGATCGATTCTGGGGCAGTTTTGGCACTATCTATACCCCACTCACATGTGAGCAATTGCAACAAACTGAGATTTAGCTAAACCTGGTCAGGAGTAATGATGGATGGCAAATGTGCTGGGGATGCATGCAGTGTAAGTTAACTCATAAATAGAAGCATACAAACTATAAGAAGCTTACAAAGTTCATCAGATTGTACAATTGAAATTGCACCATTGTGAACAAATTGTCACTTAATGGTCTCTTCCATGCATAAGCAGCAGCTGCACAAGCACTTCGCTTAACTCGTCCAGCTGTTATCACCGTAAGCCATTTTTATCTTGTGTCATATGATGTCATAAAAATGGAGGGAACGCGCTTACAACTTAAAGATACATTAATATTTAGCTTCTGAGAGCACCTTGCCCCCTCTTCTAAGCATGTAAGTAGGTTTTCTGCCTTACTATCATATTTCCATATTGTTCTGGCATGCTGCTACTACAGATGGTGTAGGGGCAATGCCCCCCTTCATAGATTTTTGGGGGGGCGAGTGCCCCCCCCTGCCCTCCCGGTTCCGCTGCCTATGTTTATATTGGCCATTTCTCTGTGGCTTGCGAGGAAGAAAGCCACAAAAAGACCTCAGAAAGTTGTGCAAGTCGCCTTTGTCATTGTTCTGAACATCATACTGTGTTCACTGGATGTTAACATCAGCGTTGTCCGTATTACTGCCTCGAACAAGGGACAGGAGCAATGCTTATCTATGGAAATGCGCTGTATCACTCAGCGTGTTCAGTTTGTGGCTTCCCGACTTTTAATCTTCGTAGCACTGCTGAGAACAATGAACAGATGACAAGCTTGGTGAAGGCGTGAATCATCTATTGTTAGGTTTTCTAGCTGTGTTTCACGTGGCAAAGCTTAGCACACAGTGAAAACGTATATGGTACATGTCACAGTTTCCATTGTACGGGCGTGCAACATTTACGAGTACGGATCGATCTACGGTTTATCACACAGGCGTAGCTGATATCACATACAGTTTTTGTACGAAGCATTGTACAGGCTATAAAATGGTTAAGTTACGTGCGTAGCAAGAACGTATGTTCGGGCATAGCAAGAACTACGTACGAACATACGTTCGGGCGTAGCAAGAACTATGAACAGGTGAAGCAACAGATCTGTACAGAGAGGAGTAGAAGAAGTGCTCGTACTAGCTACTACTTTTATAATATTCCTCCTACTTCTACTCTTACCACCATCACTCTGCCTCTTCCTCCTATTACTATTACTACTGCTACATACTACCAATACTACTACCACCACCACTACTACTAGCACCACCACCACCACTACTACTACCACTACTACCCCACTACTGCTATGTACTAACTACTATTACTACTACTACTACCACCACCACCACCACCACCACCACCACTCCATCACCACCACTACTATTACTTTCAGGACCCCAGAAGGTTATGGAAATCCTCGAGGATGACTTCATCAAAGGATATCTAGACATTCCAGAACTGTACAATTATTCACCAGCACCACAGCCTCCCACCCAGAAGACATCAAAGAAACATGTGGCACTGCAGACATAGACACTAATGTACTGGAGACAGCTGCAGAAGCTGAGCCAAAGCACAATAAGAGGCACAGCAAGAAGGGCAAAGATAGCTGCCTGCCAATGCCACCTGAAGCTACTGGGGTCATTCTGGACCTTGCAGAGTTAGATTTAGAAACTCAGGCAACTATGGTACAAGAAAAATGTGCAAGGATGTGAAGCTTCTAGTACAAACTGTCCTAAAGATGGAAAAGGCAATGGATGAGCTGCACACAAAAGTTGAAGATGTGTCAAAAGAGGTGAACCAGCTGCTGCAAATCCTGAACTGTAGATCCAGGATGCAAATGCTACCTCCACCTCTGTCATTCACGACTGCTGTTTTTACAGCTGATTGCAACTTACACAGGCACAAATTGATACCCAGACAACACACACACAAAAGTGACACAACCATAATATGTATGTGCACATGCACACCTTAGGCATATGTATGTACACTAATTGACATACAGCGAAACGCATGTGCATGCACGTATGCACAATGACGCATCATCCACTGTGACTAGCTATATTTACACCATTGAGTTAAGAATTTCTAAGTTAGGAGGTAAATTGCCCCAGTGGGGTGGATTTGATTGGAGGAATGGATGGACTGACACCCCGGTACCAACATATGTACATAAGCACACATTGATACCCAGACAACACACACACACACACAGAGACACACACATACAGTATGTGACACGGAAAACTTAACTTTTTCCGCAGGCTTCCGAGCTTTTCCGTTGCGGGCATACGCAGATGTCCCAAAGAAAAATCACAGATATTCCATACTACCGTAAACGTAAAAATTTTCGCGGGTAATAAATTTCGCAGAAGAGGCACTTACACGTACAGATAAGATATCCGCGTGAAAAATTTTTCGCGCGGTGCACCCTACGCAAAAATATTTATACCAGCATACTATAATTTATTATATTACCAATATACGTGGAGAGCTTCAGTTGGCAATATAATAATGGCCGCGCTTCGTGGCAGCTACATAGTAGACATAGTGTCGCGTGCCAGACTGTTACGCCGACACTGGAGTGTCTCAGTGGACCATTGGCAGTGGCGAGTGAAGACACAACTGTGCGGCAGCGGCGAGTGAAGACACTTCTGCGGGGCAGTGGCGAGTGAAGGCACGACTGCGGGGCAGTGGCGAGTGCAGACACGACTGCGTGGCAGTGGCGAGTACTTCCCTATTGCTGCCCTCGTCTTCGCGTCAAAGTGACCGTAACTGACCCTCTTCTTCGAGGCTTTCGCGATCGCCGCTTCTTGTACCCGCTTGTTTGCTTCTGCGATGGTCTGTCGCGGGATTGTTGCGGAGAGTGGTCCCTTGGGGTCTGGTAAAGCATCTCTGTGAACTGGCTGGAAGTAACGGCGAAGGTCCATAGCGAATCGACCGCCAAAAGCAAAGTCACGCGACTAAACCGTGGAGACATTTCGCGGACTATATTTTCGCGGTGTAATGGTGCCCGCGAATATAGCGAAAATATTTCCACCACGAAATTTTTTACGTTTACGGTATTCCATGTGGGTGTGGCTAGCTGTCCACACGGATTCGTAAGGAAAATAGCGGTAAGTAGTCCCTATAGCGTACGCAGTTGCTAATGCATCTAGGGTATGAGGCAGCAACTGTTTGTACAAGGGGTCTGTCGGTCGACAAAGGGATATTCATTTGTGACCGTACACGTGAACTTCAGTCTTCGACTCACAGCAATGCTTAGCCAAAGATACGCAGGGTGGAGGCAGAACCGTTCTGTCAGTCAATGAAAGGACCAACGACTATGCAACAGATAAGCGGAAACGAGTGATTGTTTGGCCAAAATGGCCGACTAGTGGGAGCACTACGAGTTTGCTTTGCTCTGGGCTGCTACCTACTTAACTTTGTGCCCCTGATACATGCAATTGAAGGAACGAAGTAGGGGATAGCAGGCCACACAACCTCGAGCTCTGTAGGCGATGTGTGTGTAACAGTGAAAGCATTTGCTTCACCGAATGTGACATGGAGAAGTAAGTATGCAGTAATGGTGGGCCTCAAACACAGCCACGCATGGAAATTCCATGATTTGCTGCTCGGCCGTCCGTATTTTGGCCCAAGGCCAACCACAGTATTCCTTCGTAGATGTATGTGGAATAGGTAGTTCGAGTTAAAAGAAACTCGTGAGGCTACTGCCCCAACTCGAACTACTTGCTGTTTTCAGTCGCAAGTTAGGACACTACAAGTCAGAACACTGCAACAACATAAGCCCATACAGCAAGTATGAGCACACAGTTTCACTCAGGCATGGACATACAGACTCAGACAGACAGTGCATGCATTTTTCTTCCTTTGAATCCCTTCTCATTTGGAGTTGTACTAAACAATCTGTCATGCACATTATACTGCCTAGCCACATTGATTGCATTTCAAGACATAAACACAATTAAAGTATGTACGGAGTTTAAAGTCACCTCCCAGAATCTCCTAAGCAGCAGATATATTATGTGCACAACTGATCTTTGTTCAAATGTGAAAGAAGAGTCTCAGAAAGTGCTTTGGTACCACCGAAACAATCCTTCAAAGATCGCTAATTATTGTACGTGAACGCGTTTGTAAGCAGCCAAGTGTTATTCCGAAGAATGCACTTCCGTTCTGTGAACGAGATATCGCGCGCTATCATTAGCACCGGTTAGAAGCGTATCCTTCCAGGTTCGCTTCCTTTCTGGACTATTCCTGTGAGTCTCTCTACATCACGTTTCCTCGTACTTCAGCAGGATGGCTACTGCCTTCGTCGAGTTGGACACAATGAATCATCTCACGCTCTTGTTTCCATGAGTATACGCAAGTTAGTGCGCACACTGATTTCACAGGGTAACTATTGCAAGGTGTAGCTCCATGCAGATACGGCCTTGCTTTCTGGAATTGGTGTCTAGGTACCCCAAAGGTGTTCAATGAACATATAAGAAAGCCACCATTGCCGCGCACAGTCTTCAAGAATTATGCCGCTTGCTGTAAAGTTGGAGGAAGAATTGAAAATAGCTTATAGCATGTTCTGTGACGGAGCTCTAGAGAACATAGCCACTTCATCATGAAGCCTTATGGTAAAAGTTGGACGTTTCCAACTTGTTCCTAAATGAAGAAACACGGAAGAATTTCGTAATATTACCGTGTTCGTTCACGGCTGTGCAGCGCTACGCATTAATGCCTTAACCACTTGTAAGTTGGTACACTTGTAGTAGGTAGACAGAGGTACATACACAACACTTTTGACGAAGTTAGCTTGCACACTGCTGCAGTTACAGTTGCTTTTCCGTCGCAGCCATTTTTTCATTGTAAACTTTGTACATACCTTAAGGGTGCAGTGACATCCACACACAGGTCGCAGGGACACAGTAGCAGGTGTTTAGCCAAGGCAGAAGTGAATTCATCCGATTATAAACAGCGCGCACTGCTGGAGACAATTCTTATACGTTTGCAGTGCATGCTAAGCTTTCATAGCTAGCAAACCTTAGAATATACGTTTAACGCCCTCACCAAGCTTGGTGCTATTCCTGTCTATTGTTTTCGACAGTGCTGCGTAGATTGAAAGTCGGGAAACCACAAACCAAACACACTGCAAACGATATGGTGCGTTTTTCAAGGTTAGCATCGCTCTTGCAGAGCTCTCAACCTCTTTGCATGGGCAAGAGTGAGACTTGAGATAAAAATGAGTGAGATTGGCATGTTCATGAGTGAGACGTGTAAAGGGGATACTTTCAGCTAAGAAATTAGATTACACTGCTAAATGTTTAATCATCACTCCTTTTCATAAACAGCTAGCTAGCTAGCTAACTACGCAACTACACAATAGCTAGGTATATAGGTAGCTATAGGTATATAATAGGTAGCGATATAGCTACTTAGTCTTAAATCTGATTGTTAAGGAAAGATTAGCTATTCAAAGTAGCACATATCTTATTTTTAATTCCCAGCACAGTGTTTGCAGTAGCTAACTACTGTACAGCCATACATACTCTACTATCAAGCTGCAACTAGAGTATGCTACACACCTTAGATTGTCCAAACTTGCATAATCTAGCTATGGTTGTACCCCTCCAGATCATACATACGTGACCAAATCAGCCATATTTTATAATGACGTCACACAAAAATGGCCGTTGAACGCGAAAGAGTAACAGCCTGCAATTGCCTTGAAGCAGTTGTCAGCCTATCTTACTTTCACTTGCTACTGGAAATTGTTTAAATGCAGTGATCAGTGCTTCATTCTTTACATTTAAGGTATTGCTGTTTAGAATTTAGCCAAAATGCGTGAGAAACGCAATCCTATGCGTGTGTGCGTGACATTCGTTTGAAATGCGTGAGAGTTGAGAGCTATGCTCCTGTCCTTTGTCTGAGGCAGTAGTGCAGACAACCATGATGTTGACATCAATGAATACAGCGTGGTGTTCAGAATGGCGACAAACGGTGACTTGTGCGACTTTCTGAGGTCTGTTTGTGGCATTCTCCCTTACGAACCACAGAAAAATGGCCGCCAATATAAATGAAACGTAATGCAATACTTTGCTTGTACTTCACAATATAAATTTTTGTACAGTTTTATAACCCCTACATCAATAGTATAAATTATAAACTATGGCAGTGTTTGCAGGACAGTGGGTTTGGTGGTCAAATTCTCTCCTTTTTGCAGGTGGCCTATAGATCCCTGACCTGTGAAGTTAAAGTTGGCGAGATGATGAGTGACTCTTTTGCAGTATCTAGAGGTTTAAGGCAGGGATGTATTCTATCACCATTATTATTTTCCATATATGTTAATTCATTAGTGGAGAAGCTAAGGGGCGTGGGGGTTGGGGTTCAGTCCAGGGGACGGATGGTAACAGCGCTGCTTTATGCAGATGATGCAGTTTTGCTTGCAGAAACATGAGGAACAGGTGAAGAGGGGCTTGAAGGTGTTGGAGGAGTGGTGCAAGGAGTGGACGGTGGAAGTTAATATGGAGAAATGGGGGTGATGTATATCAGTAGGGGAGGTGTTAAGAGGACTGGGTAGACTTTTTTGTTGATGAGAGGATTGGAGTTGAGGAGGAGTATACGTATTTGGGGTGTATGAACACCTTAATTGCGCAAGGATGGTGGAGGAAAGAGCGAAGGCGGGAGCCAAAGCCCTGAGTGACTGGATAAGGAGGTGTAGAGTAGCAGTGGGTTAGCTGAGTGGTGAAACGTTTGTGAAACTATTGGAAATGTTGGTAGATTAGGTGCTGTTATATGGGGCAGAAGTGTGGGGTAGTTGTGGGCAGCTGGCTCCCATAGAGAAGATTCAGCTCAGAGCGGAAAGGATATTCTTGGAGTAGGAAGGCTGCACCCTAAAGTGTCCCTTCTGTTTGAGCAGAACACTTTACCGCTGAAATGGGAAAGAATGAAGAGGTGCATCGAGTTCTAGGTGAAAGTGATGAGAATGGGAGAGGATAGGCTACTGAAGCAAGTGATGATGCAGGTGATGGGGTTAGGAAATGGGGTTCGGTGGAGGCAAGATTAGGAAAAAGTTTAAGGATGTTTGGGTGGGAAGGGCTGAACAGTTTGTCTATGAGTGAGGTGAGGCAAATGCTAAGGGATATTGCATGGAGAGAAGCTGCGGATGGTTGGAGGGAAGAGGCAAGAAGTCATTCGAAGTTGGCAGAAGTACAGAAATTGATTGAGAAGGGATATGAGGCACGGTGGGTAGAAGTGAAATGTAAGTGGAGGAGGAGGGTTCTGGTACAATTGAGGGGTGGTACTGCAGCGTTGGAGGTTGAGACAGGCAGATGGCGAGGTGTTAGCAGAGAAGGTAGGGTGTGTAGGAATTGTAGAAGTGAGGAGGTGGAGAATGTGGAACACTGGTTGTTAAGATGTACGGGCATGGCAGAGGAGAGGGAGAAGTTGATAATGACAATGAGGGAGAAGGTGGAGTGGCAGAGTATGGAAGATGATGAAAGAGTTGCAGCAGTGTTAAGTTATGCATGTAGAGATCATGGAGTAGGGAGAGGTGTGGAGGGAAGATGTGGCGGAAGCCCTTTTTTTGACCGAAGCTTTACTGTATCTGCCCCCCCCCCCCCGTTAATCCCTAATGTATAAGTTATTGCGCGGATTAAACATCTGATTTATCCGTGACTACAGACTAATGCATTTTTTTATGTTTTCAGTGCTGCATGGGGTGCATACACCCTAGTGTGCTGTTGCACATGGTGCACATAAAATAATACTAATATTAATAATAATAATAATAATAATAACATATCACTATATCAGACGTCATGGTAGTGCCGTCTATGTAGGGATGGTAGTGGTTGCTTGTATACTGTAATACAACGGACAAGTAGCGCTAGTGTTGTACAGGACTTTAAAAGCAGCAAATTGAACTGGTGAGGAGCAAGTATTGAGTACACACCAGACAGCGCTAACCGTTCTTCCACGTTAAGATGCCCCAGTGCATGGAAAACGTCCAATACATTTTCTGCATTTCGTCGTTTTCTTCTTCTTCTTCTTCCAATTCTTCTTCTCCAGGCACTCTAGCTCACAAACGCTGAGGTGTACGGGAATATTTTCACCACCGTCTGATGCCACTTTTGTTGGGTTGTATTCTTTTGTACACTAGAGTGTGCCGCAAGCTAGTTAGGGTGATGGCGATTTTCTGGACTTCCTGGCTCGTTGCTATGAACATGATATCATTTATAATTATGCTTCACAACCAGTTTCAGCTAGCTGAACGGATGCGTGAAACATCGTGTCTATGCGCAAAAACAGTTGCAGCTGTTTCTCGGCTCGTACTTCTGTCAGCTGGACTTTTCACCCCTCAGGATGCCTCAAACCTTGCTGTTTTATTCGCCCTCACTGTGGATCAGGATGCCTCCAACCTTGCTGTTATATTCGCCCTCACTGCGGATCAGGATGCCTCCAACCTTCCTGTTTATTTGGTTCGCCTTTCGACTGTTCCTGCGCCTCAACCAGAAGCCACCCTTTGCCCCTTGGGAAGTTTCTCGCTGTTGTTTGCTCTCGCTACTTCAGTCTAGCGGCAGTGCAAGTTGAACTTGCTTCGTATTGTTATTGTCTGTTCTCATTCGCCTTTCCTGCACCTTAACACAAAAGCACTTCGTTTCTTTTGACTGTTTTCTGCCAGGGAGCGCAGCATCTTTTACTTTACACCGTTGCTGCCTCATTCTGAGCTTATTCGTACTTTATTCGTATTACATCATCATGTGTACTTTGAGTACCCTGCTGTGTGGGTCGGACCAAGACTTTATATCCAATTTCTTGGGTAATTCATTCTGTGGCAGGAATGCTTTGTGCTGGACATTTAAAACTGCAGACATATCACACTCTCTTTACCTGCTCCAACATCACTGCTGTCTGTTCCTACATCACCTCCAGTCACATCATTCTTAGTCAGTTTGTTTATTATTGCAACTTAATTTGAACTTAATTGCACTATGCACTGTGTGCATGCCAAAAAACTAATGAAGCAAGGGTATAAAAATCTTTCCTTCAATAACAAGTAGAGATGTAGGATGGTGGACGGGGTCTCTGCTGCCACTGGCAGTTGCATGGAGAAACCAACTGGTGGAAAACGTCTCGGAACAAGGAGGTCTACTCTGTGACAGTGTAACAACCCGGTCAACATTCGCTGCCTTCAAGACACATTTTGGATACACTTACACCATCCCTACAACTGGCAACATTTCGATGCGGCACTGCCATCATGGCCTCAACATTTACTGAAATATGTTGGTCCAGGACATTACATATGTATTAAAATAATTAATTGTCTACCAACTCAGGCACGGAAGATCGCTTTGAATTCCATATGGCCTGTGGCCAATCACTTGTACTGGTGTGGATATCATGTCAGATGCAATATAACATGTAATGCAACACAAACATCAAATGATTCATGAAAGTCTTAGTTGTACACAGTAGGTATAATATGCATATCTCCTTCATGCATTGCAAATATTAATGCAAATAGTCTTGCAATTAAGTGACTAATGAATAAATCAGTGGAAGCATAGCTAATAAATGACCTCAAAATAAAATTATACTGACAGTAACTGTAGTCACTGACTTGAAATATGTGAATGGATTTGCAAAAAGGGACCATTTGGGGCGCACTTCTGATTTTGAGTTAAGCATATGGCGGTAAAGTACATCTGATCAGCTTCCTTTTGCACTTTATTGTGCTGCGCTAGTTTGTTCTGTTGCCGAGATTCGCTTGTGCAAAGCGTGAAATGACAAGAAGTATGTTTTCGAGAAAACGGCCCAAAACATTTACTTCCGGTAAAAAACGCAATCTTCCGCATAAGGTCGTGTTACGAATGATATCATCGCAAGCATGGTGGAGTCAGCACAACACACCGTTAGTTTCGCAGCCGTCTATCTAATGTGGACTTCACCCAAAACCTCACCAAACTACAGGGGATTCTTCTGGAAGGCCTCCCGAAGCCAGCGTGATGGCCCGGAACTGCGCTGTTAGTGCAAGCTATGTAAGCTTGTGCTAACAGCTTGTCGGTCGTCGGTAGTGCCATCTTCATCGCTGTCAGAATCTCTGCCTTCAACAGCTGAGGTGTAATAGTCAGCCATGACTTCCAGAAGGGCCTGCTGATCATCTCTACTGAAGTCCAACAGGATATTGGCCGCTTTTGCCGCGTCTATAGCTCTTGTAGACATCGTGAAAGGCTACAAGTGTTGCAGCTGTCAAAGCGATCGAACTGAGAGACGGTACGATGAACGCGAAGGTTATAAATAATGAAGCACAAGTGGGTTGCGAGCTTAGCCTGCAACTTTTTTCAGTCAACTTTTCGTCAAAACCACTTTATCTAGCCATTTCACAATGTTTAGTCTAAACAAACCATGCACTGATGCATGGGCAATCTAACTCGTTCCTTTAGAAGTCCAGCCTAACTGGTTTCTCTACCTCAAAGCTGTCCCTGTATCTTTTGCGAGAATTTTCTGGAGCTCCATTCCAGTGGATTTGTCATCCTTTATCATCTGCTGGTCAATCATATGCTTCGCTTTTGTGGATATCTTCGAGGCTTAGCCACTACTTGGTCTGCAGGAGAGCCCCGTTTTCCTGGCACTGTTTCAGAAACGTGTATACTCTCATTTTGCTGTTCCTTCCTCGGAGAAACAGAGGGAGATATCCACATAACTGTTCTCCAACAGACAATAAAATAGGATCCTCTGTTTCACGTGTCTGAATGTACCATTGAAGTTGGCTGGATTGAACTGATAAACGACACACAGCCCTGAAGAATAAACCCTCACACTGAGCAGTGCTGGAACTGGTCAAGGATGGGCCCTGGGCGCACTGGAAGAGAACAACTAGAACTGGGCAAGAAGGAAGCTACGGGGTCAAAGAACAACACTTTAACTGCTGGGAGCAACCTCAGAACACAACTGGAACACTATTGCACTTGCGGCGTACGTAAGTACATAGATGCAAAGTACGTCAATATGACACCTAGCCGTATGTACGTATACCTTGGCCGTAGTTTACCTACAAATGGGTGTGCTTGTGAGAACGTATGGAGCACGTACGGGCATATGGTACGGTGCATAGAAAACGTTACGATAATTATGTTTGTCGCTTAATGCTTTTCACCGATTTGTCTTGGTTTATCCGTGAAAATTTCGGTTAACACGTAGTGGTTATCTGTTAAACGGTAACGGTTAATAGTTAATTGGTGGCGAGAATTCTCCGTGCTCGAACAATTGTACTCTTGGTGACGTTGTACCCCACAGCGTTCACGATCTTGACTAGCTGGGTTGCTGTTGTCTCGTTGTCCACATGCATTTGTTCCTCGATGATGGCCAAGATGTCGGGCATTAGCTAGCGTAGCCAGACTGCCATTTGTGGTCTGGCCACGTGAGATTAGGTGTTCGCTTGAAGCGGCGTCCACTTCCTGGAAGACGAGAGAGGGTTCCATGCATCTTGTATTTCCTGATCGTAGCCCATACTGTCTGCTTTGAAACTATATATCCTTCTGCAGCCAGGACTTTGGTCACATTCGCGTACAATAATCGTCGCTCGAAGTACAGTTTCACAATCCGTTGTTTGCAATACACTGATAACACCATTCTCTGTCTCTTCTCTTGCCAACACTGAAAGCTGAGCTGTACAAACTACGTACGCCCTTAAATTTGTGAACTACTACGTTTCGCTAACGATTAACCATCACTCGCTAATGATGATCATTTCGCGATTGATAACCTTTAAACGACAATTAACCACAACGGTTTTTGGGTAGTGTAATGTTTTCTATGCATCGTACCGTACAGATGAGACGAACACAGGCGGACGTACGGGCGTAACTCCAGAAATGTACGGCTGGAGCACAGGTAAGCCTACAGGCGTCGGAAGAGCCGTAAAATGTAAACCTTTTCATGGCATGTACCGTAAATAACTATTGTCTCCAGCAGCATGCTCTGTTTGTACTCAAACAAATTCTCTTCTGACTTTACTAAATACCTGCTACTGTGTCCCTGCAACCTGTGTGTCTGCATGTCTCTGCATTTATAATTGTATTTATGTCTGAAAACATAGAAATACAATTAGCTAGTCAATATAACGTGCTCATGCCTGAGCGAAACAGTGTATGCTCATACTCTTTGTACGGACATACATAGTTGCATTGTTCTGACATGTTGTCCTGACTTGCGACCGAAGACAGCAAGTGGTTCGAGGTGGAGTGGCAGTCCCACGTGTTTCTTAACTCGAAATACTGTTACACAACACCATAAAGGCCCTAGCTAGGCAAATAATATACCTTGTGTCTTCCTCTGCTTCTCTTCCCACTGTGGTTACTGTCACTGCTAGCAGATGACAGCTCCTTAACTAGCTGGCCAAGCAGCTGTTCCCGTGTTCTGAGCTGTCAAAATATTTGCAGGAGGGCAAAGTAAAGGTATGATTGTATAACATTGTATATCATGCCAATGTGATTAATCTATGAAAGGCTAGAAGATGCAATACTAAGTAACACAGTCACACAGCAATCAGTTAAATATACAGTTGTAATTTCTAACGTGACAAGTCATTTGATGGCATGCTCCATCGTGCAAATAAAGAATTATCCTACTATGATCCTGCAATGTATGCAATGGTGCTTGAGATTTGTTGCTGGTTGTGCAGCTATTATCAACCAGAGACAATTATCACTATTTTACTAGTTGACCTAGTGTGCACATCTTCAGGACATGCTATTAAACCCCTTTCACACAGATGATTAATCCAGATTAGAAGTGGGTCGAATCCAGATCGAATCCGGATTAGTAGCATTGACACGAACAGGTTAATCCGGATTAACATGCGGGTCGAAACCACCTTCCGAGTTGGTTTTCGACCAACATTTAATCCGGATTAAAGATGGCTGCATTGAGTCGGACCTGATGAGACAGTAAAGTAGACATTTTAATCGATGTTTCAGCGAGCACAACGATCCAAATGCAACGGGATAATACCTTGACAAAACTGCTGTGCTTCTGCGTTTTGTCGACAATGCTCTGTCCACCTACCACCTTTGTAAGATAAGTCATGACATTGCAAGGCACGTAGTAGTTCACTGTGTCTCAATTACTGCGTTGTGACGTCTCTGTACTTCCAATGCTCGTCGTCTCCTATCTCGCCACCCCCACTCGCTGCCCCTGAGCACAACCAAAACAACAAGACAATTACCAGTAGCTCCTCGAACACCATCTTGAAATTAGCCATTCACGCATAAGGTAACGTAATTACTACAACAAAAATGGTCGTGTAAACGTAATCCGAATCTATTCTGGATTCACAATCTGGATTAGATCTGGATTGGCACTGTCCATGTGAAAGGGGTTTTAGACTCTTTTACATTTATCAGCTCCAACAACATCGTACCTTGTAAGGACATCACAGGCAATGGCAGAAATGTATGAAGTGCTTTGCTTTGACCGTTCTTTGAAAATACTCGATTTGAAGTCTTACAAAGCAATAGACCTACAATCTGTATCTTAGATATTTTTGGGATTATGTTCAGGTACAGTACGTATCACAAGGTTTCCCACAAACGCCCGTGCACACAGATACGAAAACGGGCGTCAAACAGGTGCAGGAACGGGTGTCCGAGATAACAGGTACAGACATCTGAAATATTTAGAATGGGCGTCCAACAAAACGGGTATGGACCGTACTACGGCTATAGGGAGTTGTCGAGAATGCTGGCACATACCTGGGAATGGACACCTATGTGCAAGTTAAATCAAACGAATCGACCTACAAAGATGTTAACTTGTGTTAACCGAGTATCCCTCTTCTGGAAAATATCAAGTGGTTTTTGCGCAGTTCTTCTTGCAACAATAGTAAACAACGATTCTCTACTTTACATGGTCTAAATAAACCATCTTGAGACGGTGAAGGCACAAGCCGTGATGAATGAATCGCTCTGCAAACATACCAAACGATTCGCATCTTCTGGTACTGATTCAGCGCTTTACGAAAACGAGCGTACTTTGACCATGGCATACTTACGATGTCTACTGGTACAGGCGTTCGACGGGTATGGGTATGGGTGTACAACAGGTATGGGTATAGGTGTACAATGGGTACGAGTACAGGTGTACCATTGAAACAGAAAACGGGCGTACGTACGGGCGTCCAACAGAAACTTTATTGTTACATGTACCATATTTGTAGTATAATCTATTACTATAGTAGCAGTGGTAGTAAAGTCTGTAGTACAATCTTACTTATCTGTAGTAGTATCTGAAGTGTAATCTTATATCTTTGGATTAACAAGACATCGGCAGGCAGAAGAGGGAGATGATTCCCCAATTGCTGTCGAGCAGATGAGGGATCTATTCCTAATGGCCTCTTGGCACCTTTCGACACAGGTGGGTCACATCCCTGTGCGACGCCATGGCAAAGTGAAGAGAAGGTTTATTGCTATCGGTGACTCACATCCCTGTGCAACACCATGGCAAAGTGAAGAGAAGGTTTAATGCTATCAGTGACTCTGTGTTTTCATAGAGAACAACAACACAGATAGCCTGTTCAACACAAGAGCACTAATCGCCCAATGGAAGCAAAATGAATTGATAGCTACCTTGAACAGCAGCGAACAGAGTGCTGCTCTGCTGAATTAGAGGAAAGATAGAACCACTTGTTCGCTACAACCAGAACGGTATTCGCCTAGGCTGGTCCACACTACAGCACATGCTATGTCTGCATTGAATTCTGGAGAAGAGTAGGCTGAGAAGGGAACGCCAACTATGTTGCACTTTTCATAGATTTTTTATCTACTGTGGAATACCGTAGATGGATAGTAACAGTTAAATCCAAGCTCTTGAAAGCCATTATATCTATGTACTCTCAGACCAGTGCCACCATGAATACACCTGACAGACAGAGTGATCCATCCATTTGACATCACTGCTGGTGTAATGCAAGGAGACACACTATCCCCCTTCCTGTTTGTCGTAATAGTTGAGTATATCATGAAATTGACTTTCCCTGACCCTAATGCTGGCTTCAGATGGAAAAGAGAAGGATCCCGGAGACCTGCTGGCCACATTGCAGATCTCGACTATGCTAAAAAGAAGTCGCCAATATACTCAGCTTTTACCGCACTTTATCTACAGCCGACACCTCTACTTCCTATGATTCTGTTTTGTGGTTTCTAGCTGCATTGTGTTCGGCTGTCCCACATTCCGGTCAAAGATATCACAGGGCCAAGCGAAATGTTCCATTGTTACCAAACCCATTTTCATGGGTGACTCGAGTGGGTCTAGTGTACGAGACTAATGTTAGTGAGACTAGGTTATATAAGTAGATGCTAATTGCACTCAGAAAGGAAAAAGGCATTTCGCTGTGGTATTGGCGGGTAAATACTACAGTTTAGACACTGCAGTTCACGCTACGTGTGTACCACAATCACAGGTACAGGCATACTACAGGTACAATTACCGGCATACTATGACTACCGCTACAGATAGGTGCAGGGCATAGAACATTAACTCATACCTACATTTCATACATATTCAACCACAAGGGTCATTGGCTCTGTTTTCAGTAAGTAATAAGGGCCTGCAATATTAACAACAGAATTGGAAATCTCGTTGAAACACTAGCTGACATGTAACTTGATTTAATCAATCTAACAAACGAAATCAACTTTCATGTCGGCAAGCACCTCAATGAGATTTCCAATCATGAAACAATTCCCTAGCCACTCAGAAATTTACAGCACTATTAATAACATTATCTTAGACTCATTGCATGTTAAAAACATGTACGCACTAGTTACACCTGTTCGCAGGTGGACCACCAACACCAGACTCCATACATTACAGAAACAATGTTCTTACATTTAATTCTTTAAACTTGGATGTGCTGCGTGCTGTGATTTCCGCATTGATCATTTTGGTGAGTAGGAAGTCCCGAAACTCTGGACCCTGAATAAAAGATAAGAGAGAGGTGTACTGTACAAATGTACTATGTAAGCTGAGTGCAAGTGCAAGATTTGAACAGAATTATACTATCTTGCTTTGCAGTGGACTACATAAAACTAGAGTTGTAACTGAGCATATTAAGGGGGCGAGTGTACCTTTTGATTTATAATAACACTGATTTTTGGTTCAATATTCTGGTCATTCACGAAGCGCAGATTCCATTAAATGTAAAAAGTTAAAGCTTCTTCACTTCTAGCAACCTTTCCTTCTCAGCGTGCTGCTCCCTTGCCTTATGACTCTTGTCACCGATAAAGACGATTTGTGCCATCTGGTGCAGTCATTTTCCCTGATTAGAAACGAGACTGTCTTCCAAATGCACTTCGAGGATAGCTGTCATCACTGTATGAGAGCTATTTCCTATTAAGTAACAGGAAATATATCAACCAGTTTTACATTTCTCCATTGCATGGTATACTTAACGCCATATTTTCCTTGGACACAGGGCCATAGTGGTGGTCAGTGGCGTCTGTGCTTTTGTTTTCAAGTACTTCTCCTTTGCTGTTTGTATGCTACAGTCTGTTTACCTTTGCAGTCTTGTTCCAACTTCCAAACCTTTCTGATGTATGAGTACAGGCCCTGGGTTTCATGTGGTGGCAGTCTTCCAGAAAGACGAAGTCCTAGTTGGACTGTGTTGTGTTGCAAGACTAGTGGCAGTGCAACAATGATGAAAGGAGCCTCTTTGGACTTGGTTAAATTGCTTGTCCCTGTCCATCATGCATCAGATTAAAATGTAGCTTTCTGCGAGATTGCTTGTGATATTGCTAACTAGCTGTGGTGCTAGTGATACAAACCGATCTGCTTGTTTTGCTACTGCGTTGAAAAGGCCTGGTGCAAGGTTGTTGATTTTAAGGGTGTATGCCCACCCTGGGCAGCATCAAGTTTGTCTTGTAGAGAAATCTGCAGCTCTCTCAGACTGTATTGTGGTGTTTTAATTAGGTATTCGATGGGCTCTTGGTTGATCTTCCTCATGCCTTTAGTCATCAGGAACAGATCGACTCTACTAAAATGAGCAGAAGCCTTTGCTGCAATTTGTGTGATGCCAAGAACATGCAATGACCCGTTACTCAAGTCATTGCGTAATTGCGTACTGTTCTTGGTGATGCTGTGTTTGGTAATCGCAATTCTGGTGCCAACTGTTAACTTTGTATGGCTTTCTTCATTAGATCACCTTTGCTGCAATATTGTGGATTATCTTCAAGTCTACTTCTGTAGCCTTTGCATGCATGATTTGCACACTCCATTTTGCTCACCCTGTATGGTTTCTATCACCAAGCTGTCGCCATCAGTGATAATGGACATATACCGCAGTCCATACATCTACTCAGACATGATGAATACTTCAGCAATGACATTGCTCTCCATGGCTGCTAAAGTGCCCAACCAATTACGATAGTATATGTGCTGTGGGTCATTAATGCATTTACTTGTTACTGACTCCCTTGAATAGTATAGCTTTCTGGTATGGTTCACGAAGATTACAACAACTCCACTGTTAGCATTGTATGAGTGCTTATATGACTTCGTTATGACCAACTTCCATCCACTACTACTGTTATACTGGGTATTCCACATGGTGAAAGCTGTTCATAGCTACTGTGTGCCTATTCTCCACTAGCGACTTCCTGCATTGATTGTGTGCTCGCATTTCTTTCCTGAGAAAGTCTTCAGTGTCTGTGTACATTCGCTTTTGCATACCAGTGACATCCATAAGTGCCAGTGTAGAATTCAACCGTGTAAAACCACCACTGATGGACATTTCTCCACGAACTGCACCCAAATTGATAGTCCATTTTTTCCCCCTGCTAGTTTGCACACGAGGAGATGTTCTGATGGAAATGTTATGGCCACATTTTACATATGATGCTTGCCAAGTCCAAGTGCCAGCTATCTCCTTCAAAGGTACATTCCCAGCCATATTTTGCACTGTGTACAGTCAATGTACTGATGAATCACAGCAATGTTCACGACTCGACAGCCACTGAGTGGATTGGTAGTGAGTTGCGTTGTTAGTCTTGTAGTGACTCCTTGCTTTTCCTTCTTTAACTGGGCATGGTTGGCTTTAGCAGCAGCTGTCTTTACTTTCCTGCTTTTGTAGTGAGCATTTCAGTTCTCCTGTACCGTTTTTTTTCTTAGAATCTGTTGCGTAAAGTAAGACAACTACGATTGAACATTGACATTAGTATTGATATCTGAGCGAGGGTTTCACAAGCACAGTCCCACCTGTACGGTCTCGGTTCTCATCACACTCAAAGGTGTATCTTCCAATTAGGCACCAAAATCGAGCAGAAGGACTTTTTCATGCAAATAGTACAGCTCCGCGAGTAGCTTGGAGATGAACTTGATCAGAAATGCCGACATATTCTATACGATTAGGAGTCCCGCTTCTGGAAAGTTCTAGGTACATGCTGCTCGTTTCAGTTTACATACACTTCTTTCCCATTCAAATTGGCCATAGCTTGGGTTTGTGGACAGTTTGAAGAGAGCAGTGAGCACCAATCTCGATCACTCTAGAAGCCGCCTGACATTTCCTCGTTCGCCCTGTAAATGAATATAATTATTGGCAACGGCATGCTCATTAATACTATTAGTGGCTAATGATTCAAAAATAGGTGCACCCATCACCTTAAACATAGTAAACAAAGGTAATTGATTAAGTATTGCTGCATGTGCCTTTACAACATCCATGCAACTTTAAAAGAATTAACATTTGCTGTTACCTTCTTGAACACTGGAGGAATTGGTAGAGCTGGAGGAAACTGCTCAACAACATCTCTTCCAACCACAGAAACCTAATGCAATAAAGGAATATTTACTACAGCCCTCAACAATACTTGACTAAGCATGTGACTGAATTGATCTTACTCTTCACTATGCAAATCTAGAAACTAGAACTGGAAGGAAACTGAAGTATCTGTAAAAAGCATACAAATATATCATTATAGGCCATCTATAAAGGACACACACATTTTCTCATAATCATTATAATAAACTAAAACACCTCCACCAAGTATACATTGATGGTGTCAGAATATTAACACACCATCGATATAGTATATGTGAGTATACTAGAGTGAGTATAGGAGTGTTTCCAAACTACTCTAAAGCTAGCACATTACTTTGTGCCACGTCTCTCTGACAGTGCTTAAATTCTTTCTCTGCCTTTACTCGAGCACCTCGGTCACACTATGGCTGAAATATCAGCAACAGTGACGTCGGCATCACAGTTTTGTGGACACACTAATAGCTAATTGTGACTGAGACCGTGTCTGCTCTGTTGTTGCCATGGCAGCCATTGCCATGACGACAGCAATGATTAAGATAAGGAGATGGTGGGAAATGTGTTCAGCAATGAAAGAAGTGAACGGTGGCATCTGAGATCAACAAGAAAATGGACCCGTGACATTGAGACATTTGGGCCAACATCATAGATGAATTTGGTAACAAGATGATCACAGAAAAGAAGAAAGAAGCTATTGATACAACCTGTCTGACAATCTACACCCCAGCTAGTGAATCCAAGAATTATGCAGTGATGTCAGCCTAATGATCGATCCTTCCAGCTGACAAAGACCATGCCACTGTAGCGATGGACAAGACCAGCCTATAACGCCAAAGTAGCAAACATGATTTCAGACACTAGTACTTACAAGTCTCTCCCAAAAGACTCTAATTCGGTCCTCCAACTAAAGATTAACTTCTTCCTCCTTTTTTTGCCATGTCAGGCCACCGCTCAGACCACCCACAGCCAGCCACATTCCCCTGCTCTATGCCTCCCAAGATGCACATGCCAGATGTACCACTTAGACCCATAATGTCCTTTGTGCTATCCACAACATACTCCCTCTTCGAGCACATTGTCAGCATCTTGTTCTACCTAGTTGGTAACTCAGAACACAATGTACGCAATTCCACAGACTTTGCCAAATTCATCACTGCCCAGACAGTAGAAGAAGATAAATTATTGGTCTCTTTTGATCTTGTGGCCCTCTTCACCAGGATCCCAACCAATTTAGCTGTCCATGTAGCACGCCAATGCCTCCAAGATTAGTCCAGCCTATCCGGATCTTTGTGGACCCCCAGTGACATAGTATCCTTGTTTAAACATTGTCTGAATATATACTTTGTCTTCAGCAGTACCTACTAGCAGCAGATACACGGTACAGCCATGGGATCCCCAGTCTCTGTTGTAGCTGCAGATCTAGTTATGAAAGATATAGAGGCCAGAGCCCATGTACCCAAGTCACCCGAGCTCTGGAAACGATACATAAATGGCAACTGTTGTGGCCTTAAAGCCAACCTCAGAGATGACTTCCATTGCCACATCAACACCACAGAAGCCACAATCTGATTTACAGTAGAGAGAGTCAGAAGCCCAGCTCGCTTTGCTACATGCACTTGTTGCCGGGAAGCCTGAAAAGATCCTCGCCACCAATGTGTACAGAAAGCCAACCCACACTGATTTTCATTAACATCACCTCAAAGTTCACAAAATAGTTGTGATGAGGACCCTAAGCCATTGGGCCACAAGTCTTCTCTCGACACCTACTGCCATTGCTGAAGAAGAACAAAGAGTTGCCTAAGCTCTAAAGAAAAATGGTTACACTAAGAAGTTGGTAGATGACTTGTGATCATCCTGTATGTATATGTATATATGTATATATGTATGTATTATAAGAACACTTTAGAAGTCATCAAAAGAACCCTCACACCATTAGTTCAACGGACTTCCTTCCAGCCAACACACACCCTAACAAAGTCCTGGTACGCCCCAAGGACCCTGTGCCCAAGGTGAACAGATCATGATTAGCATACCAGATCCCATACAGTATATGCCCACAGACCTACGCAGGTCAGACTGGTAGAACTCTAAGACTGAGACTGAAGGAGCACCAGTGAGCAGATAGAAGTGCAAGCACATTAACGCTGGCAGATCGTATTTGCACCACAGCTCATCCAGTTGATTGCAGTACAACTCAACTTCTAGATAGCTGCCCCAATCCAAGCAGTGCTAGTAAGAGTACTGGATAGTCCTGAAGCAATTGTCAACTTTCAATAGAGAACTTGGACCTTTGCGCCCTACATACAGACAGCTATTCTGAACTCCATATCCTCCCTTATTTTATGCATATGTTCTCATGTACATTACTTAATTTTACTAGTAAGTAGATCTTTTTTCTATTCCAAATCATTATTCATACATCACCACACATCGTCCCCTGTCACATCGTACAACCCATCACCTCCTGTCACACTTTCCACATTATAAAACCCCACAACCATACACTGTATCCTAACCACTGACAAAGACAGCAGTTAGCTGTCAATAAGTTTATTTTATTCCACAACTTGGGCTTGTGAATTGTGGTGAAGTGAATAAGATGACACCTAGCTGTTCCACCATTTTCAAGGAAAATAGAATAAGCCCAAGGATGCTTACACCCCTGATGATGACCTACTGGTGCTACTTATCACCTGTGTGTTGCTGCGCTGTGAACTGCACTAACCATTGCAAGGCAGGGTCAGGAATTAGTTTCTACGTCTTTCCTGTTAATGAAGACAAGCGAAAAGCCTGTATACGAGCCGTTTCTCGAGATAAGTGGTAGCTGAAGCCGTCTGATCGTCTCGCAGGCTCTGTGGCACGCATTTCGTTAAGGGTAGACCATACAAGGACCTGAATAATATCGATTTCATCCCAACCATCTTCGAAGATAAGAAATGAAGCGTTTGAGCACCCGCAGTTGGTAGAATGAGGGCAGAAAGAACGGCAAAAAGAGCGAAATCGCATAAGGAAGGTGAAGACGCACTCGCAACTGCAGACAATCTGGTTGACTGTACTGGGAAAGAACAGTCAGCAGGGGATGAAACTACCTCCAAGGATGCATCTATTCAGACAGATCCTGTGTTGTTGTCAGTGGATGAAGGATACATTTGCAAGAATAAGGAATGTAGTTATGTCTTTTTGCTTCCAGTCTTCACGAAAAAAACAGCAACGTAGCTATGTGGCCGTATGCCTGTCCTTTCCCAGCTACACATGTGCAAGCTCTGCGAACAATTTAACCACGTGTCTTGAGCAGAACGTGAACAGTGCATGTTGCTTTTGCCTTCAGAGATGTAAAGCAGTATCCCATCACAATCACTAGACTGCACTTCTCTTTGCAGGTGGCGTGTCCAAAACATTAGTAACCAAGCCATCTGCAAAGTACCAGTACGCCTTGAGCGATTTCAAGGCCTCCATCGACTTTTATCGAACCTTTTCAGTAGTTTGAGAAGCTCTGACTCGCTTGTAGACTGCTGCAAGGATAAAATAGACCGAACGGACTCCATCGCTTTCCACTGACCACCGTAGGTATCTTTTACACATAGAGGCCACTTATGCAAACAGTTCCATTATTGCACAATATCTATGACGATTCATGACACAATTTTTGAAAGGGTCTATAGCTCGTCAATCAATCATAGCAATAGCTGTGATTGGCTATACAAATGGCCGGTCAGCTGATGGTGATGGCAGTCTTTCAATGTAGACCTTGTCTGGTTTGTCTCTACACTTGTCAGATACCTCTCTTGCTATCACTACAGGATCAATGTCCTCGCCACTCAAGAACTTCCTGTAGTCTATTGTCACGTCTTGTCATCATTACATGCAGGAAAAGAAGTGTCTTTCTTCGGTTCCATTGTGAACTGGATGCTGGGTCTGATTGAGTTTAAATGTTCAAGGAAGTCCAGCAGCTTATCCATTCCTTCCTTCCGGATGACAAACGTAACGAAGCCATGCGCCTGGCTTGAACTCGGCTGGTACCAGGGCCAGTTCCTCTAAGTCCTCCATGCAGATGCTTGCCGCCAGTGTAACTGTCCTCACGGGGAATGCGTCTCTACACGTCACACAATGACCTTGAGATCTCCATATATGTTAGTGGGCTAGTTGCGTGATAGAGCCTCATGCATTGAGTGACTTGCGTGGGCGGATGGCTGACTTTTCTAGTCTTGCACTTTTTAATTACGTCATCTGCAGTTTAGTTCCATTGCGACCTCCTGCTAACTTGGTTCCATTGCATCATCTGCAAGCTGATTGGCTGACTCCATTTGACCTTGCCATGCATTCTCACAGTGAAAGAAAGATGAAGCGAATAGCTGCAGCAGTAGCCCGTGACAAGAACACTACTCCTTCATTTTACATGAAGAATCACAATTGCTTTGGGGCATGTGTCACAGAAGAACAGCAGTCCATTGCTGCCAAGGGTGTAGTCCCAGTTAATACCAAAGTGGCTGATGACTGGGCACTGAGCAATCTTCAGCAGTGGATGGATCATCACAGGAGTTGTGCAGAAGAGCAAGTGCCAGATGAATAGCTCTGCAAGGATGCCGACTTTGTCTGCAGGTGGATGTACATTTTGTTTAGGAGACAAGGAAGAAAAACGGGGAAGAGTATCCGCCTTCCACAATTCGAGCACTCCTTCCTGCCTTTCAAAGACAGACGACAACGAACAAGGTGGGATTTAGCTTGCTAAGATAAGGCGGATCTTAGATTTCATGACTTGCACAACACTTTGGACACCTTCTGTGTATTGCTGAGGAAGAAAGGCATTGGAGCCACTAAGAAGCATGCTGCTGTGATTTGCCCTGAGGATGACATCCAAATGTGGGAGAGTGGTGTTTCGGGGGTGGACAACCCAAGGAGTCCAGCACATGTGACCAGAATTTGACAAATATCCAGATCGCATCCTAGATCTGTATCTATCAAAGTTACCATCAAACACAAAGATTTTCTACCTGCAGCCTCTTCCAGAAGCACCAATTGACACAGGAAAGCCATGAAACAAAACCACTCCAATGGGTGTGGATTCACTGAAGATGATGATGCCACATTTGTCTGAGCTTGCTGGATTGTGCAATCATTACACAAACCACAGTCTTAGAACACAGCAGCCACAAGAATGTTTGCCTCTGGTATCCCAGAGAAGGTCATTGCAGAGTTTACAGGGCATAAGAGTTCAAAGACAATTTGAGGATTATGTGTCCTTTTGTAGTTGTCACTTCAAAAACGTGACTTTTAATTCAAGCCTAAAGTAGTAATCTATGGTGATGTGCACAACACTGATGACAACATTTCAGTGCACGACAGAGCACATGCAATTCCTGCTGCTTTGTGACACCTGAACGCATGAAAATCTAGGGAAGAAAATGTCAAGTTGCACTAACCAGATACTCTGACACTGCAAATGTCTATCAACGCATGATCATACAGTGACCTGACCACAGTTAACAACAGCACAAGTCAACTTCTAGTCTTACCTTGTAAACAGTATCAGTGCTATTTGGGTGCTCCACTTGAACAACCACAAGGACATGTAAGAAATTGGACTTAATACAACTCGGGCAAAAGGGAGTGTTTTCATCCTGTAGAGAAAGGTATAATGCAATTACAATGGTGTACATTCCATATGAAGCTAGTCATTTTACCACCAATGCTAGATGTAGCCAGTAACAACCACCATCAGTGCACAAAGTGCACACGTTAAAGCCTCCACAAAATGAAATGCACAGATCAGGAGCATCAGGCCCAGTAGGGCACTGTTGAACATGGACATGGACTGGGGCCAGGACACTATTCAGCGACAGCTATCGGGAGCCGTCCGCAATGATGCCGGGTTCGTGCAGACTGTGGAGGAGTTGGGGCGGCAAGGGTTTTGACGTACCGTACAGCAGTGTCGAGCGAAGTTGAAGGCCTTGCGGAAGAAATATAAAGAGATAATGGACAGGGCAAAGAGAAGTGCAGCAACAAATTGGCGGCTAGATGATCTTCGCGTCGGGTTATTGTCGTGATTGACGGCCTACCGAGGGGATGGCAACGGCCAGCATTAGTAGCAAAATAGGAAGGCAATACACTAGGGTAGGGACTTGGAACGTTAGAACACTGAAGAACAAGGAACAGGAAGTGATCGAAGAGATGAAGAAGTACCGATTGAGCGTCTTAGGGGTGAGCGAAACGCATTTGAAGGGATGCGGGGAAAAGGAGATTGGCGATGTGGGTGTTACAGAAGGGAGAGCAAAAGGTGGCGTAGCGCTAATTATTGCGGGCGAAATGAGAGACTGTCTGAAGGAATGGCAGTGCGTGAGTGAAAGACCGGTAAAGACGCAAATTCTTTTCAAGAAGAAGTGGACCACTTTCATACAAGTGTATGCGCCAACTGAAGACAGCGAGGAAGAGGAGAAGGACCAATTCTACGCAAGTTTGGAGGGTGTGTTGGAGAAAGTGAAGAAGGATGATGGGTTAGTATTGATGGGGGATTTGAATGGAAGGGTGGGAAGAGATATGGAGACCTGGGAAGAAGTGATAGGGAGGCATGGAGAGGATACACAGAATGACAATGGTAGGAGATTTATTGGGACCTGTGCTACAAATGGCCTGACAATCATGAATGGGTGTTTTGAACACAAAGATATCCATAAGTACACATGGGAGTGCAGGGGTAGGGGCCTGCGTACTATCATTGACTATTTTGCAGTAAGAAAGGCCCTTAGACAAACCGTGGCAGATGTTAAGGTCATACGAGGAGCGGAAGCAGGAAGCGATCACTACTTGGTCCTTATGAACGTGAATCTAAGATGGACTCGACGAAAGAAGGAGGTACGGAATGAAGGAACTAGGCTGACACTCAGGAAACTGCTGGATTGGGGAGAAAGAGTGAGGTTCCAGACAGAGCTTGGGAAGCTGTTTGAGAAAACTAGTGACCGTGTGGGTGAAGATGTCGAAGAGGTGTGGAAGGATTTCAAAGGGGCAATCCTGGAAGTGACAGAGAGGGTAGTAGACAGAGTTTTGGAAAACACAGGAAAGCAACAAGCTGATTGAGTAGTGACGTGAAGGAGGTGGTGAAGAGGAAAAAGTGGCTGTACAGGAAGGCCCTTAATGACAAGACTGAAGAATCATGGAAGTGCTACAAGGAAGCGAAAAACAATGCAAAGCAGGCGATACGGGAGGCAAAGGAGAAGGATTTGGTTAGAGAGGGGAAGATGCTGCAAAGGGACTACCTAGGTAACAGTAGGAGGTTTGGCAGAAGGTGAAAGGGGAGGAAAGGTCATCCAATACAAGTGACAGTATTGAGGCAAAATATGGGGAATTGCCTACAGGAAAGGAAGAGGTACAAAGGAGGTGGAGAGAGCCCTTCAGTGAGTTGTTCCAGAATGAAGGGAGAGACTGTGCAGGAGAGAAACAGGGGAAGTTATGTACAACGAGATGGATGACAGGATTATGATGGAAGAAACCAGGAGGGCAATTGGGAAGTTAAAAAGGGGTAAAGCTGGAGGAGTGTGTGGGGTTCAAGGTGAAATGTTGAAGGCAGGAGGAGAGGTGACAGTTCGGTGGTTAACAGCAATCTTCAATGTAGTCTGGAGGACAGGGGTGTCACCAATAGACTTGAGGAGAGCGATCATTATCCCAATCCACAAGAAAGGCAGCAAAACAGTTTGCAAGAATTACAGAGGGATCAGTCTGCTGAGTGTGCCTGGAAAAGTGTTTGGGAAGATCTTAAATGATAGAATGAGAATCAGAACTGAAAGGAAGCTGATGGAGGAGCAAGTGGGGTTTAGACCAGGGAGAGGATGCACGGAGAATGTGTTTGTGATACGTCAATTGGGAGAGAAGATGATAGAGAGAGGAAAGAAACTGTATGCAGCCTTCCTGAATCTAGAGAAAGCGTATGACAGAGTGTGCAGAACAGGTTTGTGGGAGGCATTAAAGCAGTATGGAGTTGAGGGTAGGCTATTGAGAGCAGTACAGGGTATGGACAAGGATAGTGAAGCGGCAGTAAAGGTTAGGGAGGAAATAACAGAGTGGTTCGAAGTACAGAGAGGTGTAAGACAGGAATGTCCGATGTCACCATGGTTGTTCTACCTGGACATGGTGACGAGAGAAGCTCTCCCCTTATTTAAAAGGGGAGCTGGCTTAACCAACTGCAAGATACAGGTGACATTGTTTGCAGATGACACGGTGTTACTGGTAGAGAGTGAAGAAGACCTAAAGTGGAATGTGGAGAAGCTGCATGAGGCAATGAAGAAGCACAAACTGAAAGTCAATTGAAGTAAGTCAAACACAATGGTCTTTAGCAGGGTTCCAACAGAATGCAACATGGTGATTGATGGAGAAAAGGTGAAGAATGTCAAAGAAACTGTGTACAAGGGGGTTAAGCTGTGTGAGGATGGAGAAATGGAGGGGGAGGTGGAAAGGAGAATTGGAATGACAGTGCAAGCAGTGGGGGCAATGAAAAAGGTGTATGAGAGCAGAGAAGTTAGCAGAGAAGCAAAAGTGACAGTATACGAAGCAGTGGTGATCCCAACACTAACATATGGATGTGAGACGTGGGTTCTAAAGGAGAAGGAAAAGTCTAGGCTGCAAGCGACTGAGATGAGGGTGCTGAGGAAGATTACAGGTGTGTCTAGGCTGGACCATATCAGGAACGAAACTTTGAGAGAGAGGTTGGGGCTAGAACGTGTACTGAAGAAGGTGGAAAGAAGGAGAGAATGTTGGAAGGAGAAGGTGGAGAGCAGGAAAGGAAGTGTGGTGGAGAAAGTGCGGACGGAGGAAGGAGTTGGGAAGAGACCGAGAGGACGGCCCAGAAAGCGTTGGACAGATCCCTTCTGAGAGAACATAATTATAGGTTGTATATGATATGTGGAATTTGTAGCTGTGCATTTTATTCAGATATATACTATCTATACTATTATTTTTTTTACTAATTTGAACTTCTTGTGCATACTTGTACATTATTAGACGACCACCGCTACTGGGGATTCTGACGTCCTATGAGAATTGATTGATCGATGAAGGAGAAGCAGAGCGGGTAACGAGTCAGATGAGGAAGCCGACACTCCGTCCGATTTTTTGTATTACAGCCAAATTGATGCTGTCCTAGGAGGAAGACCATCTGTTGCCCCAGTCCATCTTATGGACTCCTGTGACACGGAAGTCGAGCAGCTCTTTGATACGGCAGCAGCAACTCCGAGCCCTTCTGCTACCCCTGGCCCTCCCATTCCATCTATTCCTGAGCCTTCTGGCCATACTAGTGCCCCTCGCCCTTCAACAAGCAAAATTGCTACCCCTGGCTCTCCCGTCCAATCTACGACTGGGCCTTCGGGCCACACTAGTGTCCCTGGCCCTTAAACAAGCAGAACTGCTACCCTTGGACCTTCTGGTTGTACTGCTACACCTTCACAGCTATCTGATGGTGAGGAGGATGTCCCGGTGAATAAGAAAAGAAAGAGAGCAGGAGGAAACAGCAACTCTAATAATAGTGAAAGAGATGCTCGGTGCACAGCTGAAATCTACAGAGGCATATGTTGATGTAGAGACGAGGAGGATGGAGTTGGAAGAGCAGAGACAGGAGAAGGAAGCAGAGAGGGACCAGGAATTCATGCGTTTCGTGGGTCAGATGGGACAAATGATGAGCATGTTTTTGCCTAATCAATGGGTACATCAATTCCTCAAAATTCACTGCCACCCAGTCTAAAAACGATGTACCCACTGCCAGCCTACCCAAAGCCATCCTACCCACAACCACCATACCAACAGCCACCATACCAACAACCACCCTTCCAGCAGCCGCAGCCACCCAACATTCAACCAGCCCATGCACAGCCGCAGCCACCCAACATTCAACCAGCCCATGCACAGCCGCAGCCACCCAACATTCAACCAGCCCATGCACAGCTGCAGCCATATAGCCCAACTCCTCAGGCAAAGGACAGTCATGACAAGGATGATGATTAACTTGCACATGACATTGTGTTGCTATGTTATGTTAGCTAGTGTTTTCTTGGGAACTTGCATTGTACACATCATTGTATTACTAATTAACGTTAGTGACTGTCAAAATACTCACACAGAGCATTTCGAATTGCAATAGCCATCGCACTGGTAGGAAGACTGCCTCGGGACCAAGTGTGCAATGCTACGTCAGATCACCATTCTCTTTCCTCACTGTATTTGATCTGGTTGGTCTGCGCTTGGCATGGACCTGGTGCAACTTCCAGCTCTCCCGTCTTGTCCTCCCATCTTTTACAGCTGCTACTCCTTCCATAGCCACTCTGTTAGTCCAATTCTCTCTGGCCCTGTCAGGTGCTCTCTTCTCCAGCCACTGATACTGCTAAAACTCTCTCTTTGCTTCTACTGAGTTGGTTGCTATCAACCTTTTGTGGCCTTAGTTCTTCTTCTCAATCAATGGCTTCAACTACTTGGCATTCTACACAAACCACCATGGTTATTCCACTTTTACTCTGACAGACTGCCTCCTCTGCTGCTGACACATCACAGGACTGCAACACTCTCCAGTTGCCCTCTGGGTACAAGTCAGGTCTTTGGGGTTCTTCATGTGACACTCTGGCCACATGCATTCATGTCTTCAAGCAAAGTCTTAGAACTTATGGACTGAAAAGGGTAACTTACTCTCCTCCCTTCATTGTGTACACACACACAGACACACACGCGCGCGCACACCTCCTCTGAACTCCTCTGAGCTCCTTGTCCGTGGCTGGACGTTGGGCAATATCTTGGTATACAAACGTCTTTGTCAGTCAGCTAGCTGGCTAATGAGGCTGTTGAATGATGAATCGCCATTGAGACTTGTTCTTCACATGCTAGCTCCATTGAGGAAGGTTGGACAGGTCCTTGTGAACGAGGTCTATCCAATGCGGTAAGCTTCCTCCAGGTTTGCGTTTCCTTCCATGTGGTCGGCATCTCAGAACCTGCTTCTGTGGCCGGTTTTCTGGCATTCTATGGAGGTGACCAAACCACTGCAAACGCTTGTAGCGCATCTGTTCTTCTACTGGTAAATCATCAGCTTCTTCCAGGATGTCAACATTTCTCCTCCTGTCCCATACCATCACCCCAACAATCTCTCGCAGGCACTTCATTGGAATGCATGAAGTTTCTAAGTTCCTGTTGTGTCACAGCCTATGTCCCTGCTCCATAGAGAAGCACAGGCATCCCATCACTCAGAAGACATGCAACTTGGTTCTCTTGCTGACACTTCAGCTCCAAAAAACTTCCTTCCTCCACTTCTGGTACACTCTGGAGGCCTTCTCCACTCTGGTTCTTATGTAACCACCTATATACTTTGGCATTTCCCCCCACTTCACTTCCTAGATAGGAGAAAGACTCCACAGCTTCAAATGGGTTCCCCCTCAGAGTGATTGTTACCTCGTTCTCATCCTCCTTGCCGACAGTCATTGTCTTAGTCTTGGTAGCATTGATAGTCATGCCCCATCGTGTGCATGCTCTGTCCAGTGCACTCACCATGGCTTGCAGCTCGCTGGCAGATTCTGCAGCCAGGGTGAGATCATCAGCGTACCGGATGTTTTGGATGTCTGTGGTGCACGTTCCCTCTATACGACACGAACAGTCCCTATGTGGTGGTGTATTCATTCTCCAACCTTCCGTCGTCATTCTGAGTGCCTCTCTGAGACCTCTGTCCATGAAACAGTTGAAGAGGAGTGGTGAGAGTATGCAGCCCTGCCGACTCCACTGACAACCTTGAACTTCTCAGCTCCTTCACTCAGTGGTCCTGACCTGGCACCATGTGTTGGTGTACATCGCACTAATGATGTCTGATAAGATGACTGGGCAGCTTGTAGTTCCTCAGGACACCAATGAGGGCATCCCAATTCACTGAGCCGTAGGCCTTGGTCAGGTCTATGAAACACAAGTTTGCAGGTGTGTTGAACTCAGCTGCTCGTTCAATGATTTCTCTCGTCACCCAGATCTGATCAGTAATCCCTCGACCCACACTGTGCCTCAAGGAGCTGTGGTTCTATTATGGCCTGCAGTCTATTGTGAAGAATCAGGGAGAGCACCTTCCCTGGAACACTGAGCAGAGCAATGCCATGCTAGTTGTTATACAGTCCTTCCCACGTTAGGGCATAGGCTATGAGTTCAGGCGCTGGGTCGTGGTTCTTTTTCTCCAGTCGCCACTTTCAAGCTGTGTAGTTAGCAAACTTGTACAAGCTTTCCTCACTGCTTGATGAAAACTCTGATATTCCCGCTGCCTCTTCTCATCTGTCCTGCATTCTTGCCATTGGTTGTAGGCTTTTCTCTTCACTACTACTAGGTGCAATGTGTCATCACTTATACAGATCTTCTGCTTCCTCCTCTTGCATTGCAGGTGCTCCTATGCAGACTTCGTGATAGACTGCTTCAGCTCTTTCCTCCTTTCTCCTACACTTCCCTCCCTCATTCTGGTATTGAAGCATTTCAGGGAGGTGTTGAGGAAGTCTGCCTTGGTGGAGACTCTTGCAGGAGTTTGACATCAAAGCGTCTTCCCCGCTTTTTCTTGTGCTTCTGTTGCAGCTCCAATCTTATTGACGTGACCACCAAGTGGTGGTCATTATCAATATCTGCCCCTCTGAACATTCTGGTGTCTAGGACTGATGCCATCAGGCGTGGCATGACCAAGATGTAGTCCTTGAGACTTGGTGCTCTACTAGGGTTGGGTGAGTACCAGGTGGCTTGGTGGATACGTTTGTGGGGGAATACCGTTAGCACATGCAAATGGTTCTCATCCCAGGCCCTGTGCTCGAAACCCCTGCACAGGTAGGGGTCTGAGTACTTGTCATAAAGTAACAGGAGGCCATTAGGGTGGTAGTTACCCTCCTTCGCCTGCCAGCCGTTAGGGAGACGTGTCCCTCTTCCGCCTGTCGAAGTCCCATTAGCTCCGAATCTGGTCCTGTGGTTGCCAGACTCACTGATGTTGTGCTGCTGCTTGTCTGGGCAAGTTCTCCGCTGACTGCGCCTCCCATCTAGCTGGTGCTTGTGGCTGTTGAGGTTTCACATCTGCGTCAACTCGCAATTCTGCCCCTTTTACTTAGCGAAACTTGTTGAAACAAGTACCAACATTGTTGCTAAGCCTATGCAGGACAGGAGTACAGTGACTGTGCCCTTCTGACAAGCATGGGCAAAGTTCCACTGTGTCACTGTCTGGGTTGTGTCTGCCACACACACACACACACGACATGCACTCAGATACAAACACATACACACCATGGTCCACCATTACCATCACAGTACGCATAGATGTAAGTGACAACAAAACAAGCACAGCCACAAGGACTTTCTTCCATGCCTAAAACCTGGTGCTTTGTAGCCATGATGAAGGCCAAGAAAGGCCAAGAGGCTTCTCTAAAATGAGCTGCGGGGGTGCCAATAGTGAATACGATTTTAAAGGAAATTGTGCGGGCTAAGCTTATTTCATACTGCAGGTACTAGTCAAACATTAGCATACTAATTGACAGTGCTCACTGACTTCTACATTCCTGTAACTTTTCCAATGCAACTGTGTAAGGCCTTGAAGATGGTGCCCATTGAAGATGACCGTGCGAACAAAATGGTGAACAGTGGCAAAATATCCAATAGATGTACAAAATGGGAATAGGCAGGATAGCATCCAGTGGAAGCATTTTATTCTGAAAAAAGCGACTCAAAGTTTGCATGCAACATAAAAGCTACCTAAAGCTACCCATTACCCAATACTGTCACAATACCTTACCAATATAAATGCAAGTACAGTTACACCAATGCCATATGACATCAAGTTATGGACGACTTGGCCATATCCCGGAGTAATAAAACAAGAGTTTCTTTAGGACTATTCCTAGTATAGGCTATACAATGAAGATGAGGGGTTATCGAATATACACGACCAAGGGCGAAGCCCGAGGACGTGTATATTCGATGACCCGAATCCGAATTGTATCAGAATGCGGAGGCGTTTCCGTTTCCTATTGGTTCATCCGAGCTGTCCAATGTAATTGATCCGCCAAAATGGCGGTCACAAAAAACGTCGCCGTACCGTCTGTAGATTTTAAACGCACAATCTACGCTAAATCGAGATTAATAATAGCTGTTATACAACAGCTTCATTCCCTTAGCGACGAGGAGGACGGAGAAGACGACAGCAGCGGCAACTAGGAAACAGCGACGGCGAACACGGCAGCAGCGACGGCGGGGACGACAGCGGCAAGCGGCGAGCGAGTAGCAACGACTACAGTTCGCTTCGGGCTAGTGCAGGTGTCTAACTAGTGACCTTATAAGGGCTGGAGACAATGGTTTTGCAGCTCCACGAATATTTAATGAGGTGTCTTAGTGATATACACACCTCACCACATCAAAGGAAATGCCCACGCATTATGGTACAACCCTACATATCTGTATACATGCACCATACATTATGTGACTTCATATTAGCACTTCAGCTGCAAATTGTAGAGTCAAAAGCCTAATTACAATATCTGTTCAATTTAAAATCAATGAAATTCTCAATACTTTCTAGGCACACTGAGAATGTAACTGCCTTGGTCTCTATAACCTCCTTGAATTATATTACTCTATATTACTTGTGCTACGGCGATCCTTCGACAGTGCCCCTGCAAGTGCACTACGACAACTGCGCTTTGACGACAGTGTTTTTATGGCACTGCTGTTGCTGGCTAGATACTCAGGTGAATATGTAGCACCATTGCAAGCTGTCTGGAAGTTTGACTTGGGCAAACCACTGCATCGTTTCTGGAAGTCTAGCTAGCTAGCTAGCTACCAACGCTTTGTGAGTTAATGCAGCTGATATGTGTGCATGTGTATACATTTTGTGCTATTTAGCTCATTGTAAGGTTATCTTGTCTGTGCTATTTGTGTAACTGTGTAACTGTTGTGGACTGGAACTACATTTGCAGCTGAGCCAAAATACATTTGTGTATCAGAGAGTGCGAGTGTGTCCTCTTGGACATTGAACTGCCTTTCACACCGCAATCACTACAATGCAATCGCTGGAATGTTCAGAATCTGTAAATGCACAAAAATGTGTTTGCATAATAAGGCCGAGTTTCGCATTGATTGCACACATGACACAGGAGGAGTTTGCGAACACAGGATGATGGCTCTACAAAATTATATATATAGATTCTGTTATATTACATTATTTTGGTTGGTGGCGTATAGCAATTTGCACTGTATATAATCAAACATGAAGCCATAACAACCCTAAAAATATAAAACAATGCAGTAAGCCTAGATAACATATACTTAACTTGCAACCTGTACTGTGGATTGTCTTCACAAACCCTTAAGGCTCACCTGAAATATGATGGCTACTACATCATTGCCAATGTGCCTTTTCCTTTCAATCTGTAATTTGACAAATATGCATGCACATGTGGTGCTTGAAATAATTTACAATTTCGAGCAAAGCAATTCTACAATTTTACTGCATTAAATGCAATATGCCAGTACCATAATGACACAATGGACTATGCCACAAACAAGAGACATTCAGCCTCATAGTGTCAACCAGTGCTGACCGATAGCAACTTTCACTATACGTAAATATAAGTGCATTGGACCCTGTTACGAAACAGTGGCTAGACACAGTGAAAACCATTTAACCCCAACCCAACCCAACCCCTAAAATTTCTACAATAACAGACGTATACGTAATGTATCAGTCACTTTCAAGTGTTGTCAAGGACAGTACGGCAAACCGTGTTTCTATGCATACCAATGCCCATTTCATTTGCAGCTATTATCAGTTATGAACTGATATTTACACAGAGAAAAGAATACAGGCGACTTGCAACAGAGACTGCTTTGTCACTGTATATACAGACAAGGCCACATTGCTACTAACTGTATTTGGTTTTAAATTCCAGCGATGCAAAATTTGCGAAAACAAGCAAGAGAACAAGAAATACAAGTACATGGGAACACTTCTCTTCTTCACAAGTGGTACAGATTTATGCTGCAAGTAGTGAAATATAATACAATTGACATGGACATTACATACATGCAGTGAAATGCGCAATCATGAAAATGCAGAAGAATGTGTTGAAAACAAGAAGACTATGCGCTCTAGTGCGGGTGAAAGGCCGATGCTGCTCGTACTCCCACTGAAACAAACATAGCTATCATAGCATCATCTTTTTACTTCCCTAAAGCGCTGTTGATCAATCACACACATACTCTAGAATAGCTTAGGTCAAAATCATACAAACAACTATCTGCGACATTCCTTCAGCGGGCTTCACTGCTAAGGCACGCCGTCTACGGCATTTCGGCAAAAACGCTCTGACAGTGTTTCAACGAAGGCACTTCTAATGTCAGTTATGTTGACAACAGAGAGTTTGCCAACTGAAGTAAGGTCATGCCTATGGCCACACTGTGACAGTGCTTGAGGGTAATTACAAGCAAGGCATATGCATGCATGCATATAATGATTGAACTTGAAAGGTATGCCTGCATGGACATGAACTTGTCTATGCAAGTCAGCTTGGCTTGCCTGATTTGCCTCTGGTCCCCTCATGTTGGGTCCAGATAATACAGTATGTCGTCAACAAGTGAAGACAAGTGACCCTGACCAACTATCTTCTTTTAACTTTCAGGTCATCAAAGTGTAGAGTACCATCACTGAGAAACTCTATTGTCTCTGCTAGCGTGCCATCCTACCTCTGCTCTCTGCCAAAGGTGCTCATGCTCTTGGCTCCAGTGAGAAAAGAGTCCAATGAAGGAGTTGCTGCACTGTGTGCTTGGGGTCGACAGTGGTGAGGCCACTTGCACATCAGTACTTGTTTCATATGCACCAGAAACTAATGGCTGGGACTTCCGTAAAAGGCCATCTGTATTGCTGTTCTCATTTCTGTATCGGTACACGATGTTCACTTAGCTCATTCTACTACCAAACACCTTGGGCCATCACCTATCATGTTTTCCACTGGGACTGGGGATCTCTAAAATTGCTTTCACTGTCAAATGGTTAATAAACACTGTCATGTCATGTTCATACAGGTACGCATGATAGTGGCTGATGGCCCAGACAACTGCCAGTGTCTACAGCTCTGAGATGCTGTAGTTCTCCTCAGAGGGTGACAGTGCACAACTCACAAAGGCAACAGGCTGCATCCATCCATCACTCTGTCTTTGGGACAGAACAGCACCCAAACCCTTGATGTTCACATCCGTTTCCAGCACAAAAAGCTCTTGGAAGTTGGGATAGGTTAGCACAGGTGCCAATAAATTAGTGTCTGGAATGCTGCCTGACAGCTTTGTGTCCAAATGAACGTCTTGTTCTTCCGTGTCCATGCAAGCAGGGGCTCAGCAACCTTGGCAGTCTAGGAACGAACCTGATATAGTAGGAAGCGATTCCGATGAGCTGAGATACCTCCTTGACATTAGAAGGGGCTGAGTACTCCTTCACAGCTGACACATGGGCAGAGTTGGTCTTTAGACCATCTGGTGTGATCACATGGCCCAAGTATTCAACTTCCTTCCGATTGAAGTGGCACTGAAGTAGATGACTAGAGCTTCAGACTGGCTCCTTGTAGTCTCTTGGTTACTGTGCAAAGATGCAGCAAATGATCCTCTAGAGTATGAGAAAAAATAAGCACATCATCTAAGTACACCGACACAAGGTGAAGTCCCTCGGCTGAATTCAATACCATCAGTAAGTGCTGCTTCAACCGCTAAAAGTTGGCTGGAGCATTGCAAAGCCCTAGCTAGGGGCATCACAACTCTCTGGATGGTGATAAAAGCAGTCTTCTCCTGAGAAGCTGGATACTTCTTGATCTGCCAGTACCCTGAGGCAAGGTACAGTGTCGTAAAACTAGCAGACCCACATCTAATCAAGCAGATCATCGTTCCTGTTTAGGGGAAAAGTAACTTGGTAACACAGTTAAGTGCTCGGTAGTCAACACAGAACCTGAGTGTACCATTCTTTTTGAGCACCAATACCACTCAACTGAAGCATGGTCTGCTGAATGGGCGGATGACTCCACAATCCTGCATCTCCTTCAGCTGTTGTGCTACCTCCCTTCTTGCTCTGAATGACATCCACAGGCTTGCTTCTTTAGTGTAGCATCACCTGTGTCCATTGATAAATGGACAAGATCAGTTTCTCCACTCTCATGTGGTTCAAGGCTTTTCATGATACTCTCTAAGCAGTTTCCTCAGCAAACCCTTGCTCTTCTGGCCTCAACCAGGTTGCTTCCTGCAATCTTCCAGCCTTGTGCTAGACTGTTCTTTTCGGTGACTGTCTTCAGCATGACTGGTAAGTGGGCATTCTCTACCATGAGTATTCTGTTTTAGGTCCATCACAGAGGCTCTTGTGGCTTGTCCTACCTCCATCTGTGGTTTCAGTCACTGAGTGAATCCTGTTGCGTGTACAGTCATGACATCAGCCCAACCTTCTGGTGAAAGGGCCACAAGGTCCTCCCTTTTTCCTTTATACCTTTGTTTTGAAAGTCTTGATTAGAACGGGCTGATGGTCCTCTCATCCCACCTACTTTGACCTGGGCTACTACAGTCTGGCATGGGGGAAACGGACAGACCTCCTACCAGTCTAACCCTGATCCTGGATACAGTGTGTTCCATTCTTTGGTCCACCACGCCATAACTGTATGTCTGGGTGGTAGGTAATGATACCAAGCTGGTGGCACACCCAGTGGATTATTTGCATCCATCTTGATGTGGGTTATTTGCATCCATCTTGATGTAGGCAGGTGTTGTCACAGTCTTTCCTCCCAAAGATATCTCCAAATACATCCTTCCATTCAACTTTAAGGGCTTACGATCATAACTGTACAGCATCCTGTCTGCAGGCCAGATGTTCCTATTCTTGAACATCGCACTGCCAATGATGGTGATGTCAGCCCCACTGTCCACGATACCGTAGATAGGCACTATGTGACACTGACACGAGCACACATGGGCTGGCATCCCTGGTTGTCCACTGGCAAGCATCGCACAGTCTCCTTATCACTAGAGTCATACTCTAATAGGGAAGTAGGGCGTGTGTCTGGTGTGGCTTGGGTATGCTGCTTACCCTGCACTATATGGCTGTTGGTTCCCTTAGCTCATGGTGTAGGCCGGTTCTGTTGGCTCTCAAAGTTTGGGGGATTACACTCACAGGTGAAGGTCCTGCCTTCCTACAGTTGCAACAGGTCTTGACAAGAAGGAGTTGCTGCTGATATTGCTGGCGCTAAGAGACTCAACCTGGTCTGGTGGCTTGTCTAACTGAAAAAGCATGGGTACATGGCCAGGTTGCCTGTGGTACTGCTGTTTACACTGCAGCTCCAGTTGGCATTTGTCCTCATTCTTAGCAGCACGAAAGAACTCCTTGCATGTTTGTGAACCTGATACAGCTGGGCTCTTCATCAGGTCATAGCAGAGACCCTTCTGCAGTTGACTGTGGAGAAAGGTTTCTCTGTTCTCAAGGGACATGTAGTCCCTCTTGTAGGCCACATGGAATGTCTGCTACAATTGCCGGACAAAGTCAGACATGGACTGAGTGGTCCCATAGGACATGTGGCGGAAGTCCTGTGCTGCTAGAACTCTACTCCGAGGGTTGAGTCAGATGGTCAGAGTCTACACCACGTCATCCCATCTGGCCTTGTCACACTCCTCCAAGAGGTTCCACTTCTGCAGGCCTCGCCCCCGTAGATGAACTGCAAGTTGAAGCAGGAGTGCAGAGGCATGGAGAAGGGTGATTTTTAAGAGTTAAATAAATGATCTAAGTTCTCCATGTGGGAGTTTTTGTCACAGTGTTCCTGTCAGAAGTCATAAGGTGCACTGCTTCATCTTAAATGCATAGCAGAAGTCAAGTCAGAGGACAAAAATGGAATGAAAGAACTGGGGTGTGAAACTAAATGAGTTGGTGGGCAATTCAATGGTGTTAATTAAAAGGTGATTCAATGACAAATACATAAAAGATAATACACAAACCTCACAGACAGGGGGAAAATGGAGGGGAGGCAGGTAGGATTGACAAATAATGTCATAGAATGTTAGTTTTCACACCTTGTTGGGATTGGTCATTAGATGAGAGGGTTTTAAACTGATGGTAATGGGGCTGCATCTCTGTTCATCGTGTTCGCCTGGGATCGGGGCAATTTTCGGTTAAGGTAAATACATATGGTTTACATACGTAAGACATAACCCACAAGTGTTCACTGAAGGTGAGATCAGAGCTGGGTGCAATGAAGGTAAAATTTAGCCTTGCTGATTCTAAACATTTTCTTCCATTGCCAATGATCCCATCTAGGAACAACATAGTAAAGCCTGACTTCTAGGGCTCATCCATATTGACGGTCTCTGCTGGACTCTGACGAGAAGTCACCGTGCCGTTATCGTTGAGACTAGGTCAAGCTTGTCCTCCTAAAGCTGATGAAAGGTCACCATTCGTCTACTAGCAGCTAGATTCCTTACTCTTGCTGCACTGCATTGCAGTCTGAGCCGCCTCCAAAGCCAAACTAGCGAAAAACGCAAGAAATAACTGCGTGGTCCTCTGCTAACATTTTCTTCTTGTGTTATGTCATTTGCAAATGGACCAATAATGTGCACATAAAGCAAGTCAAAACCGGTTGAAACGCATATCAGATGTGCATGTGAAGGGGGTTTTACTTGTGCCAATCATACCGCATACTATCCATACATTAGATGGAATATGGCAGATTGGTACTTATGTTGATTTCAGAGCTCTCGTTGTTGTCTTCGCTTTACGGTGTCCACAGCAGTCGGGTAAGATGTGGTAGCAAAAAGGGGAGGTAAAGTTGTCCACTGGTGACATAGGGCTGCTCCTCTTTGTGGATGACATGGTGGTAATGGCAGAATCAGTAGAAAGGGTGCAGCACAATTTTTACAGGTGATGAGTGATGTGCTGAGCTGGTGGGAGCTGAGAGTGAATTGGTGACAGACAAAAATGATGATAATTGTACAGAAGCGAGAGGAAGTGAAGTCAATAATGGTGAAGAGGTACTGGGACTGGTAGATGCAATGAAGTACTTGGGTGTGATGATCAGCAGTGATAAGAGAATGGAGAAGAAAGTAAAGGCGAGGTGGGGATGCAACACCGGTGGTGGTAGGGTTAAATGATGTAGTACGGAGAAGGAAGGAATTGAGTACGAGCACCAAACTGAAAGTAGTGAATGCCACGGTGATGCCTACATTATGGTATGGTTGTGAGTCGTGGACTCTATCAAAGCAGCAGCAAGTTAAAGTGCAGGCCACCTAAATGAAGGTGTTGATGCAAATTGAAGGTGTGACTAGGTTGGATTGGATGAGGAATGAAAACATTAAGGAGAGGTTGAGACAGGAAAGTGTTTTGGATGCAGTGAAGAGAAGGCAGGAGAGGTGGAGAGTTAGCCTGGAAAATATGAGGAGTGAGAGGTTAACTAAAACCATGTTTACACAGGTGCTTAACCCGTTTGCTAAGATGGTTCAATTGAACACGCTCTGTTAAGCAATATCCGTTTACACTGTGTATTGTAAGCAAAATTAATGCATTTGCAGTTTTATTACTTGTTTTGCATGTGATATTGTACAGCATAGGGCAACAAGTATTTCAAGTTAATCGCCCCAAACTCGAACTACTTGCTAGCAATGGTGTCCGCATTTATCATGCCATTTAGCATCCCTCTAAGTCCTAGAATGGCCCAAGGATGCACAATGCAGAAGTACCATGAACGCATCAGGGTTTCAAGTACAAACAAAGAAGCTTTGCCACACTCACTGGAAAGTTGGCAATTGCATGGGAAAGTGCATTAAGTGTTTTGATGCTTTGCACAGGATAGAGCTCTGCAGTTACACAGCTTCATGCACTTTGATACCCAACTGTTCTAATCCAGCTAGCTAGTTAGCTATTCAGTTGCCTTGCGCTCAATAATACCATCTACACAAACTGATAACTGCAATCCAAAATCTAAAATCTCACATGAGAGGATAGCACCGAAGCTAACAGCTGAAGCAGTAGTCTTTGTGTTACGTGCAGAACCATGCGAGAACGCAAATAAAATGGCCGTTCAGCCTCGGTAACTTATGGAGCTGTAACCCGAAAGCAAGATTTATTAAAGCTTCTAAGCAACATTATCCTTCTTGAAACACTTTGGGAACAACATTCGTTAGTTTGGTAAAGGGAGAAATGGTAACAAAGACGATTTCTAAGCGGATGAACAGAAGCCTCCGGGGCGGACATTTTGTTATCGGACCTGTTCTTTTTCCGGCTGTTTCTTCTCGCAAACCTCCTGCACAGGCTTTGCATTGGCTTATCATTACGAAGACGTGTTCTGGAATGCTTCTCACTCGATTGAATGGCTGCGCAAGTGAAGACAAAGCGAATAATAGCTTAGTAAAGTCAACCAATCCCACAGCGCCGCCATCTTGACAGATATCTATATACAGTAGTGTGGGGTATTTCCGGACACCTAATATACAGCAAATTCCCTTTGTGCAAGAATAAACTTTGGTACTAACCCATCTTGGAGGAGAGCAGACTCTTACCTTTGTTGATACTAAATGGAGAAGGCGCCTGCTGTTGCCAACGCGGAGAACGTAGGGTATTTCCGATCACGAGCGGGAGTTTCCGGACGTGTACAGAAAATAGAGATCATGGTGCAAAAGTAATGCAAAACAACAGCAATAGCGCTTCTAAAGCTGCGGAGATGTCTGCAGTGCGATAAAGTAAAGTTTTTAATCGTTGACAGATGAAGACTACTTGCTCGAGTTTAGCATGCTGTCTTGGATGGATGCTACTGCAGTGCAGATTGAACAATACACTCTGTCTGCACTGAAGTGTCATCTCCTTCTTCGTTATGCACCCTTTCACACACTAGACATACAGTGCTGTCTGGTGTGTGTGATGCTCTCTGTTTTTCTTCCCTGATCGGTTTCCATGAATGCATTTGGTGGCTTGGTAAGATCCAGGATGTGCTTTACAATCTCACAGATCTGCCTCCTGGTCACAGTCATGGCAAATGTTAGCCATTTTCAGTGTCCACACAACCAGCTTTTCTTCTTCGGAAGCATGATGCCAGGAGCTGATGTAGAGGCAACTTTGGACTTACCTAGAGCATAGTATATACATACATACATACATACAGGATGCTTATTTGTAATCGTTTGCTAAAAGCTACTTTCAAGGAGAGATTTTCTCCTGTAGATTCTCCGGGGCATTTACAAGACCGTCTTCACTCCAGCCTTTCTTTGTTGTGCAAGTTGCCATTTTTCATGATTGGATATGAGGCATAAAGTTATTAATAATAATATGTCTGGTAATACTCTCTTCTGGTGTGCAGATGTAAGTGTGGTTTTCTTTATAAAAGCAAAGGTTGAAATCGCCCGCCTTAGGGTTCTCAGGGAGATATCGTGACATTTCCAGGTTTTTCCTTCTTTTACTTCTATCCCTTCCACTTCCGGCTCTTGCTTAGACGCCTAACACAGGGTTGTACTTCATGTACCGTTCACAACTATTAATATGCATAGTATGACTATGTTACAATATTATATTTGCCTTGGTATAATGTTAACGGTCATTTTAGTATTAGGGTTAGGGTTAGGGTTAGGATTTCTATATTTTGTGATCAGTACATGAAGTAACGGCCAACACACCGGCTGGAACACACAGAGCGCTTTCGCAAAACGATGTTGACCGCGCGCCACATCGCTACTGAATTACAAGCGGACATGCATAGACAAGTTCATGTACATTCAGGCATGCCTTGCAAGTTCAATCATTATATACATGTATGCCTTGCACGTAATTACCCTGAAGCACTGTCACATTGTGGCCATGGGCATGACCTTACTTCAGTTACCCAACTCTCTTCAATCAACATAGCTGACCTTAGAAGTGCTTTCAATAAAACGCTGGCGTCAGAGTGCTTTCGCTGAAACGCTGTCGACGGTGCGCCATAGCAGGAGAGCCCGCCAAAGGTGGGCTTCTATGCTAGTGTATATATATTTCTATCCCAGTGCGTGGGTGGATCAAAGGAATCTTGTGCATGCTATGGAAGTTATCCCCCGGATGATATCTTAGTTATTGTCCGACGATAACTAATAAGCCCAACAATATCTAACGAATTGAATCAATTATAGAGACCACCATTAGTGATTTGAGTAGCAAATGCACGTATAAAAACCATATGGATCTTTTACAAGTGTTGTGGTTACAAGTGTGCTGCAAAACATTGCCAAGCAACGTGACGTCAGAAGATGGTCGAATTTGAATTGTGCATTCAGGATCTCGTTGATCGGGATGGGTGATTTCAAGAAGTGCACTGTGAACTTTCCCTTTTGTTTAGGGATGACTGACTTTTGCTGCTGTGACTCTGATGATTGTGTTGCTGAAAAGAATATTAATGTACAGAGAAAGCAGCTGTCATCGGGCAAACCAGGAAAGCCGCCTTGTCACCATCAAAGCGATTTGCGAAAACCATCAGCGCGGAAGGTACAGAAGACCTCGAAAGGTAGAATCCCTGCAAATGCTACAAGAAGCACTTGATGGGCACTTTGTACCTTCGCAGCTAGCAGCGCACCTCTTGAAATCATCCATCCCGATCGACAAATTCGAGGACCAACAAATTCGAGTGCCTTAATTCTGACGTCACGTTACTTGGCAACATATTGCAGTTTGCATTGGCATGCAATTATGATGTCATTTTGGGATAGAAGCCAGTTATATCCTGTTTACTCGTACGATATCCAGTCATCGCCTGCGATCTCGGCTCTGCCTCGGTCTTGGGCGATAACCCGGATATCGTACTCATACCGGGATATAACTATAACATATATACATACAGTCATATATATACGAACATGAAGCCATACAAAAACCTACATTTGAAAACAATGTAGGGCGCCCCAAAAACTGAGAGATGGATTGTCGACTTACACTCATTTGGTTGCTTGTTTTCTGCCAACTCTTGTGTGGTAATAGGGTGAGAAGGCGTGTGCAGTTTCAACGTCAGTCAAAGCAACTAGTATCAAAGTAGCTAGGAGGCACTTGAAAGCTTAGCAATGTCACTCCCTAAGTGTTGCTGTTACGTATGCTACTTCAGCTGTTTCACGCACCCCTTTCACATTGATGAGTTAATCTGCATTCAAACCCAGATTAATTTGGGATTTTGTGTTCACACCACAGCATTCTGGATTTGAACCCGGGTTCAAGACCTGGTTGCAAGGGGATTCTAAATCCACATTCAACGATGAATCCAGGTTCGATTGCATTTACAATGTGTTGCCATATGGCGAGCACAAGTAAATTGTCAACAGGACCAATGTAGAAATTGATAGAGGCACTGTTGGATATCTGGGCTGATCAAAAAATGCAATAGAGCGTACTGCAACAGTCCTGTTGATGCGAGATCCCTCCAGTCGTTGAGTGGATACTGTGGCGATCACCGTCGCTGCCAACTTCAATTGCGAAGAGGCAAATGTGGTAAAAGCACAATTCCAGGATGATAGTCATCTCCTCTTTGCTCATATCATCCATCGTCTCCTTGCTCACAGCAATTTGCGATGTCTTTTGGGGCCAGCAAACAATTTTCATGAGCATTTCTTACATTTCCAGCTTTCATGAGCTTCTTAAGAAGAACAACATTAAGCATATTAATGTGCCCACTAATTGCACTGACAAGCTGCAACCCTTTCGATCTTTCAATTAACAAGCCCCTTTAGGATAAAATGAAGCAACACTTCCAAGCCTGGTATGCAGAGGAGGTTCAGAAGCAGATAGCCAGTGGAACTGCCATTTCAGATGTGAAAATTGACACTCGTACATCCATACTGACGCTTAACAGAGCTAACTGTCTCATAGGAACACTGGACTTCCTTTCTAAGAAGCCTGAAATTGTCATCAATGGTTTCAAAAGGCTGGAATTGTTGATCCACTTAAAGCTGATGAACAGTAGAACACTTGCTGTAACTAGGCTAAGCAAGGTAGTGTCTGTACTTTGTAGTCAGAAGACTTTACATACAGACATTGCCTTGCAAAATGCCAGTTGCTATCACTTTGTGGCGACTGGGAACTAATTACAGCTATAGGACAGTTGGACATCCTTTCAGTGTGTCACGTTCATTTGTGTCTTATCATGAAGGAGGTGTGTCAAGCTATTGTCCACAAACTCCTGCCAATTTACATTAGGACAGTAAAAATAATTTTCCACAATGCATTGGCGCTATTCATGCTAGACACAACCCAACTGTTTGTAAAGGCTACAGTACACAACAGCTCAGGAAGAGAGACAATAGGAGAAAAAGGACCAGCAACCAAGCCAAACGCAAAGTTTCAGCCTTGAGAGCTACAGAATCGATCATGCTCCTTTGTCTCCCATCGCCCCTTGACTATCACTGAACTTGCATAACTACCTATATACTTGTCAAGCTAACATTTTGAATTTTATCAGTTTAGGGATGACCTCAAGTATTGGAGATGTATTCATTCTGGTATTTAGGAAATGCTGAATAGCCCTTACATACGTAATATATTAACTATTTTTTATACATATACTACAATAATAATATACTGTATCTTCTGGTACTTGGTTAATTGATTGATTCACATTCACTACACACCACTATCTATTAATTTATGTACGTACCATGCACAAGAGCATCACTCTACTATACTACAGTCTGTTTACTGTGACACAACAGGCCTAAAATAGTCTGAATGTCACTCTGCTTTCCAGTAAAGACTAGTTCCGCTAGTGACTGAGTAAATGCATGGGGCACAGAAGAAGAAATTTTCATGTTAGTGGCTGAAAATAGTGTATACTCCGTCTTCATATACGTGTGATCAATAAAATGTTACCAGTATGTGATAACTGTTTCTCAGTTATATTTGCAAGTGGGCTGCACACTCGTGACTGGATCAGAGTTAGAAGAGCAGATTGCCATGATCATACATGCAAAGGAGAGAGAAACGTGCACGTTTAAACTGCAAAGTCAGAGCAGTAATACACCTGAGACATACTTCTCATTACAAAACCTGTGCCCTAGTTAGAAGAGTTCCTGCTTATCTTGCTCCAACAATTGTGCAGCATGCAAAGGAACTTCAAACTAATTAATAAGATGCCTTTTGTATGAAACGTTTGCTGGTCATTTTGTCAATTTGCTGATAATATGTGTCCAATCATACAATTTAATATGCACATTTGCAATCAAGATAGATTAAGTGTCAGTTGGACGATATTAAGAGTGTCTACACTCGATAGATAAAACATATAATGCCATCATTCGTGACTGTGTGGTGAATGTAGTAAAGTGACTGATAGCTCTTAGGAGAGTCAACTGTATTGTCAACGCCGTCATCCTTACCCACATTTCCACTGAGAAGACAAACTGCAATGTTCTTCAACTTCATCACCTTCTTGTTGTGACATTGCATGATACTATTCTTTACATGTAATACCAATTACTGATTGACATCTACGAAGCAATTGTTAGCAACAAAGAATGCTACAGAGCACTACCTCATGTACAGGTTTGCTAACTACACAGCTTGAGGAAAGTAGCGGCTGGAAAAAAGAACCACGACCTGGTGCCCGAACTCGTGGCCTATGCTCTAACACGGAGTTTCACCCACGCAAGCCACCGATCTAGCCATGATTCTTTGTCTCCAATTGCCGTAGACATGGTCACAGGCGAGCCACAGTGCTGCGATCACTTGGGACCTGTGCCCTGAGGCTCGATCTGTGCAATGGTATGCTCAGCAAGCAGCTAGCATGTGCATGAGCCTGCAAGTCTGAGGTGGATGATGATGCACTGTACCTATCATCTCTCTTGACAACGTACAGAGAGATAGGCACAGGGCACCACCATCCACCTCAGGCTGAACTCCACATTAGAGCGTAGGCAGTTAGTTTGGACGCCGGGTCGTGGTCCTTTTCTCCAGTCGCCATTTTCCTCAAGCAGTGTAGTTAGCGAACTTGTACAAGTTACAGACCAGCTTGCATAACACTCATTGACAAAGCACTACCTCATTATGCATAAATAAGCTTGCCTGTCAGTGACCCTTTATTAGATTCATTATCGGAAAGCAACTTTGGCAAAAATATGAAATATCATAGCCATTGTCTTAGCAACTACTACTGTTACCCATTAACTCCGCAGTTGATAATACATGGCGAAACCACAAATTCCAGAGATAAGATTGTGGCGCCCAAAAGAGAATCAAAGTGAGCACATATCACATTACAACATTCTTTTGGTCAAAACAGTGAAGATAAGGAGTTTATCATGTACCGCTGATACCCCAGGAGAAATGTTGATCAATTTTCTTCTTCACCTCTTCCTTGTGCAAGGATAGAGAAGACCTGTTCGGTCAAGAAGACAGGCATGGGGTTGACGCTAGAGTGTGTGGATGAAATAACCTGCCTGGTGAAAGCTCAGTCACTGCTGTGCATTCCTTTAAAATAGCAAGCTTGTTGCTTGAGAAACACGTTTCCAGCGCCTTTGACTATGATGCTCAAACACATCATCTGTAATTATGCACGAGCTGTTTAATGCCGCAAAAATGCATCGTTGGGAAGTATTAATAGTAAAAAAAGCGCTTTCGCTCGGTACTAGTACCAACATTCATCCAATTCAATGTGATAATGGCTGCACAGGATAATTAATATTTCCAAAGCTACATATATAACTGACCTGCTGCCAATCATTTGGTTCATACGGAAGCAGTGTTGACACATGGAACATGATCTCTCTGCGGCACAGAATGTATTGCACATTCACACCATAGCCGTAGCCATATGTACATATGCACATATGCACATTCCATTGACAACCTACTTTCCGTTAAATTCTGTGTACAGGGACTCCTTGCCAGTCATATTGTCCTTGGTGTCAAGTCCCGCCTTGTACCTGGAGTAGGGCAGAGCAAATGCTTACAAATATTTCACATGGAATGCTGAAAGTGCATATTTTACATTGATTTATGGACCTTGGCTTTGTGAATCTTTGACATCATAGATCTTAGGTGGTTGGTTACTAGACGCCCTGAGTTACTTGTACAAACCCCCAGCAATCTTCCCCTCCTACTCCAACTCCTAAAAATTTTAGCTGAGTATTTTCTGTGCCTTTCAGTAGGTGGCTGTGCTTACCTGGAATCTATGGCTTCCCAAACATTCGCAAACCAAAGTTCCCCAGAAACCCTTTGTGTCTCCCCCATCAGGGGCCCTATGCATCACCTCCATCCTATTTCCAATGGAATGTGTAAGAACTCCTAGCATTTCATGCATGATTTTGGCATATCTGAAAATGGATGAAGACAAGGTGCTGGTCAGTTTCAACATGTCTCCTGTTACAATGTTCAGGTCATAGGCTGGCGGGACCAGTCTTTTTCCCAACAGGGTTACAGAGATTTTCGAGATGTCAAAAGGCACTTACCTCTGCATACAGTTCACTGTATACGCTGAACTGCCATTGTGGTGGAAGGCCTTTTTGAAGAATACCCCTCCTAATCAGCAGTTCTGAGCCAATGGCATCCAGAAGACACCAAGAAACCCTTTGTTCGTGATTGGTCAGAGACTCCTGAACCGCTGTCTAGGCATTAACATACTTCAGCTATGGGGAAATTACTGCGAGACAGGAAGGTGCAGCAATAGGTTCCCCTGTCTCCACTGTTGTGGGGGACCTGTATATTGAGTCATTCCATTATCTCATGCACACAGGACAGCTCCAGAACAGACTCCTGAGCCATGTAAATGATTTGTGAACATCTATGCGGTTCACTGTGGAAACGAAGAGGAAAACTCCCCTACTCCTCTAGCACCGGAGGAGACGGCTGTCTGGATGTTATTGTCTACAAGATGCCCATGTATCCCATCACGAATCAGATGTTAAAAGCAGACTACTTACGTGCCTGCATAGGCACCTCCACACAAGTGCATTTATCTGAATTGAATGTAGATCTTGATCTGGATTGAACCAATTTTGTGGCATCCACACAAAATGAGCATTTGAACAATTCAACGATTTTAGATGATCAGGTAGTTTCAAATCTGGTTCAAATTGATTTGGTTAAAGAACACATGAAAACGTTCAAGATGGCTGGTTTGTTTTGGTCATTTGTGGAGACTACAGTGATATTAAATATATGGGGGGGCATCAAAGTAAAGCGGCAATTCAACAGTGCAAGAACCATGTAGATTTTCCAGCAATTGCAGCAGGACCTTGCTGCATTAAGTTTTTCAGGATTTGGTAGTTGTGCATGGTGAGACTCAGTGCCACCTGCAGAAAGCTAAGAAACTTGAACAGAAGTAGTTGAGGTGAAAACCATTTTCCTTCCAACTCTGTAATTAATGGTGTTCTCGGAACACAACCGGTGAATCTACTGTCTGTACTTTTCGCATCTGTGCTGCCTGCTCATTAATGAAGAAACCAACCTAATGGCACAGGTAGAGTATCGTGAGTCATTCTCAAATTATACAGCCAACAGCTCTTGTTGACAAAATCATGTGAGATCTTAACCCAATACTCTACATTGCAATTTGTACAAGTACAAGTACAGACCACCATACAGTACTAATGCATAAAATGTCGCTGGATCCGCTTCTGACAAAATTCTATGCCATAGAGCACACACATGTTCCCTGCAGAGACAACTGCTCCCTAAATCCAGCATTCTTTCAGGGCCTGACTCAGAGCTCAAGGCTAATGTGGAATGGTCTAGCACAAGCTCAAGATTCAGAGTTAGGCAAAAGCACCACCTACAGTGAAAGACAGAGGTCTAGGGCACAGATGACTTGTACGTAGAAGGCACAAATGACTTTGACAAAGATCTAGGGCAAAAATGACTTCCACGTAGAAGGCATAGATGACTCAGGCAAGGAGGTGACTCAAATAACTTGGACTGAGAAGACTTGGAGATAGACGTTTGAAGAGGATCAGTGGGACACTGAAATACATGTTACTGTACTGATTTTAGTGAATATACTTATTTATGAGGACAATTTTGTGGGTGAAAATGTAGGGGTTATGGCATTGCTCGCTAAATTTAGTACCTGTTAAAATTAGTAGGCTAGGTATTTGAGTAATGTTATAATAATTGGGCTTAGCGAAGTGGAGCCCTAAGGTATTGTGAGATAGCTCATTTCTATGCTTTAGAGCTTGTGTCATCTATCAATGCACCAATTACCATAACCATCCTAGGAAGGCTGCAGAAGGTCAAGGAGTGGCAAGTTGAATAGCAAGTACACTTTTAGTGGCTTTATACATTGCCAGTGGAACTGTGCAACATTAAACAGAAGTAGCTTTTTTGCTGCCAACATTTTGCAACAGCATTACACAATCATGCACACACCAATGTAAAATCAACATGCACCAACTCTTGACATACTCTCCCAACTTTCCAATGCAACTAGCTACATATATAATTTCTTCTCAGTGCAACAACTTCAAAAAACTGAGCACTGCTTATGCAGGGAATTGTGGTGTGTGTGTGTGTGTGTGTTTTGATTCAAAATGGCGGACGACAGACAGCGGGAGTTCGCTGAACAGTCGAAAGTCTGAGATTGTGCCTCTCGGAAGAACTCTAAAGAGGACATACGGCTCGGGGTTTGTTTAAGGACCCTGCAGTCGCTGAATTGGAGATCTCCGGAAAGCAGTCTTGGAGAAATGCCGACCCGATCGAGGTGTGAGAAACCTGAGGTGACCAGCTCGACACGAAGCCGCAGCCGAAGGGGAGACGCTACTTCGAGAGGAAATCGCCACACCACACCGGTTTGTCAGGTATCCCACAAACCTGGCTCGGAGCTGACAAGACTTCGACAGGCGGAAGAGGGACGCGTCTCCTCAACGGCTGACGGGCGGAAGAGGGAATCGTCCTCCCCAACGGCCTCTTGTCGTTACCCTCTGCGGAGCAAGACCCGCAGAGCACCTGTCGTGAGGCCAGCCACCTCACACGCAAGGGTGAAGGCACCAACGACTGAATCACGCAGTTCTGGCACGCGAACATCCCGAGAAGTACCGAACAGCGCGGCAGAAAGCAGGAAGCGGAACAGCGCGACAGAAAGCAGGAAGCGGAACAGCGCGGCAGAAAGCAGGAAGAGGGTGATAGAAGAACCAATGGGCAGAAGCAAGAGTGAGAACCTCCCCTTAAGGAGACCTAAGAGATCAGGAGTCCAAGGTAAGATCCTGTGTCCTAAGCATGTTAGAAGATTCGGTACGTGGAATGTAAGAACTCTCAATGGACCTAGTAGGATTGAGCAGTTAGCAAATGAGATACAGAGGTACAGAATTGACATCCTAGCCATTACAGAGACGCACTTACTTCATGATGAAGACTGGATAGTAGAAAGTAACTCAGGCTACTCTGTGACCACCTCAGGTAGACAAGATGGGCGACATACAGAAGGAGTGGGTCTGGCCCTTACACCTCATGCAAGATCAGCGTTGCGACACTACCAGGCCATTAGCTCAAGACTTCTCATAGCTGAGTTTATGTCACATGCAGGACCACTCATGGTGATTATAGCCTATGCACCAACTAACCAGGACACTACAGAAGTCAAGGACCATTTCTACTGCCAACTTGATAGTGTGATGCACAGAACCAATGGATCAGGAATGGTGGTTGTGTTAGGGGATTTCAATGCGACCATTGGAGAGGAAGTACTGGGAGTTACAGGACCATATGCCCTGGGACAACAATCCAGTGACAACGGAGAGCGACTACTATCTTTTGCCACCACCCACGGATTATGTATCACAAACACGATGTTCCAACACAAATGGATTCATCAGGCTTCATGGTACCCTCCCAATGCTAAAGCACAGCCCAGTCTCAAGGACTACATCCTAGTGCGACAAAGAATGAGGTCATTCATCCTAGACACACGAGTGTATAGAGGAGCAGACATCGACAGCGACCACCGACTTGTAGTCACATCCATCGTACTGAAGCTGAACAGACCCAAGAAGAAGAGTATGAAGAGTAAATTCAATGTTGGCCTACTCGCACATGACGACGTACAATCTGCCTTCATGGAAAGCATACAGGACAGATTCAACAGAAGATGCACAAATGTAGATGTCAATGGTAGATACAGTGAGATGAAAGAAGCAATACTAGAGGCTGCAGAAGAGCACTTAAAGAGTGGTAGGAAAGTACAGAAGAGTTGGCTTTCAAATGACACACTAAAGATCATCGAAGAAAAACGAATGGCCTTCATTAGATGGCAAGAGGACAGAACTCACCCCCAGAGAACAATACAAAGCCCTACGTAAGCAAGTGAGAAGAGCAGTGACTAGTGACAAAGAAAAGTGGCTGGATGGAGTAATGGATGAAATGGAAGAAGACATGAAGAGACATCGCCTAGGAGACTTCTACAAGAAGATGAGAAGATTGAATAGTAAGCTACCATCAGTAAGCAACATCATAAATGAGGATGGAGAACTGCTACAGACTAATGAAGAGAGGATGGCTAGATGGAGGAGACACTTTGCTGGGATTCTTAACATGGAACATGGTGTAAGTGAGGACACTACAGACCACCTTATTGACAACTCAGAAGGAGAAACACCAGAGATTATTAGAGAGGAAGTGGTAAAGGCAGTGCAGAGACTGAAGAATGGACGATCACCAGGAGAAGATGAGGTTGTTGCAGAGATGCTCAAATCAGGAGGAGAAGCTACTGTTGAATGGCTCTTTGACATCTTACGAGAAGTGTGGAGAACAAGGAGGGTTCCAGTGGAGTGGAAGAGATCAGTGCTAGTTCCGATACACAAGAAGAATGACCGGAAAGTGTGCGACAACTACAGAGGCATAGCGTTGCTGAGTGTACCCGGAAAGGTCCTTTCCCTCATCTTGCTAGAACGCCTTCAGACCATCATCGATCCACAACTGCTGGACTCTCAATGTGGCTTTAGGAGGGGACGAGGAACGGTCGACCAAATCTGGATGACACGACAACTAGTAGAGCAAGCTAATGAATACCAGACTCCTATATCCCTAGGGTTTGTGGATCTGACCAAGGCCTACGACTCTGTAGATCGTTCCACGTTGATTGCCATCCTGAGACATTACGGAGTCACACACCAGCTAGCCAGTATCGTTACTGATCTGTATACCGGAACCACATGCAAAGTTAGAGCCGGTGAGAGTATGTCAGAGGAGTTTGAAGTCAAGACTGGAGTACGACAGGGATGTGTTTTGTCCCCGCTGTTATTCAACTGCTATATGGATCACATCCTACGAGAAGCAATGAAGATGACGGAGGGAGGGCTGCAAATTGAGTACACGACAAGTGGAGGATTGTTTCTGACATATAGAGACAAGACACCTTTGACTGCCTCTATCAGGAATATCCAGTATGCAGATGACCTGGCCATGGCAGCAGAAACCAAAGCAGAGTTGCAGGAGATGTTTGAAGTTTTGGAGACGGCATGCAGAAAGTATGGAATGAAAATTAATGAAGAGAAGACAAAGATACTGAGTATTGGAGACAACAAATCAAATCAACATCACATCAAGCTGGGAAGCCGTGCTCTTGAGGAGGTGGAATCTTTTGCATATTTGGGAAGTGAGATTGGACAGAGCTCAAAGATTGACAAAGAAGTGAACATGAGACTGAAGAAAGCATCTACCGTATACCAGATGTGGAGGAGGAAAGTGTTCAAGAACCATAGTTTGAGCAAGACCACCAAGCTCAAGGTCTTCAGAACATGTGTAATGCCTGTCCTACTTTATGGAGCAGAGACATGGGCAGTCACACAGGATGAGGTGCGGAAAATGAAGACCTTTCACATGAGATGTATTCGGGACATCCTTGGCTTCACACTGTGGGACAGGAGTAGGAATAAAGAACTTCTGAAAGAAGCAAACGAGCAACCAATTGAGGAGCAAATGAAGGAGATGAGACTGAGATGGTTTGGCCATCTTCAGAGGATGCCAGATCACTGGCCCCAGAAGCAGCTTCTGAGGTTCAGACCGAAGGGGAAGAAGAGAAAACCAGGAGGTACCCAGCAGCGCTGGGTGGACCTCATCAGCCGTGACCTGCAAGGACTGGATGACTGGCAAAGTGACTGCCAGGACCGCAAGAAGTGGAGACAGCTGATCAGGACTAATCGAGGTTCGGGTGCAGTATGAGTGATTCCGACCCAACGTTCAGAATGAACAAGGAGTAAAGAGGAGGAGGAGGAGGTGTGTGTCCACATGGGAGGCTACAAAATGGCATCTGTGAGGAGGCTAAACAGAAACGTTAGCTAGGAAGCATGCACACTGTGGTACATCAGCTGTTGAGACAAAGTTATGGACGTTTTGTCAGGTTGTTTCACAGTTTGTGACTTTGCAAAAAGAGGTCGCAAGCAGGATCCAGGCTAAATGGCCTCGTGATGGCTTAGCAGAGGAGAAGTGGATAGCAATTAGGTCAGCCTGACTGAGGCTTTGGGACTGAATCAAGATGCCACCCTGATAACAAAACAACACAACTCAGGAGAAAGGCAACATGGGAAAAGGACCGACAACCGAGCCCCGAACCTGTGACCTACACTCTAACGCAGAGTTTCAACCACGCGAGCTACGGAGTCAACCACACTCCTTCATCCCACATCGCCTCTTATGTGCCAGTCACGGGTGTGCTCAAATCCATGAACTGCTTAAGCCATCTGCAAAAAGGGCACACAAAACCTTTGGAACTTCTTAGCCAACATAGGTGTGATGGAAGCATTGACTCTAATCTCACCTAGCCAACTTTCTCCGCTGAACATGCTTACTCCTTCTTTAGTGAAGTATACTCCTCACAAACCACACATGCCTCACCTCGATAGCTTTTCGAGTGTGAGGAGATTCAAAGGGAGGAAGTGGACAATAAAGAAAACCTGAGCGGGCTTTTCTTCCTTCCCCATTGACCAGGATCCATATCGAGTCCTAAGGAATGCCATCATTCCCCTTTTACACATCTTTAACCTTTGCCATTCATCAGGGAAGACTCCTGAACAATGGAAGCAGGTAGTGATCAGCTTATCCCAGAGACCACAGCAAGAGACAAACCAGAGGACCTGACCTGTTTCAGACGTATTGCCCAACTTCACTGCAGCAGTCATGGCTTACCGGACAACATCTGAGAAGTTTAGTCATCAAAGGGTTGTGTGTTGGCCCCCATTCTTCAACTCGTGCTTCAATGCAGCCATTCAATGGCCTTGGATGAGCACCGAATGGCAGAGGTCTACTAGGCACTTCGCTGTGTGTGACGTCTGAGACTTATAAAGCCGCCAAGTGCCTTCTATGGCAAGATTTTATGCGCACCAAACTTACCCCATAAATGCTATAATTATTTAATAACAAAACGACATTCAATCGACACGTTGGCAAAACAGCAGCAATTATCATATAAAAGGGCAAAATGAGTTGAAATATACAGGAACATTTGATCTAGAGGTAAATCTACCAAAGTGTACAAAAGTGACTTTGGTGAGATATGCCTAACATGTCGTTTTCAAATGCTGTCAGCTAAATAGCGTGAGGAATGCATACATTAGACAAAGACTGAAGCAGGAACAAGTCATGGATGTAGTGAGAACAAAGTAGAGAGCATGGAAGGTGTAATACTGGGAAAGCATGTCTACAGTGAGGTAATTGGCAAGAGGCCTAGAGTAAGACCAAGGAAGAGCTGGACGGATAATCCAATTTTGTGTGCCTTGTTTTTCCCTTTCTCTCTTTGAACTCACAGCATTAACTCCTAATGCTTGCATGTGGTGTTGCAAGGTCACCTCAAGCACTGGAGATCATGCCATCAGAACAATTCATTCATTTATTCATTCATTCATTCATTCATTCATTTATTCATTGGTTCATGAATTACATGCTCTCATTACATGTAATACTTTTCCAGGATTATCCATTCTGAATGCACAACTCACCGATCAAATCCTTTCAATTTCACTCTCATCCCCAGTACATTCAAGAATTCTTCCATTGCTGGAGAGTGGTGCTCATTTCCAAACATTTCTGCTTCAGTTTTCTGTTAGAACGAGTAACAATATTAATGGAACTCACAGTCGCACAGAAAGATAAGAACGCATCAGTAAGAAACTTAAAAATGTAATGAATATCTCATTGCAATGTTTCATTGGTTAACAACATTATGTTGAATAGTGTGTAGTCACAACACTCAGCCAACCCATGCTTACACTGCTAGACATGCCTACTCCAACATTATACGGCTCTTCTTTGGACCGTGGTGCCTTCCCAGTTGATGCAGTGGTTGGTCTTTTGAAATGAACTGCATACCGTTCTTGGGGTCTCCTCGTTTACTGCTTGTCTGTGATCACTCAGCCTGACTTTCAGTGTTCTCTTGGTTTCTCCCATGTACACCTCTGGGCAACCCTTACAGGGGATCTCGTACACCACTCCTGTCTGCTTCTGTTCTGGGATCTTGTTCTTCACCTGCATTAGTTCTCTTTTCAGAGTTTTCTTTGGTCTGAAGACAGGCTTTACCCCCAGAGGGACACAGACCTTTGCAATCTTCTCGCTTAGCCATTGATGTAGGGGGTGCACAGTATATTGGGTGTTTCGTCCAGTTGTTCTGGTTCCGAGGTTTCCGGGAGTGGAGGTGGGTGGGTCGTTAGGATCTTCTTTACCAGGTTTTCTGGGAACCCATTCACCTGGAACACCTGATTTAGGTGGTCCATTTCCTGTTGCATCTTTGTGGGATGGCAGATGCTGCGTGATCTATCCCTCACGTATCTCAGGACTCCCATTATGGTCCTCGGGTGGTGATGTGAGTGGTAAGGGATTTACCTTTAGGTGTAGGTAGGCTTCCGATACACTGCAGTCAGTAGTCTCCCTCCTTCCTTGTTGACACAAACATCAAGGAAGGAGAGCTGGTCATCTTTCTCCTTTTCAACTGTGAACTGGATCTTCGGGTATATGACATCTGATTGGTCACCTGTGCATGACATTGTGTACCACTCATTTTTCTCCCACCTCATTGGTCGAATGTTGTGTGTTGCACATGCATGCCATCCTGACCAAACATTGCCCATTAGACTAGTATATAAGTTGCCACTTTATCTTTTCCTTTGCTGTATGCCTGACGAAGTCCGTGATGGGCGAAACGTTGCATTGAAGTGACAAGTCATTTGTTGGCGTGCTTGATGATCATCCTAAATAATCATCCTACTATCTTGGGGTGTTGTTTGTTGAGGTGTTGGTGGAATGACCCTAGTCTGTCAGGCCCATGGGGGCTAGATGACAAACATGTCATCTACATACCTCACCCAAAGTTTAGGCTTGAAGGGGGTGATTGTATAGCTGTCTCCTCCAGGCTTTCCAGGTACAGGTTGGCAATCACTGGGGACAGGGGTGAACCCATGGCTGCTCCATTCGTCTGTTAGTAGAACATTTCTCCAAGTTGAAAGTATTTCGATCCAAGGCAGAGACTTGTTAATTCTACAAGCTGTGGGACTGGGATGCTAGTTCTATCACTTAAGGTGGGGTCCTCGTACCATTTTTACCTTGAACGTATTCAGAAGCCCTCTCAACGAAGACTGCTGGGCTGAACTGTAAGTGCACTGCCAATACCTAGTTTCAGCTGGGCCGAATTGCTACTGTCATGTGACATTATCGTGAATTCCTAATGAAACTTCATATCACATAATTTACAGCCTTGTGAAATGGCAGGTTATGCCAGCACGTAGCCACGAGCTGTGTCGATGCAAACAGGAACACTTTCCTTCGCAACTGGTGCAGATTTGTGCGGCAAATGCCGCATTAAGGCAAAGTATTGTAGCCCATGGAAACGGCAATATTTTTACTGTTATCAAAAACAATGACTGGCTGATTCAAAGTACAACCTTAACGTGTAAATCATGCTAGCAAATCCTTTACTCATGACTTTTGTAAGAACAAAGAGAGAGTTATGGTTCAAAGTGCTTTAAAAAAGAAAACCTATGGTGGCTAGTACAGGCCTGCTCTGTCCCAATTTGCATATTCCCCTGCATATATATTAAGTTGCCGTACACTTACATCGCTCTATTAACAGCTGCAATGGTAGACAAAGGAATATCCATTGACTGTCAACCAAGTGGTTAACTACGCATGTGAGTTATGTCTGCTTTGTTTACAGAGATAGAGACTCTAGGCGTGAAATTTCAGCGTTACCATGTCATATGCTGTGTGCCATAACTCGACTCCAATCCATTCTATCACTCACCGCAATCTGGTTTGTGTTGTTTGAAACATTTTACATCCCCAATGATGATGCTTCCTGACATTCTATGACATTTCTCAACAAATGCAAGATTGCAATTTGTAAAGCCAAGCTTCCTTTGGTACTCCATTTTAAAGTAGGTCACGAGAAAGTCATATGACTTTCAGTACTAGTTGTGTCAGAAAATTGGCTTCTGGCAAATGAGCTTACGATGCAGAGGCAAAGAGAAGGGCTATTTAAAAAGCTAAAGAAATTATCTAAGTTCTCCATGTGGGCGCTTTTGTCACAGTGTTCCTGTCAGGAGTTATAAGGTGCATTTGGCTGCTCCCTCACTTGCCATTGCAATGATTTGTGCTATTTTACTATGGTTAGGCGATTTTAACAAACATAATTCAGATTGATGTGGTAGAGGCTCATGCTACGGCATTGAACTGTACAGTTACTTTCTTGAGCATTCACGTAGCAAAGACAGATAGATTTCAGTCGAGGGTCTTCATCAGTCACAAATAACTGAAGTGTACAGAGGTAAGGTGGGTTATATACAGCAACTTGATGTCATCAAGGCGGGAATGTCAGGTTAAATGTGACAGGTTATGAATAAAAATAAATAATAAATAAAATAACAATGATAATAGGGTGGGTGGGCATTGAATGGTATTAAAAGGTGATTCAATAACAGATACGTAAAAATAATCAATAAACCAACAGTCAGAGCAAAAAAGAGAAGAGGCAGATGGGATTGATGAATAATGTTATAAAATGTTACTTTTCACATCTTGTTGGAATTGGTCATGGTGGTCTGGGAGTCAATGGTTGCAGAGCAAAGGCAATGGGATGGCCAGAGATCACCTCCAAGGCAGTGGGAAAAAATGCAACACCCCTTCCAGGGCATACCTCTGATGGAAATGATTGGGAGTATAACTGTGGCTCCCATCCAATCTATATCGGCCATATCCTCCACAGCATGCTGTGCTACTGCAGTTAGGCTGACTTCACACGCCACACAACTGCCCCCTTGTGGTCTTTCAACCAGTGCTCCAAGGAACAAGCTGTCTGGCCTTAGCAAACCGAGGGATCTTGCAGACCACAAGGTTTGCAATAGTGACAGACACTAGTGAGCCCATAGCCGCACTGAATGTCTGTCGATGCCAATCCCTATTTTAGGACCCGTAGGTGGCGGAATCAAGGCAGAAGACAAGCAGACCTCAGCCTGGGACAATGACAATGGGAGGGGTCATCCTTGAGACAATCCAATGCTGCCACCCTCACCACCAAAGCTGTTGAAGCAACCTTGGTAAACAGGGAGACACCATTAAAGGACACCAGGGCATCTCCCTGGGGAAAGGTTCTCAAGAAAATTCTGTGTAGAGAGTTCCTTAAGGACATGTGATACAGCTTATCCACAAGTGGGGACAGGACAGTGACCAGATGTTTGGAGAAACAATACTTAGGGGGGCATCCAATACAGGAGACTGCAGGTCCAAGAGACTGCTCCTGCTTTGTGAACTTTGGGCAATTGGTACAGGCAGGATACTTGTTCTGCTGAGTTACCCAGGCATTGGTAAAGAGGACCCAGGATTGCACCCGACCTTGAGAGGGTTAGGAGGTACACATTCTTTCTTGTTCAGTGTGAGATCCTAGGACGACTGATTTTCCTGTCATATTCAGAAAGGTAACTGTAGCACTCTCTTTCTCTGTCAAAGCAATTACCATAGTCTCATCTTCCTTGAGGTGTTTACGGCCTTGTGTTCTGCTGGGTGGAGGTTTGAAGTTTGTGGTCTGGATATTACCAGGAAGCTGGAGATCCTCATCCTTGCTTCTTGTGCCATAGAGGAACCAGATGTTTTGACACCTCCTTCTACTGCAACAATAATTTCAGGAAAGGGCACTGGAGCAAACTTGAGGCCCTTGGCCAACAGTCCTTCCATTGCCAACAGGGGCCTAGAGGATAACTACCTATTTGTCATGGACGTTGATAGTGTCATAATAATCAAAAGTCAATACAAGTTTCTGCAACTGAAATCAACAGCTATAGAATTAATCAAACTAGTAGGGTCTGAATGGCTGAGCTTTAGCTTCTCACACACTGGAGCAAACCGTTGGTTTTGGTACCACTTCTGATAGACTACACTCAAACGTTCTTCAATCGGTGCACTTTGAACGTCTAGTACAGTAGATTCGTATCACAATCATTCTAGAGGAATTATCAAAAAGAACTTTCAGAATGATGACTAGCTTTTGCCAATGTGAAAGTCTTGCTTAAATAGTATCCAAGAGGAATATCCAGACACAAATGTAGGCTTGCTCACATCAAAATTCGTCTTCCACTGTATGTCATCCAATTGATTGGCAGTTTTCATAAATCCTTCTCCTCATCCATAGTGACCTGTGCTCCATTGTACTGAGAGTCATTGGTTAGCTGCAATGACAGCCAGAAAACTCCTCATTTGCCTATCCCTGAAGACTGTAGCCAGACAAGGTTGAAAAAGCACTTCTGTCTTGACAAGTATTTGCCTTATCAATTAATTATTCATCTCAGCTAGAGTTCTGTACTTCATAAACTCAATAAGGGAAGGAGCAATTCATGCCAAACTTCAGATCTATACAGCATATATCTAAACAAACAACTGTAAAGAAAATGGTGTAAGACGGATTTCAACATAACACCTAGAGCTACTATAATTGTAGTTAAATAGTACAAAGATATTTATTAACAACAAACAATAGCAGTACTTTTTCCACCTCACCTGACCAAACTTTTGATACAAGACTCCAAATTTGTACCGGGCACAAATTGTGTGTTCATCAAACTTCTGAATGTGGTCTGCAGTCTAAGCAAGGAGTAGGGACACAACAAGTGCAGATTGTGCAGTCCTTTACAAAGGTAAAATGTGCATAAACAATGTTACTGGTTATCCACAAGCATACAGAGAGGATATATTACGTACCTTGGGTCCATGGACCAATGCAAGGTCAGTGACAGACAGATTTTCATCACCAGCACCCTCTCGCTCCAACTGTGAGGACACATAGAACAACTTGTTCATATCTTACTGAACACAAATCTAATATCTTGAAGACCTAGCATATGTACCATTTTCTACAAACTTACAAAGGTACATTGTACATTCACTGCACGAGACCTGAGGCACTAAAGAGCGAGCACAGTAAAGCAAACAATAGTCCATTGAAAGCACCAAGAATATACCTTACTTTATGATCACCACCTATGATCAACCTAGCCACGCAGAAACTTTCCAAATGATCCGCAATATAGCTTACTACAACAAAGTATTTGCGTCTAAACTTTTCTGGGGCACAGCACCGTTAAGCTCAAAATACATCGCGAGTCAAGTTGGATATGCATCAAGATTACACATATCAATGTATAACTTAACTTGCACTAGGCAGTTACTGCAGTATGACACTATGATACTAGGGACATCATCAGTGAATTGGTGGCCCAAAGATAACTAGTTAGTTGTTACATATTGCAGTGGTAAAACATAACAGTGATGATTTGAAGTATTCCAAATATTTATATTGTGATGACCACCTACATGGTTATAGGCTCTGGCATGCTAACAATCAGGAAAATCACACCAGCCAGAAAAATTTAAAGGTTATTCCAGACATTGTGACCCAATCCAGGACCTCCATCAGTGGATTTGACACAAACCTGAGATTGCAGACTTTATAAACATAACTGGTACATCTCGTGTAATTCACTGCCCAAAGAGGATTTGATTCACCAAACAATTCGGCAGCTGACTGTTATAAGGGTGACAGATAGTGATGAGTGAGGTGACATAAAACAAGAATAAAATGAGATCCAAGGGTGACAGATAGTGATGAGTGAGGTGACATAAAACAAGAATGACATGAGATCCAAGGTGTGTTCTAATTAACATTTATTATAACTGTGGCATTCACTACACCAGCAGTATCCTTTACATTATGGTTTCTGTTTTACAGGCAACTGTGTAGTAAATAGAACTATAATATAATAATGTAACGGAGCAACATCATTAGTCAAAGGTCAGAGGCAGTGCTTTGCACTGCTCACTGTAACTTTAAACAGTCTGGATAAGACAGCTGGCCAGTGGTACCCAGCACTAACATCAAGTTCCTTCTCTGAACTGCCACAGACAGCCTTTGAAAGAGGTAAGTGGTAGACCTCTCATCCCCAGAAGCTTGAGCAAACTGCTGACCCAACTCCTTCAGGAATGCCACGGTTCATGGCCCAAAGACTCCAGATGTCTCGATTGCAACTGGAGTGAAGGCATGCATGCGGTTGAGATGAGCGTACCTGGCCATCTTCCTTTCCTCTGTCAGGGCTGCCACAGCTCCTGCTTCCCTGGTGGCACTTGAAGAGTAGGAAGAAGGAAGGTGTTGGGGCAGGTTGCATCCCAGACCGGCAGCTTCCCCTTCTTCAATAAAACCACTGTGGTTGCCGCCAGGGGAACAGCCAGGCGGAGGCCTGTTGCTATCCATGTGGTGTCATCATTCATGCACAGGGATATACCAGGCCTTCTGTTGATGTTGGGCTACCCCCTCAAGAGGCACTTGACTGTGATCCTTGGACTACAAAACACTGGCATCATCCACATTGGGTAGTGGAGAGCCTTGGAACAGGAGTGGAACAATGTGGTGGACAAGGTCAGTGGCTGCTGCAGCAGAGGCCAGAAAGGTAGATGGTACTAGCTACTCTGTGCTCCTGATACCTAGTTCCCCCATGTTCACAGGCAGTGTGGCTTGTGCCCATGCTGGATCATATTCACAGAAGAGTATTTTCGTGATGCCACTCCGGGTTGAATTCAAAAGCTCGTCGTGCTTCTAAAGCACTGGGGAAAGGAAGCAGTGTGCAGTCCTGAGGTTGTAGAGGAGTCATGGGTGTGCAAGGGAGTACAAACAAGTGGCGAAATAAGGTGGCTGAGGCGCTCACAATACTCAATCATCCTGCTCCATCTGCCTTCACCCGATTGCTGTCACTGTCGCTGGTTTGATCAGACAACATGGTCAAGTTCGATCATGGTGCCCTGGCTCTCACCGACCATCAGTCTGGCCAGTGTCAGCACCCACTTATCACCCATAGCTCCCATCGACCTGAGGAAATGTGTGCTTTCTCTTCCCCCAGGAACATCAGTGAACATCATCAAGCGAGTGTGCTGCAAGTAAATTTGCCATGATCCTTAAAGTTGTTGTACGTACAAATGATCGCACCTTATGGTATTGACTGCTCTGCTTCAGCACAGCCTCAGACAACCAGGCAGAGTAGACTGCCATAGGTACCTGTCCACAGCAATCAACAAGCAGCTGAGAGAAAACGCTGACCCACCATCCATCCCAATTAGGCCCATCACCAGGAAACACCACCTTCCTGCAGACGACCCAACCACTATTCTAGCAGCACGTACATCAACAAAGCTCGAGGACGGCAATTTCAGGGGAGCAGTCAGATTGGCCTGCTCTGATGACACTCTAGCACCCATGAATGAGGCTACCTTTGAAGCCCTCCAGGAGCAGCACCCACCCCCTGCTTCTGACTCCAGCATCCCACCTTTTGTAGTGACTGCACAACAGTGTACTATCTTTGTGACTAAAGAGGAGGTCATTCGGGCAATCTGCTCTTTCTCCAAGGGATCCGCTGTGACGCCCTACTTGTGTGACATTGACCTTATTGACCTTGGCAAGGCTGTTCTCAAGTTAGATGTCTGGAATTTGGGAATGCCTTTAACTCTATTCAAATGGAAACAATGCTTTATGCTGTTCTGGAACATGCGCCTGCCCTCTACCCTTTTGTCCACTCAGTCTACTCCCCACCATCCTCTCTCGTCAGGAGTGACTGTATCATCCAATCTACAGAAAGAGTGCAGCAGTGGGATACCTTGGAGCCCTCCTCGGTCACCTTGTTGGGATCACCAATTGGAGATGTTTCTCTATCTCAGCCACCTTCACGACCAAGACCAACATGCTGAAGAGGATGGGTGAAAGGCTGCAGTGTCTGACCACCCATGATGCCCTCCTGTTGCTAAAACACTCTTTTGCGCTTTCTGTTCTTGGTTTCCATTTGAGTGAATCCTGAGATAATCCATTACAAAGTTATGAAGAACTGAAGTTGCACACCTGATAACTTGTCACGAAACATCATAGAAGATACACATGGAAAAGTAAGAGTGCTGCTCAGGGTTTGTAAAACAGCCCTTTCTGCGTCTGCATCTTGCAAGCCTGATATCTACACAACAATTTATAAGAATAACTAGTTTCTGCCCACGCAAACGACCACTGCCACATGGCATTCTCAGAACTTCTTATTGAAACGTCACATATTATGTAGTCTCACAGCCCGGTAAATGATAGAGAAATCTGTATAAACGCACATCTGTGATTAGTACGTAAGGCAATGGGGTCAGAGATTGTGGCCAGCTAGGATCGATAGCTTACATGGCTTAAACTTCGAGTAACACCGTAGGTCCTGAATGCTGCGTTCGAGCTCAGTTATGCTTATGCTCTCTTGTTGCTTTCCCTCTGAGCTATGGAGTCCTACAGCAACTCTCAAAAGTCAGTGTAAGGCAACAATGATTTGATGTGCAGTCAGCTGCATCAGGCGAAAAGCACTACAGGTGCCATAATCTGATGTGGTGTAATGATACTATTACTGACACAGTCTTACCGAGATGAAATCCCATACAGTAGGCTCTCGTCTGAAACTTTTTGCTGTGTACTCATTGTGCCACGTCTTGGAGTTTGTCCTGAGAGAGATGGTGGCCACATCACACATTCACACACTGTTTTTAGACATACATAAAATTAAACTATATATGCACATAGGTGAGTCACCTACATACATACAACATAGATGTCAAATATTTGGTGGCAGTAACTTGTGTGGGCAGTTCAAAGTAGATGTGCACAAATCTATGAACATTCACTATTGACCTATAGTAATACTCTGAAATGTAAACAAGTCAACATCATCTTTGCAAATGCAAAAACAGGATGTTGAAGAAACCTTCACAAATGGAGCCACAATTCTGCATTTCACGATCCTTTGGTACGCAGTAGCCCATGTTTTCACAATCATTCAAACGTTTCAGTGACTATATAGTTTTAGTTTTAGAGTTAGACTTTATCAAAGAGAAAGGTGGCTTGAAAAAATTCTACATTTGACAGTGTTAGAGTTATTTACTCTGTTCTAATGGGTGTGTGGAAGCTGGTGCATGGAAATAAATCGACTGCGAGTGACCTATGGCAACATGAAACTCGCACATTCGTGCGACACTCGTACTCTGTGATCGTTCGCTCACAAAAGGGAGCGTTGCGGACGAACGAACTTGGGAGCATAGGATTTTTCCCTGCAAGGAGTTTTCAGTGAGTCCAATGGTATGGATGCTAAGTGCTATCTGTGGTGCATTGCTTAGGCAGCGATTTATCACAGCCCTACCAAATTATGATCCTTATCCTGGCCCTTCTAAAGCTGCTCGCATGCCGCGAAGAAAGGGTGCCACAGGAAGAATATGTTTGTGCAACTAGGCCCAGCTGTGCTAGCATTTCATTCCTATGGCAGCAAGAACGAGGACAATTTAGCTTAGTTAGCTTAGTTAGCTTAATTTAGTTTGTTTTCCATTGCTAACTAAACACGTCATCTGTACAACCCTCCGGCAACTTCTGGTTCGCGTTGCCAGTCCTGTTCCTTCGTGCGTCTATGCTTTTTCTAACTGTACCTTATGTACGGTACTTGACACGGAAAACTTACATTTTTCCGAGGAATTCCTCGATTTTCCGGTGCGGACGGACGCGGATATCCACGCGGAAGTGCTCGGATTTTCCGCACGATTCCGCTGTGGTTTTCCGCAAGATTCCGCGCGGAAGAATCTAGGCAGGAATTCCGCGCGGATTCGTGCGGAAAATGGCGAAACCCAGCAGGTACGTACGTATGTAGTCGCAACACACTTCCTTCACAAGCGGCGTCAAATGACCTGAAACGTCGACTTGCACGTTCGCACAAGAGCTTGCTACGTAGCTGTACATACAACATATGCACATACAACAATCAAAGAAACAACACCAACATGCTACATGCAAAGAGTCAAGTGCAATAGAAGTTCTCATTGTTCACAGGCGCCTTGGTCTTCCTGCACACTTCATCAATTGCGTTGCGCATCTCCCTCTCTGCTGTGGCGCCCGTTTCCAGCCGATCCAGTGGATAGTGTTTAGAGCAGGTTGCGAAAATTGCTTTCACCTTGAGGTAGTTGAGGGCCGTTTTACCACAAGCGCCTCTGCAGTTACTTCCGAACTTCTCCTCTGTGGTAAATAACTTGTTGGCTAACCGAGCCGCAAGGTTCCTGCGTGACTTACACGCCGCAAGGCATTGGACCACATCCTCTTGAGCAATCAAAAACTCGCCTCCGCCAACACTTCTGTTGGAAATATCTTGTAGTGGCGGAGACTGCATCCGTGGCGTCGCGAAATTGTCTCCGGCGACAGCCCCGATAGAAACACTTCTGCTCGAAACGTCCAGAGCTGAAGACTGCGAACTCATCCTGGTTCCAGAGCGTGCTGGCGTCGGTAAAGTCTCCTCAGCAGGACACGATTCTTCCGCCGTATATACTTCACAAACACGAAGCTTGTCAATGTCTGCCTGTAGCTGGGCCAGCCGAGTTACCAGCTGGTCATACTGAACGGTAACTTTGGCTTCCAACCGTGCAACAGCATCCACAAGGCTCTCTACCATCGTAATCAGAGCAGGCTGTCTGTCCCGATGCGGAGATTGTTGGGATTCCTCTGGGGCAGGATCTACCAACTCCAAGGTCAATGGCTCGTCCTCTCCAGCAGCAACTCTTGTGGCTTGCTGTGGCACGTCAAAACCGCTGCCATCATCTACTACCTCCGCGTTATAGGTCTTCTTAGATTTCCCCCACACTACCGAAACTTTTTCTCCGATAGCAATCGTTCCGCTTTTGATGGCAGATCTCTTTACCAATGATGTGGCTCCCTTCGATCTTCCCTCCGTCCATTTCACGACAACCTTCTCCATTCTGGAATACTGGAACACTCGATCGATCCAAAGTAATCTACGAGAAGCTCGCGAGGCTTTTATGCAGCCGTTTCAATCCACAAGACCAAGGAGCCAATATGATTGGTTGTGTATTGATTCACGGTATCTAACACATTGAGCGGACCGCGTTGTAGACAATAATACAACTTGATTGGTTGTTCATTGGTAGACAATATCCACGCGTACTCGAAATAAATTGACATCCATTCTATCACAATTAATGTGCGATTGAAGCTGATGGTGATGCCTTTAAGTGACTTTCAAAGACGAAGAATCATTTCCCTGTGGACCCAAAGCGATGGCAAAAGGAAACTGACTGCAATCAAGAAACTACTGGCCCTGGAAGGAACGATTACAACCCACCAAACGATCAGGAACACTATTACCAGATGGCAGGAAACCGGGTCCATCAAAGACCGCCCACGAATTGGTCACGCAAAGACAATTTCTGAAAGCCATTATCGCCTCATCGATGAAGCAATGGCAGAGAATGATGAACGCACTGCTGCAGACTTGAAAAAGTTGCTGTCAGAGAAATTTGGGGAAGAGAATGTCACATACAGCGAGAGGACAATTGCCAGAGCACGAAATGAACTGGGCTGGACCTTCACTACTGCAAAGTACTGCCAAGCCATCCGAGATGCTAACAAGGAAAAAAGAGTGCTATGGGTGAACAAATGCCTAGAAGATGAGGAGCAATTTGGAGATGTCATCTTCACAGATGAGTGCACGGTGCAGCTTGAGTGCCACAGACGAAAGTCATTTCGGAAGAAGAACGCTCCTAGAAAATTGAAATACCGTCACAAGCATCCTCCCAAAGTTCATGTATGGGCAGGAATTTCAAAGAGAGGAGCTACCTGCCTTGTGATGTTTCAAGGGATAATGACTGCAACCAGGTACGGAGATATCCTGACAGCCTCCCTTATCCCATTTGTTCACAAGGCCTATCCTGATGGCTACAGGCTGTACCAGGACAACGATCCTAAACATACAAGCCGGTACATTCAAGCTTTTTTTGCCTGCAACAGCATCACTTGGTGGAAGAGCCCTGCCGAAAGTCCGGATTTGAACCCTATTGAGAAAGTATGGGGGTCTATGAAGAACTTCTTACGGGAGAAGCACAAGCCACGGAATACGGGTGAGCTCAAGGAAGGGATAAGAACATTTTGGAAGCAGATGACCCCCAAGATGTGCTCCAGATACATTGATCACCTACAAAAGGTTATGCCTGATGTAATCGCGGCAACTGGAGCTCCTTCTGGACACTGAACTTCTTACAAATTGCCTGTCTTGTATTTTTACTGATCTAACAACTATTTGTGCATGACCTTTCAATGCTTAACCAAATATTGCGCTAGTTTATATCAAATACTGCGCTTGTTTATAACAAACATCAAGATAACCGCAAGCTAGCACGTACGTATATATATACGCAGTGATTTTGCGAATGACAAAATGGCTGACCAGTGGAGAGAGCCCCTCAGTGGTAGGGTGACTGCAAGGATACTGCTTCAGCAGCCAATACCCGTCTTCGATCGAGTGCGTAAGCTTTCGCGCTCATCCGCGGATTCCGCATTGTATAGATCCGCGGAGCGTCCGCGCATTGCCGCGCTGACAATCCGCGTATTGCCGCACGGGCGTCCGCGTATTGCCGCGCGGCAGCCCTCGGAAAACCGACGCAGCGTGTCTGCGGAAAAAGGTAAGTTTTCCGTGTCAGGTACCGTACTTCATATAAGTACAAAGGTACTTTTTCGAACTTAATTACACATAAGTCAAACAAGTGAAGGCATGCAGTTAATCCTAGTTGGAATCACACCATAGCTGATGCTGACTTCTGTAGTCCCCAAAACTGCTGCTGAATTGCTTTGGACTGCGATGGAAAGACGTTGCAGGAGGTACTGTCTGCTGTGAGGTTTTCCTGTAGACTGGTGAATGTGCTGCTCAAGCTCCGACATATAAACTGCGTTTACACAAGCACTTTTAAGCACACTTCTAAGTGCGCTTATACTTGAGAGCGCTTAAGTGTACATGTGTAACAATCTAAGCACGTTCAGGAGCGAGCTTACATAACCTGGTCTATAGGAGGTTTGGAAGCGGATTTAATCGGTCTAGGCTGAGCACGCTCGTAGTGTAAATAGTTAAGCAAGCTTAGATTCTGCGGATGGCATCTTCGAAAGGACAAACGTGGACCCACAAAGAAATATTGGCCCTTATTTGTATCTGGTCAGACAGCGCTGTTCAGTCGCGGCTGGATGGTGCTTCGAGGACGGCTGACATCTGGGGCGATGTCGCTGGACGACTTCAAGCTGCCGGCTTCGACAGAATGTCGAAGCAGTTTAAGGACAAGATGAAAAATTTGAAGCAGTACTACAAAGATTTGAAAGATGGCCATAATAGGAATGGACACAATCGTTCCAATTGGCCTTACTACGACCTAATGGATGATGTTCTTGGGGACAGGCCATCCACTAGACCTAGGAACGTAATAGACACAATGCACTCCACACCACCTTCCATGTCCTCCTCAGTACCAGACTCACCATCTCAAGACGACAGTGTAACTGGTGAACATGCGAGCCCTGACCTTTTCGAGAGCACACTCTCCCAACCAACCACACCCCAGTCCCTTGACACTGACACTTCGACGGGCTTCTCTGCTATGGCGCTCCGTCGACGGCGTTTCGGCGAAAGCGCTCTGACACCAGTGTTTTATCGAAAGCACTTCTAATGTCAGCTTTGTTGATGACAGAGAGTTGGGCAACAGAAGTAAGTCTTTAATGTAGTGCCTCAGGGACAAACAACATTCTTGGTACACAGTACATAGTGAAAAATTAGCAGTAGCAATTTCGTCATGGCGCACGTTCAACGCCGTTTTTTTTGCGAGGCGTCTACGCAAGAGCTGGAAGTGGAAGTAAAAACGGCGATTATATATTGATGTCAAAGAAGAAATGCCAGTAGTGGACCAGAGGGAGGAAGCAACACTAACTTCGTCTGGGGCAGACTAGACCAGCCACCTCTTAACCAGCCTCTAGAAGCAAGTGACCTCGTCTCAATGCTTTGGAAAAGGCACTGAGTGGGGTGACTGAAAGGTTTTTAGAACATCAAGAGGAAGCCGAAGCTTGAGTAATGCAAGCAATTGATGACAGGCAGAAGAGGGAGATGGAATTGCTGGAGAAGGTGCGCAAGGATGATAGGGACCATGAACTCAGACTGGTGCAAATTTTAGGCCAAATGATGTTTGCCCAGCTGTCACTCCCGCCATCGCTGTATTATCCGCCGCCTGTAGTACCTCAACCACTGCCAGATGCACACGCAAGCACTTACAATTCAATCAATAACTAGAACACCTATCCTACAACTACTTATTAACTGACTACTTACGAGTTACAATAGCATGCTGTTACATATACATAACAGCAGTTGCATGTAGCCTTCTTAGGAGTTGATATAATTACAGAGAGCAGTTCTTATGCTCTCTGTATTTGAGTTGGTCAATGTGTTTTGAGTAGGGTCCGAAGCATTTACACCTGATGCAATGTCTTCCATCCACGTCTCATCAAATTGCTCCTTGTGTACTTCACAGATTGTGAAGTACACAGCATGCCGAGATGATGGTTGGGACATCTTCTGTAGTTGCATCATTTCTATTCAGGAGGCAACGCCAGCGACCCTTAATACGTCCAAAGGCATTCTCCACCACCATTCTTGTTCTGCTCAATCTATAGTTAAAATTCTTTGTTACAACTGATAAATTACCATGCAGTACATAAGGCTTTTTCAAATAACTCTGAGTTAGTAAATACACGAGCATTGTGTACCCTCCCTGGCCATCCAACATCAATGTTCCAAAAACGATACTCATGGTCTACTACAGCTTGTAGGATGATCAAGTGGAACCCTCGTCGACAACCCATTATGTGATGCTCTCTCGCACCCTGGATCTTTCGCAGGCACAGGGCATGGAAGTGAGCAGCGCGCAAACAAAAAATAAGTAGCAGAACGTAGATAACAATTCGGTGATAGTCCAGTTTCCTCCAAGAGCGACGAAAACGCGATCAAAATGCATATAATACTTCCTCAAAATGTTTCGTGTAAATGCACCTGGATATAAGTGCGTTTAATCTAATCGTACTTAGGAGTGCGCTCAAATGGTTGTGTAAACGCGGCTAAAGTCCAGTATTCCAATATTGCTTGACCAAGCACACGGAATGTCTCTACAGCAAAGAGCACAAAGTGACGGCTAGACTTTAGGGCTGTGAACTTGGTGCACTTCCAATGCTCCACATGCGAAAGCATGCGGCATTAAAAGCGACCTCTCCGTGAACAATGATGTCATCCAGACAGGGTGCAATCAGTAAACCTTTCTTTGCAGCACGGACTGGGTGCTGAAAGTCCATCTTGCCTAGTCTCGTGTAGCCAGACCGCTTGCGCCTGGTGAAAGCCATCTGGATATACGTACGAGACTAGCTATGTCTTGCCAAGGAGGCAGAAAGAAACGCAGCATATGACACTGATATAAACATTTCTTCAGTTGTAGTGCATTGTGTAACGGTATAAAGTGAGATTCGTCTGTTAAAAGTCAAACAATTGCATGAATCACCACAATTATTACGATCACTGCATTTCACGATCACAGCATTGGATAGTAGCTACAGTACTAAACTTCTTACCTATAAAGCATGGTGTGCTGCATAGAGTGGATCTAAATAAATAGTAGAATGATGCATACAATAATGTGTCATCTTTGCACTATGGGATACATTTGAAGAGACATATTGTCTACTGTCAGACATTCACAAGTCCAAAGAAAGTCCACAAGGTGATGAACATCAAAGACGTTTTCTTGGAGAGTTAGAGTAAACATTTGCACTAGATTGGACAATGATTGGACACATAAATAAGAGCCCTGTTTGAAGCAATGCATTATAAACAAACAATGCGTTATACACTTCCAAATAAGGCACAGTCATTGCTCTTGATCTAACAATCCAAGCTGCGACAAACAGAGTTATACGGTTGTGTGAACACTAAAATGCAAGCAAAATGGCTGCCAATGCTACGTGGCATGAAAGAAAGTACAGTTATCTACTTATTTAGCCTTCATATGGAAGATTTCAATGCAAGGTACAAGGCACAGGTGGATATAGTCAGCTCCAGCTCACCTGACGCCTTGCATGCATACACTCCTGGTGCTATCTAAGGGCTGCTACTCTCTCCAATGATGCCTTGATCTAGCATCTTTTCCAGTTGCTTCTGTGCTTCCTCTCAGTAGTGGGCTGAAATTTGTCTAGGTAGCACCCTGACTGGATTTCCTGCGCTAGGAATAAAGTGACAGGTGACCTTTGTTGCACCTGGCTTTGTTTGGAACAGGTCCTGATAATGTTCCAGAATGGCCGAGAAATCTGATCCAGCACATCCACACTGGACGTCTTCCAAAACAGGGACTGCACAATCATCCACTGTATCAACGGGTCTCCACCAATGGAGTGATCAAACAAGACCACACTATGATGTTGTCACAAGCTTCAGATGCCTTGCACTGTTTACACACTCAAAATCCTTGATTCCTGTCATCTGCTCCTGCACCAGTGACACCGAGGAGCCTGAGTCCAGCATCACCTCTGCTTTAACAACTCCCCCACACAGAGGCTTTCTTTGACTTGGTGGTTGCCACTGTGACTACCCGTGGTGGCAACTCACTGCAGAGGCTGAGGGTCCCTGCTGCCCCTGACAGGTGCCCCTTGGCCGCTTCCGTACTGACACTCCCTGGCCATGCGCCCTTGCTGGTTGCATATAAGGCAACGACGACCACTTTGGCAGTGGTAGGGACCAAGCAACCTTAAAAGCACTATGCAACTGTGGTGTGTGAACGTGTTGGCCCTGTGAACATGTGTATTGTATGTTGTAACCTTATGATTTTGTGTAGGGTTGATCTGCGTTATACACTGTTAGTCGCAGTAAACATGTTATGTGCTAGTGCCTGACCATAAACTTGTCATGACTGGTTTTATTCCTTTCTGTATATAAGGCTGATCTTTGTACGGTAAATGCTAAGAAAAGCTATTGTTTGAGTCATACGAACAGTTGCTGTACTCCGGAGTTTGCATATGATAAACTGTCATGCAACCAACACCAACAGCACATGCACATAACTTACCACTAGCACAGACAACAACCACACAATGTAAGTTGCCTGAGTGCCATTGCAATATTACACCAGTGGCTGAATGAAAAAGCATCACAGAGCAAGTTGCAGGCGGTGACAACCGCCACCCATACATCCTTAGTCATGAAGGAGCACTTTTTTAAGACAGTGAATCTTCAGCAAGCAATTGTTGCTTCACGGTGTCCGTGGAGTGCCTGCCAGATACTACTGAAGGCTATACCGCTTGACATTGACAAAAATGGCAATTGCATCCATGTACGTAACTTGCTAAGGCAGCTAGCTACATTACTATAAACAAACAGCTAATTAATATTACTACATAAAAAAGATCTGCTACAGTGCTCCCATGGCGGCATTTCCCTGATGGCGTTTGGTGACGACTATAATGATTACTATAAATTTCACAACACAGCCAACCAGGTCATGCTTACACAGCCTGAATCTAGGTATGCCTTCAGTTTCTGTGCAATGGGCTGCATCTGTATGTCAATGGTCATATAGACGATTGGGTATTCTTGTAAGTACATACTATACTCCAATGTAGTCAAAATGTGCATTAGAGAGGACCTTTGCAATGATGCGTAGCCCACATGTCTAGCTAGTAGCTAAATTACTAATAATTGTACACATGTAACACAGCAGACTAGTAACAATGATGTGCAGAGTTCCTGTCAGTATATACAGCAGGGCACATTGTTGCTGGTTAGGTCTCAGTGCTTTCATTGTTAACATAAAAGTGAGATCATCAGGAAGGTACATACCACCATAGCAAGCACCCTGAAAGTTTGACTTTAGCCAGACCATAGCACAACTTCCAGAACCTCACTAAAAGCTGGCCAATTTGCACACATTTCCTGACTTAGGAAGTCTGCCAATGCACCTTGAGTCAACAAAGGTGGGTGGGTTACATTTTGTATAATTAGGTTTATCGCATGATGACCTCATACGTCAAAGCCCCACCTAATGCAGTGCTTTTCTGTACTGCAGCACTAGGTCTGCAGTAACCTGTTAAGTCCCCTAACATTATCACCTCAGTGTGTCAACTAACACCAACTTGTTGCAACTTGACTTGTTAGATCAAAGGCAGCAACTGTGCGTTAGTATTGATAACGCACAGTTGCCTTATTTGGAAGCATATCACGCATTGGTTGTTTTATAACACACTGCTTCAAATGGGACTCTTCTTTATGTGTCCAATCATCGTCCAACCTAATGCAAACGTTAATTCTAACACTCCAAGAAAACATCTTTGATGTTCATCACTTTGTGGACTTTCCTGTGAATGTCTGACTGTAGACAATATGTCTGTTGAAATGTATCCCATAGTGCAAGCATGAAAGATATTCATGCATGCATCATTCTACTATTAATCTTGATGCACTCCATGCAGCACATCACTGCTTTATAGTAAGACGTTTCCAGCTACTGTAGCTACTGTAGAATGTCCAGGTGATTGTAATAATTTGGCAATTCATACAACTGTTGGAATTTTATTAGTCAAATCTCACTTTATACCATTATACAGTGCACTAAAACTGAAGAAATGTTTTTATCAGTGTTAGAAAAAGCAATTTTTCAAAATTCTTTCTTCTTGTGCTGCCTTTCTTTCTGCCTCCTAGGTAAGATATAGCTCGTGTGTCCAGACGGCTTTCGCCAGGTGCAAGTGGTCTGGCTACGCGAGACTAGGCAAGATGGACTTTCAGCGCCTAGAAAAGATCATTGTTCACAGAGAAGTCACTTTTCATGCCATATGTTTTCGCATTTCGCGTGTTCTTTCCAAAGAGAATAGCGCTCACTGATATCCATAGAAACGTCGGTCTCGTTAGTTCGGTAATGATTTGACAGAGGAGTTCAAACTGCAACAAGCTGGTTATCACATGGCCTCTCGAGCGCTTAGCTAGTTTATCGCCCTTGGACGCTTCGCTTTGTGTGATAAATTACCCAGTGCCCTCATACCCATGTGATAACTAGTACGTATGAAATAGCACAGAGGTCATGTAAATTAATTACGCAGCAGAGAGGGTCTGCAGATACTGACAGGGATTTTTGATTCGCAAAGTGCCAGTTCCTCTCCCTTCCCCATTCCTCAAAAACACACACACGCTCGTGTACCTGTACAGGTATTCTTTGGAACAAATCCTCAATACAAATCTTTAAACTCGTATCATCATCAAAATGAAATCGCTCCATACAAGGAGGGTGTTGAGCATTGAATGGGTGACATAATTGCAAGTGGAGCTACAAGTGCCCATAGTATGAATCAAACAAACAACTGGGTGCTACACTGCAGAACCAAACTGGCTACAGTATCTGTTTTTGTGCACTGAATCAAATCAGGGTATTGATGAGGATAATTACAATGGAAACCTTAAACAATCAGGAATGCCAGCACACATGCACAGCATGTATCTTCCATAAGGCATTACAGTCCTGGAGCGTATTTGTCATCACAATATAAGGATTGTCATGTTCACATATGTTCATACACACAGATATTTGCGACAAACTGAATCATCATGTTCAGTCCTTTTAACTAACAGATACTTCAATTCAAAATGAAACATCATTAAAAGTGTATACACTGATTGTACACAATTAGCAAACACTTGGTCATCCACATGTACTAGCAGTAACAGCCCACTTCGAAATACTTTAATACAAACCTCTACATACCAACCAACTTAACTATTCCCTCAAGACATCGACTACCCTCATGCCATACCATATACAGTATTTCATGATTATCTATTGCAATCAGCTTACTTTCAGTTTGAGGTATGGCTGAGTCACTTCATCATGTAATGATGCAGTTTACAAGATAGGGAAATATATTGCTGCTGTGTCTTACCTCATTATGACTCTGTAAACAGGATCATATGGTCCTCCGCTGTCCAGACTCATAGACATCAACAATGGATCGCCACAGGAAGTTTTACCGATGTAGTTCTGATGCTCCTGTACGGGACACATGCAGAGTGTTGGTGCGCATACTATGTATTGCTAGATGATACACAATGACCGCAAACCTTGTCCTTGAAGTATCGTGCAAACTGGAATGGTGTCACATCAGTGGATACAGAAATATGCTCTGTAGCAATATCTTGGGCTGACCAGTGACCAAACTGATCACAAGCAGTCTCATAGCCCTCTCCTTCACACCAAAATCCCTTATCGTTGGGTGAAAGCACCACCATGGGCAAAAGTTGAAGCATATTTGGCAAGTGAACTGACTCCCTGGCTTTCGCCAGAACCTGCAAGGACACATAATGCATACGTATCACATGAATTCATAACGTGCTCACTACATGTCTGCACTGACTTCCTAGTTTAACCACACCTCTACCATAAGGATGGTGGTAATTCATAAACATACGATTGGGTGCTTGCATGCTGGTAAAATTACTGGGATACTAAATCTAAAGTTCCATTGCATAACACTCACTGACAAAGTTAAAATGAACAAGCATTTCAAGCACAAAAAACTCATGGGGTGTCTACGCTCCTAAACTCGAAATAATTATTTGCAGGCCAATGGTTATGTACAGCCTCTGACCTGTGATAACTATTAAGCCATTAGGCATATATTACAAACCAAGACAGCTATGCACCAGATATCATTTACAATTGCAGTGAGTCTGCACTGCTATTTACGTGGGAAAGTGTGCTGAGCACCTCTGTTAGCAACTTTCGTTCATTGGGTACACGGCAAAATAGTAACAAAGACAGACTATTTTGAACCAGTTGAACCACAGCCTCTGGCTCAGAAATTTCATTATCAGAGCTGTTCTTGTTCCAATTTCTTATAGAAACCATTTTGTGTAGGATTTGCAGTGGCTTAGTATTACGAGGAAATCTTCTTAAATACTTCCTATTTGGTTATTGAATGTGCAAGTGAAGACTAAGTTATTATGAAAGCTTAATAAATACAAGGAACCTTGAGTGCCGCTATTTTGTGACATATATGCGGATACATCAAGTAGAAATGTTAGTTAGGTAAATGTGCTTGTGGGAAAATAATTTTGGATGATTTTGGACAGCACATACATGGAATAAATCTATGATGAAGTTTGAAACTGATAATTATTAAATGTCAATTAATCAATTATCAAAGTTTGCTACAATGAATCACGTGTAAATGAATATAGAACTGATGCAACTGGAAAATATGGATAGCAACTGAAAAAAAGTATCAAAGGGAACACCACATTAGCTTCTGCGTACCCTTAGTTACTTACTTTGCTGGATGGGGGACTCCATACAGCATCCAAACACTAACACATACTGCATATATAATTAGTGCACATTATGCAATGCAGTATTTGTCATGATACATGGGGAGCCAAGCATCTTTCCCCAATGAATGTCATGGATTCTTGATATTATAAAGAGCTCCCGTTGACAGTGGACGTCGTTGTCTGCTACATAAGATGTGACAACTGTACCTGGCCAATTAAGAGTTGTAAGAAATACTACCAGTGGCACAGAGCAAATAAGGATTTCATGCTAACAGTTGAGGAGCTTACTGAGTTTAACAGGCAGGAAAGAGGGTGCATACATGGAAGATGGCCAGGACTGAAGTACCCCACTTGCTGCAACCAACTTGTTGAGTCAACTACTACTGTATACAAGCACTAAATAGCCATTTAGGATAATTGTACGCTAGATAGCTAACAATTCAATGCAACCTATGAAAAGCATTTTTAGCCAACTTTACAAAGCAAATCTCAGCTACATTGATACCATGGATTTGACATTAGCTAGCTATAGCTGTGCTATAGGTAGGACTACGCAGACCTTGCACAGTCCGTAGGTCGGTTACACAGACCAAACAATGCAAATCCTAAATGAACCATAGCTATTGCTGTTTTAGTTGCAAACCTTTCCATCGGAATTCACAAGACCAAACAGTGCAATCCATGATTGGAACAGTCCTATGTCATATCAAACACTATGTTGCACTAGCCTGAACACTGAAACAGAAATTCAGATGTTTTAACCACCTATCGCTGCCTTCATCAGTGAAGCCATTCGCTGACGAAGGCAGCTGTAGGTTGCCAAAACGTCTGAATTTATGTTACAGTGTTCTGGCTAGTTCAACAGATTGATGAATATGAGCCTACCTAGTCCTAAGTCCTGAACAAAGTGCTTTACTGGTTGGGTCATGAGACACTATAACACTATTACCACTGAATAGAAGCAACAGGCCACAGCTGCGACTTGTAGGTAGCCATTTTGACAGACAATGACAAACAGGCACATATACTAAAAGCAGAATTGCAATCCTGAAGCGTTACAGAAATGGATCAATAGTCTACCTAGTCCTAAGTTCTAAGTCCTAAACAAGGTGCTTTACTGGTTTGGGTCACAAGACGCTATGACACTATTAGCATTGAACTGTAGCAACAGACCACGGCTGTGTATCATAGGTAGCCATTTTGATAGATGACAACAAATAAGCAAATACAATAAGGTCTAATTGCAATCTTGAAGCATTACTGACATATAAATGTACATATGACGCTACACAGACAAGCTGCCACGTACCGCTAAGGGGTATGGGCAGCAATATGGAGCATAACCTGAGTACGATCACATTTTTAGACCCTAGCTGGTTGGCTTTCCAAATCACACCTCAGAACCCCCATCCTATACCACAACACTTGCACACAGCACTGACCTCCATCACATGTACTGTACAGCACTACCACACAGTGTCGTGAGTGTGGACACACACACACACACAAACACACAAACACACACACATACACAGTATACATACCACCACCACACAGTACAAGTACAAGTTGTAAAGAACACCAATGTGTTTGTGCACATTAGGCCGTAAATGGGCCAGTTGGCATAGAAAAACACCACCAGTGCAAGTTACAGGTGATGACCACCACGAGTGCAAGTGAAGTATTTGCACTAGCTGACGACAGTAAAAACACAACCAGCACAAATTGCAAGTGATGACCACCATGATTGCAAGTTATGTATTTGCACTATTGATGACTGGAAAAACACCACCAGTGCAAGTTGCAGGTGGTGACTACCACAAGTGCAAGTGAAGTACTTACGCTAGTTGATGACAGAGAACGAACTACCAGCACAAGTTGCACGTGATGACCACCATGAGTGTAAGTTATGTATTAGCACTAGTTGACGACTGGAAAAAACACAACCAACGCAAGTTGCAGAAGGTCAACACCATCTTGGGCGAGGGTAGGAGCAGGATGCAGCAACCAATTGCAGGTAGCACAAGGGCACGTTCTGGTGTTCTGGAGTTCTGTGTCTCAAAAGCAAGGACCAAGCACTTTCACCATTGCAGTCACAGTTGGTGTGCAGACTAGAACAGTAATGTAACAGACAATATACAGTCACAAATACAGAGATATAGAGGATGCACCAACGTTAAATGTACTCATTGCACTATGATCACACTCGAAAAGAAGTTGCAGGCTAGGACCACCAGCCACTTCTGTTTCGCTGTATAAACTTCACAACCATTGTACTGTCTCCCAGTACGACCGCTTTGGCAGCTGCAGCCCTTGTAGCCTTCGCAATGTCTACGAGTGCTATAGACGTGCCAAAACTGGCCAATACCTTGCTGGAAGTTAGCGGAGACGATCAACAGGCCCTTCTAGAGGTTATCGCTGACTACATCATCTCACCTGACGATGGCAGAAACTCCAACAGTGACAAGAAAGTCAAAACAGTCAAAACAAAAATAACTGCATGATGGGGTACCTGCTATGGCACATGATCACAAACAGGCACACCACCATTACACTCCTGTTGGCCATACGAATTTGCCCAGATCATGCTTTAGATTATTCAAACGCAGCTACAGAAGAATAAAAGTGGAAAACCTGCTTGCAATAGCCCAAGTCATCAACACATCAGCAAACTATAATTTTCTCAGCTAGTAGTGTGTGAAGATGAAAGCACCATTGCTCCCACATATGACTGCACAGACAGATTTCTTTCACCGCGGATGAAGAGGATAAGTGGCATAAAGTAGCTACACCACTTCTGTGTGTCATCTTCGCCTCCAGGGCTTGTCTTTGCTAAGCAATGGACTGACTTGCCAGAAATCACATTCAAGCTGAGCCATGGACACCGGCTGTAGATGAGTTGCCAGCAGTTGTACCACTACGTGCTAAGCAATGAACGGCAGTGGCATTTGTATGATTCAATATGCCAGTTTTGCTCGGACAATGACAAGGACATCGTTTGCCCACTCCCTTCTATCTTAAAACCTTGAGCCATCACTGGAACCAGATGACCCAGCTTCTCCACCACCTAAGCGGTGCAAGCGGACATGTGGGATATGCAATCAGGAAAGTCATCATGACCGTTGACCATGTCCTGAAACTTAGTTCTACAGACTTACTTCACATCAATTCAAAGACGGATACTTTTCAGTCATCTTTGTATACACACACGCATGCACACACACACACTCGCAAGCACCCACACACATTGAAGTAAACCAAGCACAATCAGATTCCCTTGATTGCTTACTGATCGCCACATCACTGCATAGATTCTTCTCCATTGTCAATCACAGCTTTTATACTGGAGTACGTCATGTCTCTGTCTGCACTAACGGGAGTCTGTGCTAAAGTTATACCTGGGTCAGGAGCCCACTTCAGTGTGCCAACTATACTGACTTGGCCATCCACAAGAATCCGATGTAGCACAATTGTTAGTGTCGCAAAGATCTGCAAGTGAAAACTAAACTCGGCTTGATCTGGAGTAAGATTAGTCTGGACTAAATTAGGATTGGGTGCCATGTAGAAAGGGTCTCAGTGATCTTGTCTCTTTGGTGCTCATCGTAATCTAGCTATCATCAGTGAACAGCGGCCATATAAAGCATTCCAGAGCAAACACAAGGCGTCTGATGTCGTATGACTGTGTCTATTGTGTCATATGACTTTGGCGATGAGTTGTGCACATTTTTTCTACTGGCCAAACTAAATCGACGGGACCGACCCAGATCAAAACTACCTCTAATCAATGTACATTCAAGAAGAATGCATCAAATCTGGATTGGATCTGGATTGACAGCCCAGTGTGAATGCATCTTAGATTTCAATGTATCACTCTGAAGTCGTGGCGCATGTCTCTACACCCTGAAGACGTACATGGCATGCAGAATGTGCACGACAATAAATCCCATCAGTTTGACTAGGGTTAGGCGTGCCATCCTGGAAGCCGACCCTGCTGACTTGAGGAAGTGGCAGCAGGAGGACCCTAGCCTGGAGACGGTCCGGCAGTTGACCACAGATCAGGCAGGGGGACCACAGTATCATGTACTGGGAGGGACTGCTTCATTGTCTGTGGAGGCCAGAAGGGACAAGCCCTGGGCATGTCAGGATTGTGAGCAGTTGGTGTGTTGTGCTGAGGCTTGCTCATGACATCCCACTTGCAGGGCATCTCGGCATCAAGAAGACCAGGGAGCGTGTCCTTCAGCGCTATTACTGGCCAGGAATCTCTGACGTAGCCACCTATTGCCGCACCTCTGAAGTGTGCCAGCGCAGCCAATCCCAGTGTCCTACCAAGGCGAAGATTATGACCATGCCCCTCATCAGCAAAACCTTCCAACGAATCGCAATGGATTCGTTGTGCCCCTCCCACATACTCAAACCATCATTCAGCATGAAATTCATGTGTGAGACACTGCACCCATCCACCAGAGGCCCTACAGGATCCCCTACTCTCATCAGGAGGCAGTGAAAAACGAGTTGGATGAGATGTTAGCCTCAGGAGTGATCCGACCCTCCACTAGCCCGTAGTTCTGGTTGAAAAGAAGGATGGAGGGTTGCGTTTCTGTGTAGACTTTCGCAAAACTCAACCAAGTAGGTTCAACGCCTACCCCATGCCCCTCATGGAAGAGGTCTTTGAGGATGTTGGTTCCACAGCAGTCCTGACCACTCTTGATTTGGCCAGTGGCTACTGGCAGATCCCAATGGCTCCAGAATCCCGGGATAAAACCGCCTCCACCACACCATTTGGCCTGTTTGAATTTGAGGTCATGCCCTTTGGCCTTCACAGTGCCCCAGCGACATTCTAGAGGATGATTAACCCCATGTGCTCCGAGACTGCCAGCAGTTCTCCTGTGCCTACCTTAATGATGTGGCAATTTTCAGCAAGAACTGGGAGGAGCATTGTACTCACCTCCGACAGGTTTTTGGGCGTCTGGAGGCTGCTGGACTGACCGTCAAGCTTCGCAAGTGCCGCTTTGGGGGAACACAGGTTCCATACCTGGGCCATGTGGTTGGTGGAGGGAGTCATCAGCCAGACCCGAACAAGGTGCTCGCTGCTAAAGAGTATCCCCAAACGGTGACCAAGACTGATGTTTGAGCCTTCTTAGGCCTATCGTAGGGTCATTGCCAACTTCACCACAGTTGCGGCACCTCTGACTGATCTCACACAAAAGGGCCAACCACACCAGGTGGACTGGGAAGACAAGCAGGAGGTCGCATTCCAGCAGCTTAAGCACCTCATCACAAGCACTCCACTACTATGGGTAGCTGATCCTACAAAGCCCTACATCCTTCAGACAGATGCTTCTGACCGTGGCCTTGGAGCTGTCCTCAGCCAGGAGGATGAGCAGGGAGAAGAGCATCCCGTTGCATTTGCCAGTCTCAAACTCTTGCCCTGTGAGATGAGGAGCTCAATGATTGAGAAAGAGTGCCTGACAATGGTGTGGGCTCTTTAGTTCTTCCACGTATACCTGTATGGACAATCTTTCACCACCGAGACAGACCATCAGCCACTCACCTGGCTACAGAGGATGAAGAATACGAACCCCAGAATCACTAGATGGGCCGTTGCCATTCAACCGTACTGTTTCACTGTGGCCCATCGCAAGGGGACAGCCAACAGCAACGCCAATGGGCTGTCACATGGAGCCCTCCCCATTGATCGAGGGGATGATAGCCCAGCTGTTCTAGCAAACCCCTGACTCTCATCGTGAGGGGGGTGGACTGTAGTGTATTGATATTGACCTTTCTGTGTAGACTTAGATCATAGTGCAGGGGCGGATTTAGGGGGGGGTCCAGGGGGTCATGTGACCCCCCTTGGCCTAGACCCTAAGATTTTTTTTCTATATATAACAGCAGAAACAGCATTAAAGAGAGATTAGAGCATAGATAAAGTTATGAATCAACTATGACATAGTCAGCCTAACCTTAAACCTGCCCGCTGTGATTAAATAGTAATCCAATACGCCAAAATTAGTACTAGTTGCTGGCAGCCATTTTTATGACGTCGCCTGCATTATGCAATAAATTAAAGATGGCTGCTCTGGTTGGTAATCTACTGTGAACGGAATCGTTGTAGAGCAAGAGAGACAAAGATAGGAAGATGTCAAAACGAACGAAACGAAGTGAGAAGCTAAGAGGACTTCATGCACTTCCTGGACTGTACAAGCACACACACAAGCACGTGATGTAGCTATACAGATAGCCAAATAAGTAATGAGTTCAGATAAATATAATAAAATAAGTTGAGTTGATTATAAATTCAATATTGCATTCTCCTTGGAATTCAAACGATGATCTGTATGTCTTTGTGCGAGGTTGTGGAAGGGTATACTCACTTGTTTGTTATAGTATTAGAAATGTATGCTAATGCGAAAATGCCATAGCTATAGTGTAACTGCATGCTTATTTACACTTGAGGTGGTAATAGTAAATGAGCAGTGAAAAATTACCTTGTGACCCCCCCCCTTACAAAATCCTGGATCCGCCCCTGTAGTGCCTAGTAAGTGATTGTATTTGAGTGACTCTGTATGTGCATGCTGACTGTCTGACTGTAGACCAGTGTCAACTGGTCCTTTTCAGTTTGTTCGCTATCTGTATGCACATGCTAGTAGCCTTTACTTTATTATGATCGGTTATAACTAGTTTTTCAGTTGTGGTCCTGCTTTAGTTGCGGAACTGTTGTATGTGCTGCTGTTATTGTTATTCATCTGTTGTCTATTTTGCAGCATGAATGCTCGAGAGGCCAGCAAACTGGGCCGATTCGTGACAGAATGTTAAAAAAGTGTGGAAACAAGTGGTGGCATCTCAGTACTTTGACTCACTGCATATCCTTGAGGATCAGCATTCTTAAATGCCTTGCAAAGTGGTCCAAAGTGTGGTGTGAACTCGTAGTAGTGAACTACTTAGCAGTGCATGACCTTTAGGCTTATCTATTATGCATGATCATCTGGTTATTATCTATTGCATGAACCAGTGCTTATAGCAGTGCATGCTTCTACTAATGAGAGTTGTGTATTCTTGATTTGAGTAATAATCTTGGGTACAAGTGACAGACACGGATGTGATAGCGACAACGCCACATGGTGTCAGAAGTGGTTGGATCGATCTGAGCAACACGGATGGCCAGTGTTACACTGTAACCCGCTGCAAAGTTTAACTTCAGCAACCCAGACGAATGGCCGAAGTGGAGAAAGTGCTTCGAGCAGTTCCGCATCGTGTCAAGAATGGCTAATACCTTGCTATACTGACTCAGCGAGGAAGCAGAAGACATCTTCACATCTACTAGCATAAGCAGAGCCGACAGAGGAAGGTACGCTCAATTCCTCAGCAATATAGACGGGTTCTTCAAGGTCCGAAAGAACATCATCTTAAAGCGAGCAAGGTTCAACCGTCTCCATTTGGCGGCATTGACGCTCGCGAGGCCAGCAAACCTGGCCAATTCATGACGTCACTATTGTGACATCTGATAGAGGCAACTTCTGCAGCCCAGACATGGATGACACAGAAATACTGGAGGAAAATCAAGTAGCTGAGGGAAATGCTACCAGGATATATGAGAAAAAGTATGTGCTACTAACACCTAAACAGCATTTATCACAAGACTAGAACTAGTACAGATATATAACTCATGTCCACAGTTGTACTGTGAGAACCACACCTCCTGCAAGCTTTGGCTACCATATCAACACTCCACAACTACATAACAATTTTGGATCACAACAGTGCACCATTACAAGCACTGAACACTCACTTTATCCTCTCTTACAGAAAATCAACACCAAATGTTGTATACACTACATTAACACATACACACATATACACCTGAGTAAAGGGATATACCGTATGGCGCCAAAATTTCAAGGAGCACAATTTTCGCGGATTGGCCTTCCCAAACTTTTCGCAGAAATAATTTTCATGGATAGACAGTACAGTGACCTTTTGCAGTGTTAGTAGGTGGTAGGTGTAGCTACGTGTACAACCCAAGCGACTCTTACGCGGTGGCTGTGAAGAATGACGCCGGTACCATTGTCGGCCACATACCTAGAACGACTATCAGCGTACTGCTCTCTGCGTCTAGGCGGCACAATTGTGTTCGAACTCACAGGTAGCAGGTGAGCGTCAGTGGATCTACCTTTAATTGCAGGATGCACTGCACCACTGAATTAGCGAAAAAGATCGCGAATGATGGTATGTCTTTAGCAAGCGCTCCTTGGGGGTCTGGCAGTTTCTCAACTTCACTCGCTTTGCTAAAATAGCACAAAAGAGCCATGCTACATGCGGTATGGTGTCTAGCTATGCCACGAATCATGTTAAGCTGCGAATACCGCCAAATTTTCACGGAGCGCAATTTTCGCGGTTCGGAGCTCATCTGCAAAGAAACACAAATATCTAGCTCCTCAAAATTTGGCGCCATACAGGAATAGGTGAAAGCAGTCAACCACAACAGAGACACACAAGTCTAAGACTACAGACCATTCTTATGGAAATACGCAAGCATATCATCCTGCTCAATATAGCATTGCCAACCTCTTCCACAATGATTGCACAGTTCTTCTTTTGCATGTCCTGGTTGGAATGTTCCTGAGGTGCAGTTCCAGGAATAGTGCCAGTGACTATGCAGATATGTGATACCTTTATGCTGCAAGGCTACACTTATTATTAGTCTGTGCTAGTAGCCTAAAACCATTTAAAAGCAAAAATTGCATGCTAAGTTTAGGGCATATATCAAGCACTAAAGTTAAATTTACAGATTACAACAGTGCCATCAGAAACACAGCATGTACACAAGGTCATCATCAAGTGACATCATCATCAAGTTCTATTGTGCCACACCTTCACTTTTGCAGTTTCAAAATGACCCCCATCTTCCTCAATACATTCCAGTCTAGGGTTCAGTGTATCACAATACTGAGAAACTTCATATGCACCGTCCTAAGTGTACAGCAAATTGTAGTATGATCATCCATACCACACAGTCAACAATTTCAGAACAGCTACGGATCATCTTACATGTCAACATACTACTACAAATCTCACACAAAATAGTAGATTTGCCATACCTCCAAAATAGTCACCATATCCAGAAAACTGTGTTGGCTGGGGCTGATTGCACAGCCGAGAGGATCCTGTATATAAACATGCATCGAAAGAGGTGGTGATACTGAAATTTCACTTGTTGAGCAATAGACAACTGATGATAAATACTTAATAGTAGGACTTTCGACCCAAAGGTCTTTGTGTCAATTGCTTAATGGTCAGGACTGTGCAAACAAAGAAAGTGATTTGATAGATTAACGTACAGAAACAAAGTAACACTTAGGTTGATTAGTTTGATTGCCTGGCAGATACAAACTGGCACGGCATGGGCTTGGTGTGGAATGAACAAAATGATAAGAGGAGAAATAGAAAGGTTTGGGGCTTGGCACACTTAAGTACTCAACTAATATACAGTCTCAGGGTGTCTGCTGCTTGGTGATCAACCCTGTGTGCCAGGGCTGCAGTTGCTGTGACAAACTAGTCATAGTGAGGCTGAAGCCTAGTAGGACAAACCTAGGGCCAGGACATTTACTTCCATTGGTGTGAACTGCCTAGAGCTATGACTAACCACCAATCGGCTCGGGTTCAGTATGGGACAGGTAAGGATTTGGCTGGTCAGTTGTGTGATATGGGTGGCTTTAGAGAAGCTGAAAGGTTGACTTGCAAACCATTAAGGATGATTCCAGTGTTCCTACATCTAATCAGACAGGTAAGATGGTTACTGTAGTACGAGAAACACTCACAAAAATGCCTCAATCTGTACACTGGCCTGGCAATATCTTACTCGCATTGATTAATAGCTGTGGGGAAATGTCCATATTCAGGCGTGCATGGCAGGTACAGGAAACCGAACAAGAAGGACATTGATGCTGTGTCAGAAACCTGATGGAATGGTTCCATTCAATAGCTTGAGAGCAGTTTGGATGAACTGCAGATCCTTCTTCATCCTCATTAGACAAAGAACTATCACCTTCACTGACTTGATCTTCGCTGGTTTCTCTTAGGTATGTCTCATACTGATACAGTTCTATGCCTGGATGTTGCATGCTCTGTTCTGAATCAGTTTCTGAATCAGTGTTTGCGAGGTCTTCTCTGCTCGTAGAAAGATTTGCACATTCATCATAGTCAAAAGCCAAACAAGAGAGGCGGTCTTCTTTTCGTGATCGACGTCCGACATATTACTTTGATTACTATAATCGAATAACGGTCTTCTTTTACGTCTTGAACTGCCTCCCAAAATATCAGTGGCACTTTAAGTCATTTTACATCATCTGAATATATTATGCAAGGCTTATGATCACATTCACAGATTCAAGATTGGGATTATCCCTATATGTGAGGAACTTGTGGTGACTGTTCAGTGAGAGACGTATAACTGAACAGAGTAGCAATTGGACCATTGGACTCCCACTCATTATCTCACTTATGATTTTCCTTGATAACAATAACCCAACACAGCTATCAGAAACAATCAACACAAGCAAAAACAGGCAACATAAAGGCAGGAATTAGGGTGGTTGCTGGTGGGCACTGTAGCTGATTGGCAGTACACTAAAAATCCTCGGTTCAATTTCTGGTCGCTCCACCTTTCTTTCATATCTATCTTGCCTTTTTAATTGTATACAGATGGCAATGACGTGACTGAATCTCTAATCAGACCTAGTAAATTAGTTCTTGAATAATGGCAGTCCTAATCATCACTCCTAGCTGTGATCTCACTTATGATTCTCTCTGTCAACAAATCTGCATATATAGCTACAAATAGCAACAATCATAATGCATCCTCACCCACAAATAACCTGATGAATGCACATACATGAACAAAATCTTACCTCCAAAACAGATTCTACCACGCCTCCCTCGACATCATTGGCACCATCACTGCTTGAACCAGTATCCACTATCACAGGGAGTGTGTTGCCACCTTCACTGAAAAATACCAAGACAGTAATCATATGACTACAGGAGTGCATAATGAGTAAAACCAAAAGGAGTAGCAGCAAAAATTGGAGGAGAGTAATGACTGTACTAATACTTTCCTATGCTAGACATGTTACTATTTGTAGACCTCTTCTTTCCAGGGCCTATATAGCTGCACAGAAGATTAGTTTGCAGACAAAAGAGTGTATCGTCCTATGACAATAAATTCATTACATCCAACCTGCCTCTCCTCTCTGAGCGCTAACTACAATTTTCAAGACATTGCAGTTGCATACCAGATTGTCTATTATTGCAGCTGCTGTATAGCACAATCCACGAGTACCTGCTTCCTCATTTTTCAGATTATAGGTTTTCTGCTACTTACTGGAAATAACAGCATCCTTCACTTTTGTTTCGATTTGTCTCATACTTTGCTGCCATATTGGAGTTTACACAACCATGACCATGAACAATTTTGCATACACAGCCTTTCTATGGCAATTTACTTCTGCAATGACGAGTTCCACATAAGGATTACCTTGTTTCGTTCATTTTGCGATAAGCATGCACTGGTGGAGCCAGCCTTTTAAGATGCAGGTCACTAAACCGAAGTCCAATTTGCAGTAACCAGTGAGTGCCTCCTCAGGAATCTAACAAACAAAAGATGGAAGAGCCACTGAGAGCTGTTTGGGGCGCATCAGTGTGGCATACTGATGATCAATGTTGACTGACTGGCTCCTTCTATATCCACCCCAAGTAAAGCAGGTGAAGGCTAAGAGTCAAAGTATTTCTATTGATACCATAAGTGTTTTACTTGTGGTAGATGCATATTATATTAACATTAAATGAAATATCAGAAAAAAGATCAACCTTTTTCGTTATATGGAGCACATCCCCATTTAGACAAAACAGACAGGCAGTGCAAGAATGACTTTTCACTGAATGAACGATCCCCCAAAACGATTTGATGCTGAATAAAACAATCAAGAACAACTCAGTGCTGAATAGACAATCAAGGAGTCCTGGACAATTGGGTGGGGAATTAAACGCTACATAGGGTTGGAATGCTGGCAGGATACTCAAACAACTATAAAAGTAGTGGTGTCACCGGTAAACTACTCCTTTGCACTCAGGGTGCTGTTGCTCTGCTCTGCACCTCCATTGTTGCTGCTCCTTCGCATCCCTCATCTGCCGCTCCAACGAGTGCTTTTACAACTGCTCTCATTTTCATTGCTCAGACCATACCGATGCCAGTGGCTTGTACCCATTAACGCACAATAGGAATGCCTTGTCTTTTATACTTGCTGTGTATCTCTTGTCGCTTGTGAGAGAAAAAAGAAATGAATCTTCGTCAGACCAACCTTTCACATCTGCCAAATCATAGACCACACAATAGGTGTCTATATATATAACTTAACTATAAGACTCTATAAATATAATTTAACTTTGTGACCAAGTTAAATAATCACAGCTTTCAACACCATCTTTTTCCAGAAATGTTCAAAGCTAAACAGACGGAATGGACGCTCCAACCCTTTCATACACCAAATGGAATGAAACAAAGCAATAACGTTATATTGTCACATACTGTAGAAGCAGTCAGTCATACAGCATCAACATCAGTACACCACACTGATATGCCCCAAAAAGGCTGAAACAACCGTCTGTACAATCTTCTGTTTGCTGGATGACTGGAGAGGAGATCACTGGTTGCCGCAAGTAGGACTTAGGCCTGGCCACAGACAAACAGGCAGGACAAATTGGACTGGCCATAGCTGAGTTTATATTGACCTGGTCAGGTGTTAAATCCAGTGATTATCATTTGTCAGTAATCCCTCCCTAACACTTGGCACAGTATACAAATTCCTCATCTTGCCAGTGTCAAATATTGTACACGGCAAATATACAAAACATTCTTAAGAGTAACTAATGATGCATGTCCGTATCCGCGCGTGTGGACAACACAAGATTCTAACACATGATACACATTATTACTCAGTGGTCCATAGCAATCGTCATCAATGCGGTCAGACGACCGTTACTGAAGTGCATCCGAAAACATCAAACGCTGTTTCTGCAAGCACAGCTAAGTGTGTAATCATAATATTATAATAACTCAGCACAAAAACTGCTTATTGGAAGGCTGGCTGCAACTTCCAAGTCGAGTCTTGTAAAACAGGTGCACTCTCCATCCAGGCTGCAGGACAGCGACTCGGCCACATACAGATCAAAAGCGTGTAATCGGCACAACATTGATGCTTTCCTCTTCACCTTCAGAGGCACCTTAACAGAACAGGCCAATAAAATGCCCGGTTCGTGCAGCAACTAACCTGTTCATGTGGCTGTAGCACGGAGATAATCCAACAGATGAACAGTGCGTAGATTCCGCTTCTTGTTATGTGGCCTGCATCCTCCCACGTACACCTGGCCTGTATAACTCCGTCTATTTTGCGTTTTTCATGTGACGTCACACGGGATAGTCTGGCTTGCCAGCCCCTCCAGTGGTATATAAAAAAGCACCGCCCACTACCAATACAAATTTAACACTAAGCAAACGCATAGCGCACAAGACATATGCCTCGCGTGCAAATGAGTTTGCAATATGTTATATGCAGAAAAGAATGGTAGCTACTATGATGTATAGGTAATAGAATGCATATATATGCATGAAATGAAGATAATGTATGTGAGCTAACACATGTAAGTAGTGATAAAGATGTGAATGAAGGTGGACTAAATGTGTTTATGCGTTCCAGTAAATACTCGCGAAGGCTCTGCAGTGGCGCAGTACGCTCTTCAGTGGTTTCCTCTGCTCTGTGGCATTTCTTCCGCAGGCGGTCCGCAGCTAGAGGATCTGCTTTCGCCGTAGCAGGCACGCTCCCTCCCACACTCTGCTGTGCGCTAGTGCAATTCGCAGAGGCCAGCTATTCAGCAAATTTCAGGGGAGAGCGATTATATCCTAGGATACAATCACTTTCCTTTCACTATCTTCCTTATTACACATCCTAGACTTAAGTAAAAAGGGGATCGATTATGTCTTAGGATACAATCACTCCCCTTTCAGTACTAGTTTTATTACACACCATCCGAGTGAGTCCACCCTCAAACCCATACACATACAGTACATCACTTAGGGGTGCAGTGCTTGTTAACAATGCTGTACATATGTACATGGAAGCAGAGGTTTACTTGTGGTAGTCCGTTAACCCTTTCACTGGTACAGTGGGGCATCCCTCAATAAAGGGTGCCCTGAACCAAGGGCCACTTTCTAATGAGGAGACCTGGTATGTATGTATGCACTGTCCCAAATTCATATAGACTGGACTAGACCAATGTCCTTGTTAGTGTGCACATGGTCATCCTATTACTGTCTGTTGTGTGCAGTATGTCGTATGATGTACGTATGTATATACTGTTCGTACGCCACTTGTGTGTGTGCAGGGTCCTGCAAAATCCATCTCTGTTGCTCGCGAGCTCATTGAAGAAGCATTGGACCATCCAGACAAGGACGCATCCACTGCAGAATCACCTGTGAGATGTGAGGTATAACCCCTTTTGCACATACCTAAACTAGATGAAAGTGAAACACAGTGCAGGCAATAATATATACGTAATACAACCATCCTTACATAGGCAGCACTACCGTGCTGCCAGATATAAGTATATATACTGTACATTCCTGTGTGTTACACCAGTTCAGATAAAACTATATACGTAGCTCTATGTAATCCTAGTCCACACACTGTACATATCTATATACACATGTCTTCAATTACTTCACCTGTGCTCATTGGTCTAATAGCTCTCTGGTGACTTGTAGCTCATCATCTCAATGGGTAGGTAGGCTGGGTTAGCCTGCATCTTCTCTCCCTCCTCCTCCTCTTCCCTCCTTGTTGGTGGCCCCTCCATTTCTGGACCTGCTTTGACACTGTCCCCTCCCCCTGCATGGAGGGAGGCAGCAGCCCTGCTTCATAGGAGGGACTGGAACAGCCGAGGGGTGCTGCACATCTCACCACCTCTAAATTCAGCTCTGCACCTCTGCAGTCTCCTGTACACCACTGCACTGACTGCGCAGGTGGACAGTGACAGCATCAACACAAGTGACAGGAGAATTGACAACACTGTCACTGTCAGTGTGACCTGTGGACATGATGCTGCACAAGACAACCAGACAAATCATGCAATGTACAATTACACGAGTACACATTACGTTACGTTCCATGATTGTATATGTAGCAGTGCTGTATTTAGAAGTTTTTCGTAGAGCCAGAGCAATTTAAATTTATTACTCATTCGCAGTTGCAGTTGAAAATTTACCCGTGACCTTTGCCCTCTGTACATCTGCTCTGCCTCCCCTCCTCACAGCCTGCACCCCAATCCTAGGCCTTTAAGTGGTCCCAAGTTGGAGGAAGGTCAGAGTGTGGGAGGTGTCACTCTCGGGCATGTTGGGTGACATTGATGGAGCCATCTTGGGTTGAGTGAGACACAGTGAAGGAGTAGCACTTGGGGTAGCCAGCTGACCAGGTGACACTCAATGTGGTGGCAGTTACATTCACAAGTTGCATGCCAGATAGGGTAACGTCAAGAGCTCCAAAATGGAATAGTCTCTGTTAGCAAAGTTATTACACATACAGTACGTAAGGATGATAGGTCTGTCATATTATACAATTCTGTCATCATCTTTTGTGATAATTACCAGCAAAGGGATACAAAAATAAATGTTTTGGTACTTATAACATTGCTAGCTTCAGTGGTTTTTGTATTTCCTCATTGAATAGCAAATTTCACAAGATGACAACTGCAGTTACTTTATGGACCTCCCAACTGTACACTCAAAGTGGTGGCTGTCAAATTCACAAGCTGTATGCCGGATAGGGTAACCTCTGGAGCTGTAAATTGGAATAGTCTTTGCTAGCTTAAGTACATAATGTTATTACACATACAGTATGTATTTAGATGATATGTCTGTAATATACAATTCTGTTGTCATCTTTTGTGAAATTCACCAGCTCATGAGGGAATACAAAAACAGACGCTTCGTTACTTAAACAATTACTATCTTTTGTACTGCCTCATTGGATAGTGAATTTCACATGATGACAACAGTCACTTTATGAATCTCCCTACTGTACTACATATATAACAATATTGTTGAATAGAAGGGCTGCCATATAATATATGATTATATACCTTACTCACATTCTGCAAGAGGAAAGTACACATTGCTGCCTGCACGCATTCCATTCACAAAAACAGCTGTACAGTGATACTCTGCTCTGCTCAGTTGGTGTAGCTGTCCACGACCAGGACCTGATATGTGGCGGTGCGAGAGAGGGTAGTGTGTCCTAGGATGGTTGACAGGCATTCCACATTAAAGACAGAGCCAACACTCCAAAGGATTACTACTTTTTCAGCTATATAGCATACTGACACCTGAGGGTATGTTGCCAGTTCTACACACATAAGGGACAGCTGGGTGGGTCTGAGTGATGGAAATTGTAACTGCAGGAAAAATTAAGGAGTATGTAAATAAGCACCTGTTAAATATACGCACATACATAATATTATGTATACAAGGGCATACGCATACCCATATGTATGTGTCGTGTGTAAACATAGGCAGAGAATGTTCAATCGTGTATGCCCGTACTTAATTAGCTTCTAGCTATTACCTTCATCTGTAGTGTAGTTCCCCATGACCTTTAATTTGCTCTCTGCCCATATGCTCTGTCTCCCTTCCTCACAGCCTCCACCTCAAACCTGTAACTGGTGCTGGGTTGGAGGGAGGTCAGAGTGTGGGAGGTGTCTCTGTCAGCAGGTTGGGTGACACTGAGGGAGCCATCTTGGGTGGAGTGGGACACACTAGCTGACCAGGTGACACCCAAAGTGGTGGCTGTCCTGCTTGCCAAGGTCAGGGAGGAGAGGGTCACTTCAGCAGCTGAGAAACAAATAAGTACCACAAGTGGTAACACAGTAGAGAAATGCAGGCCCATGATGAGATGAATTCTCAACAACAGTTGCACAGATGATGAACAGTACACAGTTCAAGAAAAATGGCAATGTTTGCACGACTACCCATTAATTTCTCTACTATGAAGCAGGAGAAATGCCCATGGAGCACACTACCTATTATTCACTCCTATGTGTGTACTGTATATCATATCCATTTCATCACACAGCATTTACACACCTAGCTACAGGAATAAATCGCATCTATACAGTAGTGAGCATAGCAGAGTTGACTCAGTTTGGTAGCACTCACACTCATTCTGTGGGTTGTACTGATTACTCTGTAGTTTTGATCCATTGCTCAAAGTAGCTCTACAGCAATACTCTGCTGCCAGGTTCGTGTAGCTGTCCACCACTACCTCCTGATAGGTGGTGGTGCGAGGGAGGGCAGTGTGTCCGGGATGGTGGATGTCTGACTACCAACGGACCACAGCACAACTAACATGTTCTCCACACTCTCATACTGACACCTGAGGGTGATGTTGCCAGTTCTACACACATAGCTAGCTAAGGGGCAGCTGGCTGTGTCTGAGTGAGGACCACTGAACCTGCACAAGCCAGTAACAGCATTAGCACACACACATGACCTGACAAATGAGACTACAGAAAGAGTGCAGTGTGTGCCTGCTACATGTAGTCTCTGGAAGAATGCACTACATGTACAACAACACAGCTGAGACTCTAAGGCACGCCATTTTGTTGTTGTTTCAGTGGGTATTCCCCTTGGGTCCAACTAATAACATAGTGTACGTACTTTTTGGCATTATGTCTTTCCTGCACATGTTCAAATAATGCAGGATATGGCATATGTTTCATGCATATGTATAATTACAGCATGCATGCCCATATGATTGAAGAACAGTTCAATAACCTGCAAAGTATAGGTGAAGGCAAGCTACACTAAACACTAAGGGAGTCTTCCTGAAAGTATAGGCCACTTACATTCCATGTACATGTACGTAATGATCAGGTATACGTACATACTTATGTATACATACGTATGTTTATACACAAGCATGCTATAAATATATAAAGGACACTTACAGACTCCATGCAATTCTTGTCAATAGTTGTAATCGTTGGTGCACAATACAGACTCACAGATAGGCATTCTTCCCACACATCAGATGGAAGTCCTTGCTTGAGCAGTAGGTCACCAGCCCACAGCCATACAGTCAATACTGCGGTCGTACTTGTGTGTCCAGCTCAAGATGTGAACAATCATCTATACCAGAGAATAGAATTAATGGATTGTCAGAGATTTACCATGCACGTACTTGGTGACTCACAATTTTTCAAATAACCAAGCATACACAACGCCACTGCCACAAGAGGAAGCAGCCACTTAGGTGTAAGATAGATATGTCGTCATCATCTGATAGATAGATCTGTAAGATAGATATTTCATACACATAATGCTTGTGGCAAAAGGTAATGTCTGCAACGGCAAGGTACCAGAACTTGGTAGTGAGCTACATGAATTATTACAGGCACCCTGAGGCACCAACACTGCCAGTCAAGCTAATTAAGCATGCCATCTAATTGCCAGTCGCTTAGGGCAGTCATGTGGGAAGATCTAGCAAAAGCCACTACAAGTCACAGGCACTACAGACCATGACAATTCTAAAAGGGCCTGAGTGGCTAGGAAGGCCATTCATTCTAGAAATCATTGACACTAGGTAAATAGCACAAAGTTTAGATGTTTCGGCAGCTATCTGCTGCCTTCATCAGTAATGGTACAAGAAAGCACTCAAATGGATCAATATACACGTTGGCGATAGGTGGTGATGAAATACCTGAAGATGAAATGCGGCATGAATAATACAAAATATAATAAACTATAACAGGAAGAATTCTATTACGATAATCAATTACAACATAGCAGCAATCTATCAAACAATGTAAAGCTTGCATGGCATAATTGTCAGTCTAACAGTGCCATGTAAACAGATGGTAGGGTTCTCTTCTTCCTATTCAATGTGTGTGTGGTGCCCTGAATGCGCCAGGACGCCACACACACATTGAGAATTCATCTAGAATGAATGGCCATGACAATACCTGGCACAGTGAAGCACCTTAATATGTAACAGCATGGTTCCCATTACTACTGCCAGTTGGGTTAAAGTACACATGTACTAACCATGGAACAATGCATGGTCACAATAACTTGGGGGAGGCAAGAGAAACACAAGGTGCTGACAAAGCATATATACCACTGAGTCCCATGTGACACAATGAGAACATGTAGCAGCTCTTCCCATCACCAACAATTTTGTGTGGTTACCTGTTTTCACAAACATAATCCTTACACACAATATACACAGCAATTCAAAGCGCAGTGTGTATGGATGTAAGTGGGCATACATATCTTCCCATTCTCTGCAATTGTTGTTAGTGTCCTAGAAAAGGGGTGGGCTTCAACACCTCAAGAAACAATTCAATGGAACCAATATTTGATGCTAACTATCCTAAAATTCTCCATACGTGAACTGCTGGGTGATCTGCAGAACACCTCACCGGGTGAGACATCACAAGTGCTTGTTACATGCTTTCTCCATTGTACAACAAACTGGGTGCTCTCAGCCAACAGCATACGTACATTTAACTGCTGTAACCTGCAAGCCCAACAGAATTCACAGTCAGAGAAACCACATACCTGATTTAGACCATACAGGATACAAAAGCAATGATTGACAGAGGCACCTTGGTATACTAAACATTTCAGGCAGCAGGACACTGCAATAGTACAATGTTTCAAGCATGAAGGTCTTCATCTGGCACAAACTTTGCACGGTTTGTTACTTTGGTTTGGTTTGGTTTAGTACCCGACAAAGACATTTGTGTCGAATCGTCATTGTACTATACGTATATACTGTGGGAAATGCCGAATATCTTTGTACAAATGTGTCTTACACACCACTGAGTCTCTGTGAAACATTTGACGCAAGGCATACAAGAGCTGCCAGAGGCATCTTCCAACAATTGGGAACTTACGTAGGGAGACTCAAAGCCTTGACAATGACATTCAAGGCAATGTCCTACATGGAAAGATGAAGAGACAGACTAAATCCTGAAGTGGCCATGAAACAGGTTCATATTTACATGTACCCTACAAACAGTACAATGCTAGCAATAAGTATCCACAACGTCTTCAATTATATACTAATTTTATGAAAAGTGTAATATAGCAATTGGTCCTGCTTAAATTGCTTATAAGGAATAAGAGTCGATGACATAACACAAGAAGTTGGCCAAGGACTCCACAGCCACCCTTGAATGGCAGATTAATGCCATGACTCTACATATGAATAAGGCTCGCTCCATCTTTGGATGTCCTGAATAACACACTAAGATCATCGGCCGGGTAACTTTCACTCTTGTACAAACTGGCAGAGTAAACCCTGAAGTCCTTCAACACCCGATTGTGTCCTTTGTGCACTCCCCAACCTACCAGCATACCAAGCACTAAGCCAGAGTCCTGTCACCCCTGGTGGGCAATTCTCTTTCACATGTACAGAATTTTCACCTGTTTTACTGATGTATCCACACGCAGGGCTGGCAGGAAGATCCTTGCCTCTGGTCTCACTCTTCACGAACGACCCAGTAGACCAAGCAGTATCAATGGCCTGATGCAAACTGTAGGAGGATGAGTACGTAGACTTGGAAAACGTTCCTCCCCGTGCGTGGAGGAGGTAATGGAGCTCCTCATGTTTTGCCTTTCAGCCACCTACTTGGCATTCAGTGGGCCAATGTATCAACAAACGTATGGTACAGTTGTGTGGTCACCAGAGTCGGTGACAATTGCTAACCCGATGATGGAGAATGTAGAACAGACAGCCCTGGCAACAACGGACATCCCCTTCTGGAAGTGGTACGTCGACGACACGTGCACTGCACTAACAGTCCACAGATTGCAGAAACTCCTCGGCTGCCTGAACAGAGTAGAGCCCAGCATTCAGTTCACTGTCAAGGCAGAGTCAGAGGGAAAGCTTCCCTTTCTGGATTTACTGTTGCAGTGAGACTCAGACGGAACTGTACACTCGTAAAATTGAATTGAATGCTCTTGGGTGGTTCACAGACTCCAGTGCAGCACAGTCACACTCGAATGATATGCACTGAAGGGATATGCAAGTGATTTGATGTACGTACATATCCCTTCAAAGAGAACTACAGTGCATGTACACTTGTCGTATCACACAGACCTTGCAACCACAGACATGTATGAAGGTCAAGTTACTGACATCAGCTAAAGTTCTGAGAAACCATTGAATATCACAGGACGGATACTTGAGGGCACTTTCCAAGCACCTTGACTGCAACAGTGGACCCCTACAATGGTAGTCACATTGTGACCTAAAAGGGTTACACGTACCTGCAACACCTGTTTCTTGCTTCAAAAATTCAAAGATTGCTGGAAAGGCTTGCGTTTCAGGTCCTGGGGAACTACATAGTGCCATGAAATGATACGAACACTGCAAAGTTGTATTTTTAATTTAAGGACATCGAGCATCACAACACAACACTGTAGTGGATGACAGTAACCTTAACTACTATCACATATAAGACACTCCTCACACAAAAGGTAAACATAGCATTATGTCAGAGCTAGCATAATGCTGACATTGCAAAGATCTTAGCATGTGAGTTGTCAACCTCTTTGTGGGGAGTATGCATACCGAGCAATCGTGCCAATGCCATACAGTAACACACTCGTTGCAAGGGGAGTTAAGGAACACGTGAAATCATGACTTTGCTCCTTTGATCACAGATACTCAAAACAAATCATAGCTATACGTACACCAATAGGCTCAATAACAGACGCATACTGACAGTGCATGCTCAAGGGCACAAACCAATGCTGGGTTCTGGAGTGCCCTGATCCACTCAGGTACACACTTCTGTTGGCTACCGAGCACCCAAAGGTGGATACCCAGTGCAGAGTGCTCCCATGCAGAGGAGCATACTACATGCATACATAGATAAACAAGAAAATCTACTGTGAAAAGTACACTCAGACCAACAGTCCTCACAGCCTCGGTTTGGCACATGGCCACCGAAAGCCAGAGCACATGCAGTGCATGCCATATCAGTGTAGCTTTTGGTTTGTTCCAGCACTACTGTTTCGTCACTCAGATATACCATATTCTAAAAATTCATCACCCAAAATGTCTAGAAAATTTTGGCATTTGGTAGAAATTACAAGTGGAATAAGCAAGATGGTCAACAGTGATGAACATTTTGATTAGTCTCACAAATCGTTAGAGCAAATGGCTAAACACCGGAGTGCATTTGTAAGGAGGATTGCTTGATTGAGTGTAAGCTTCTACAGTTACTTTTGAAGCTGCAATTCAGACACTAACGTTGCCAGACAAATACTCCCTTATACAATTTCAATCTACGTATATATTCTTCAGCCTATCAGATTGCATGGCCAAGGGTGCTAACGTTACTCCACTCATAAGTCGCAGTCTGCACCCCTTTTCGAACCTGCAGCATAATGCAACTACTATCTACTGTATCACATATGTCATCATTGCCATGATCAACATTACACCTTCGAGTAATGTACGTACATGCACCGCCTACCTGCTGTGAGAGAGGAAGCCTGCTCATAGTTTCAAAGTAGTCCAGAAGTAGCTGCTCTGGCAGAATACTCACTTGAGTAGCTGCTGTATTCACTTGATACATGGTACAAAAGGGCTTTGCCGAAAGCAACAGCTTTGATCTTGTAAGAAGCAAAAAAAAATAAAAAAATAATGGTAATTAAGGCCCTCTTACATGTGAAGAGATATCTACATCAAACTTCAGGAAACTGAGCATTTTACAAATCTCACTACTCCTTGCACACCATATAAGCAAAGGAACTGCACACAATTTCAAAATAGGGTTTTTATAAAGACACTCACTCACTGGAGTAGGAATGGTTGTGGTACAGTCTTGCAGTAGCTGCTTTAAAAGGAGCAGCACAGCTTCGGTGCTCCATTCCACCATGAGCATTGAAGGAATTAAGCTAGCAAGAAGTAAAGAAGATGTAGTGCCACTCATAAGAATATTCTCAGTCAGCACTGAGGACACCTGTACAACAGAACCAGTACACATACAGTATATAGATATACAGAAGCATTGTGGAGTGAGCAGAAACAGAATGTATTGTGTTGTGGAAGCTGGTGCTTGCTGCCTAGGTTAGACTGGCTCTGGGAATTGCCACAGCATACATACATTTGAATGACTTCCCAGTCGATACTGCCTAGACTAGAATGATTTCCCTAGTTACTACAGCCTATGTTAGAAGATTCACCTACGGTTTCTACAGGCTAGGTTAAAATGACGTCCCTAGTCACTACATCCTACATTAGAATGACTCCCTTAGTTCCTATAGACTAGGTTAGAATGACCCCCAGGCAAGAAGGCAATAACATGGAGTGGTATTCTATATATGACATCATAACTACATAACGTTAAAAGCCTGTTCTGTTTTGGCAGTACGTAGTTGCTCACCTGTGGCAGCACACCATATGTAGTGAAAAGATGCCATTCAAGCTACTTCCAAGGAGCCATGCTGTTTGTTCCATCTCTTCATGGCCAAGACTGAGAATGCAACATTGTGGAATAGAGTGAAGCTACATGCAGTGGGACATGCCACTGAAATTCAGTACAGTAGTTATAATATTATAATAAGCGAACCTCTACACCACCTTTTGTTTCTTTACCTACCTATGTACACACATAGATACATCAACATCGTGTTAATATCCTAATGAAAGGGACACCAGCCATGCATTTAACAACCAAGGGGTACAGTGCATGTTTCTGACCACGTTGGACCAGACAGCACCAATACATTGAATAGGATAGTCCAAACAAGGTTGCAACTGAATTGGTATGAAGTCCGAGGTATTAATTACAGCCCAAGACAAAGTTATCTACAACATACAGTACAGTCTGCTATTATGACCACCAAGGCTGCTGGAAGTCTAATATGTTAGCACCAGGGAGAACTACGCACTACAACCACGGTCCTGCAGTTTGGGTTAAAATGAATCAGCTTCACACCAGCAAGTGTATTGATGTTCCTACTGCCTCTTCTTGCCAGAAGCAGGATCAACTCGTTCACAATACGTCGATTCTTCATAAATTGCAAAGTCATACGACTATCAGACTGAACAGTCTGGTCCAAATCTGACGGGTCCAAAAAATATCCAATTACCCAAAGTGCCAACATTGAGGTCAACATGCAGTAGTGAATCTACAGTACGCACATATACTTTAAATGATAGCATCCTGCTGAATACAGCCTGCATGTTGAGTTGAACATTACACAATAAACTTACATATGCTAAACAAAGGAAGGTCACCCACCCAACTTTGAAAGTGTGGATTGCTGAGGTCAAGAACCTGGCTACAGTATCCTCAAATGTCACCAGTTTAGTAATCCCTTCTGATTGAGAAAGAACACTCCTCAAAACTGATGAAAAAGCTGCAACCATAATCATGCTTGAGCATACGGTGAGACAGGTGTGGGGCAAGCTGGTACAGGTGTGGGTTGATGGGGTGTATGCAATTGAGCAACACTCAGTTATGTAGATACACATACAACCTTTAAAACTTCACCTGTGTACATCGATTGTAAGTCTAATCAAATCCTGCCGGGCTCTAATAATAGAGAATGACAGTCATACAACACATCAGTTGCAAACTAAATTGACAGCTGTAGTCTTTTTGACAGACTAATTGAGCACACCAAAAGTCAATACTGTTTCTTACAATTCAATGCACTGTTTCACTATATACACCACTCTCAACCGCTATATATGTATGATTACAGACATGAACGTGGTACGTATACTAGAGTATTTGTGCAATAGTGTAATAAAGTCTACATAATTAGGTAATTGTATAAAGGGGAGAAGAAAAATACATTGAAGACTGAGCATTCAGCACAAGAGGAGTTGGTATGGAATGCAAGTTCTGCTCATAAGGTGACACCAAATAACACCATGGAACGCCCAAGGGTGATAAATCGATCAGCATCCTCCTGGCCATGTTATAGCTAGCTTATTGCAATTTGAACAAACTAGCACATAGCTCAAACGTTTGACGTCGAATCAGGTTATCGAACGAATGACCCAAATGTTACTTTAGCTATTTGCAAATGCTGTATTCTGTTTCATAGATACGTGAATTGCGCAAACAACAACTGTTTGGGTCCTGTAATGTCGTCATGAAACTAGCTCATCTTTGCAAACTGTAATTACATTGGTAAAACAGTAATACACCGAGTACAATATGGACCAATTAGGAAGGGCACGTGGCTACATGGACCAATTAATTGTGTAGACCAACAAGATGTTTGAAGCTGCTTTATCTTCATCAAAATGTAGCGAGACAAGTGACACCAAAGCTTTCAAACCATCACCCTGCTGCTAGTAGCATCTCTGGAATGAGCCACAGTGTACATGTACATTGTTGGTAGCACTAGAGAATTCAGTAATGAGCAGTCTACTTCAACTGCTTCAATTGACACCTGGCCAGAGCGCGAATGGTGCTGGTTTGGAGAAGAACGAGATTCCCAGTCGGCTCTAATGTTATGATAGGTAGTAGCAAATTGTGCTATTCTTCCTGTTCCTGTAGCTGGTTGTTAGCCTCAATGTTAAAAAGACTCCAAAGGGTGCAATAAGTATTGATCTGTACACATCAAAGGTGAGTGTAACTAAGTGCAGTACATGTACTACAGTAGTGCAATATTCAACTACGTGTATATGCCAACCTCCAGAATGTAGACCATTTGAATTAATCTGTACCACTCTTCTGGCACAATGCACTGGTGTATTTCTACAAACTGGTCCAAAACCATGGAAGAAGGACAGTGCTCCTACAGAAGGAATGTGTACACCTTACAGTGACATAAATAAAATGACATTGGATACAAAGCTAAACACCATATGTACATACGTACGTATTTTACTCAATAAATCAACCAATGTACACTTGGATCTCTGCAGAGCTGTGCCCATCATTTGTTTCTTCCCCGGCTGTCACTGGATGGCTGATGATGAGAACAAGCAACTGCAGCCCTGAGGATGCACATTGGCGAAAGCACATTGCAGCTATGGCCAGTGACAGAACCAACAGAAAACATGTATGCAGTTCAGATAGACTCAATGCAATCGAAAGTCTTGTGCCATTCAGCTTGAAGTAATAAATTGGGTAAAAACACATCAGGTATTAACCTGAAGGTAGCCCCAGCAGAGAGGTGTTCCTTAAAGCTGTGAGTATGTCATCTAAACCTTTGTAGCCAGAAGACATTTGGCTTTCCTGACTGCTGAACAAATGACTCCTTTCGGTAAATTTTGCAACTCTTGCTTGAGGAACTTAATGAGAAGACACAAAAAGGCTTGAGAAAGGGTAGCTTTCTAAGGCTTCGCAAAAAGGCTTCAACTGCACCAGACAAACACTAGGCAGCAGGCTTAGCACTTGCTTGCCATTCACCATGAAGTCATCACTGCAGGCAGCATCAATACCCATCACTAAGTGGACCTGCAAAATATAAATTAAACTTCCATGCCAGTTGGTTGAATACAATGGCATGGAGGAATGAACATGCTCATACGTAAGTGTATGTACAAAATGTATCTGAAAGTGTGAACAGAAGGTGACCAATCCATTCAGTTACTCACCATATCAGGAATGTCTGAGCAGTAGGTCATCCAAGTCACATGCACTGAGTGTCAGCCATGCAGCAGAGCCAACTGGAACTTACTAGTACAGTGGAAGTGAAATGATCATACGTATACTGAACAATGAAGAATTAAAATAAATATCACATTGCTGTACACATACAATTCAGCACATAAGCACCACATTTACAACGAAACGAATCAGTGCATTCCTGTTCAGGTGCGGTGGACAATACTTCACACTATAGGATAGACATACGCATATCACACACTTCATTTAATAATGGCATGGGGGATTTCTGGGACAGTGTCAAAGGAGGCTTAATCATGACTGTGCAGGTAGCTCTACATCACGTGCATGAGAATGCCTAGAGGCCATCCTCAGATACTGAAAACTTCCAAAATGCAGGGAACACAATAGTAGACACACCTGGGTATAATGTAGCAGGTGTTCTACCTAATGTAATGCAACCAGACAACAGGTAACATCTTGAACACACAAAAGGGATAACTTTACTGTGCACACCACATAATTGAGCTTCAATCAAGGTTCTCCAAACAAAGCCATATTTGGTAACATGGCATGTGCGGCAGGTGACAGTGGAACAGGGAGGGTGTTCCACTCAAAATAAGCAGCAATTAATACCAATAGTTCAGTGCCATGAACCACCACACAGGAAGACCCGTTAGCGATGGTCATGTACCTCATTGGTACTCTTCCCTCACCCACAAGCTTCAGGAGATGTAACCCAAGCATGGTAAGCTGATGACGCCACAGTGGCAGGAGAACTCTCAGTCCTTTGGAGATGTGGGACAAATTCAAAGCAACTAGTCCACAGTATGTCTATCACCCCAACCTGAGCAAGACCAGGCTGGTGGTTAAACCAGAGCACCTACCAGCAGCAGAAGCACATTTCAAGACACTGGAATAAAAGTCACAACCCAAGGGCAGAGACATCTTGGGGATACAATTGGCTCCAGGAATTTTGTGGTGGAGAACTTTGTTCAGAGGAAAGTCTCTCTTTGGGTATCTGAGATTGAGAACACATCCAGGATTGCCAAATTCCAACGTCAGGCAGCATAGTCTTTACACATGGAATAATGCACAGGTGGATGTGCACAGTTCCTGGTACTGGGGAACTGTTCCAACCATTGGAAGAGGTTATCCGGCATCAATTCCTACCAGCATGACTGATAGAGAGGCATTCAGTGACACTGAGAGAGCACTGCTAGCCCTGCCAGCAAAGCAGGGAGTACTTGGTATCCCCAAAACTACCACAGTAGCCACCAGTTCCCTGCCTGCTCCTCCGCTACAGCACCCCTAGTGGAGCTCATTAAACAACAGAGCACTAATTACCCTGTTGAAAAGCTTGCCTCAAACAGAGACAGGTGAAGTCCGCCATTCATACGAGCAACCACAATGATGCCGCTGAAGAGGCAATGGCACTGAAGTCAAGGCTATCAAATCAGCAACGTCCTATGGAGCAAGACAGTGAAAAAGGGCCTCTTCTTGGCTGACCTGCATCCCCCTAGCAAAGTACGACTTCAGCCTCCATAAATAGGCATTCAGGGATGCGATATGCCTCAGACTTGGATGGACACCAACCCGACTTCCATCGCACTGTCCATATAGAAAGCTGTTCTCCATGGATCATGCTTTCAGATGCCCCAGATCAGCATTGCCTTCTATCAGACATGATCATATTCGAGACATCACAGCAGATCTCCTTACTGACGTCTGCTCAAATGTTGGACTGGAGCCAACTCTCCAGCCCCTCCATCCATAGCACCAACACAGAAGAGTGGGTAAGGATAGACATTAAAGCTCAGAACTTTTGGGACAGCAGACAAAGGAGTACCTACTTTGATGTCAGAGTCTTCAACTCCTTTGGCCCTTCCAACACCTCATCATCCACCAGTTCTACATACCACAGACACAAAAGAGAGAAAAGGAGAGCATACGAGCAGAGAATTCTCCAAATGGAACATGGTATCTTCACCCCTCTGATCCTTTCCACAGGGACCCTCCGCCTCGGTTGCCTTCAAGAGACTGGCCAGCCTAATTGCCACCAAGCACGGACAAGGTGATTCATGGTGCACCAGATCTATGGCATCAGGTATTCAACACCTTGCACTCAATGTCTCATCCAGGCATTCAAGCCACTCAGCGGCTCGTCACTTCAAGCTACGTTTTGGCACAATATCAATGCAGATGTCCGCAGATAGGCCGATCACTCATCCAGTGCCAGCATTCAAAGATGTACAGGTACACTATTACACCCACAGGATACTTTTCCCCACCGGACGCTCAGTTTGACCTGGTCCATAATGATATTGTTGGACCCCTTCCTTCTTCAAAAGACAACATCCATTTACTCACTTGTGTTCATAGGTTTGCCCTCGGTCATACCATTGCCAGACACTTCCACAGAGTCAATCATACAAGCCTTTCACGGGTTGGATAGCTCAATTATTCGGTCTTCCTACAACCCTCATGTCAGATCGGGTGGAGGTGGAGAGCAACTGTCTGGTGAAGTCAAATGTCTGCCACCACATGACAAACCCTTCCATGTGCTGAGGCAGGATGACAAATTCTACCGGCTGCACAAGAATGGCCTTAGCAGCTCAGTTTCGCTAGACCACCCGAAGCCAGCTTATCCTGAAAAGCTGCACAGCTAATGCAGTGCAAAAGCCATCACAACCATCGACCGGCGCCTGCAGCTACAGCGCATCACCAGTGGTTCAGACTACCCATTCTGGTCAATGTGTCCATTAGCCAGAATGTCTAACATTGTGACTGACTGTGGGAGTTGGACAGCTCCAGTGCTTCACTAGGGGAGTGAGGAGTATTCGCATTGGTGTTACACAAAGCATTATTGGGATGCTGCATGTTACTAATGCATTGACATACATACATGCAATACATGCAATACATGACTGGTTTACTGTGTTCTATACCACATTCATCAATATCATTGTGTAATCTATATCTTGCAACAGAGGAAAGCAAAAGGTGACAGCTGGAAGGAAAAGATACCCCTACAAAGAAATAGCAAAGCATTATTAATTAAATACACTGTATATACTATGAGCAAAAACATTTTCAGTTTTCTGTCCCCAGATCCTATCAATCGTGTATCCTTGGTAAGTGAAGAAAGAGCCTTGAGATGTTCTCTAGCGTGATTGCTTGAGATACGTAAGCAGCTATTGATAGCAATATACGTATATATGTACACTTCCTTCAAATGACAATGCCCTAAGTTTTTCTACATAGGTCTCCTACCGGCAGAATAAATTGCTGAGATTTGCAGTTGCCACTATGTCCTTGTATACAGGACTTGACACAAGGGGGTTAATAGCAGGCTGTGAAGTGTAGAGGAAGAACTGCACTAGAACATCAACCATGGAACATAACTATACTCAAGGGCTCACCTAAGAAATCCACACACATCATTTGACCAGGTAACATCCTTCCCTTACATTTCAGCTGCCATCTGTCAGTCGCATATGAGTCCGGAAAAGATCCATACACAAACTGGCTGCAACAAGCAGTGTTTCATCATTGTTCACCTACAAACACACAAATATGCATGTACGTACACACCTAATAAGCACAGTTATCCAAAATACGTACACTGACACATAAGGCATACATACATACGTACCACGTTAAGGTGCAGGTACACCTGTACCAGAGACGACACACTTGCAACTGCATTCTTCAGGTGTCCATCGATGTTGAGAGGGGTATTGTACCTATGAATCTGCTGTATTAACATGCTACACGTCAGTGAGGCACTTTGTGGTGACACAATGCTAGTTACTGCCACTGACTGTACAAGTGGTGCCAGCACCTGCACCAGTGCAGGGTGTTCCCTAAAATGGAAAGCAAGACACCAACAGAGCACAATGATTAAGACAGTGTTGCCTGCAAAAGAAACTATGACTCATATACGGCAGTGGTCATAAATGCTGGAATATAAATCTTGCTGCAACGACTTGTGCAATGAATGAGTAAGGAAGGGAAACATAGCACAGAACATTGCACAGAGGGTATCATACATGCATTACAGACCTGCCACTTGGATCTAGGTTTAATGCAACCTACATAAGCATTAATTGAATGACAATTCCATTACCTGGCCAGCTATTACTAATGTGGCCATTCTGAATTGAAGCCACAACCATCTACCACAACACAACCAAGCATTGACCTGAATGTTAACATTTAGCATAAAAGCAAATGCAGCAAGTTGTTTCTTAGTGCAGTAGTCAATTTGGCTCAAAAGATCTATAATAGTGTATCCAATGAGAGGCAGTTAACACTATTAATCCCTACACATGTTACATTGAATTACTTTCCAGTTCACCTTTCCTCGAGTGTCAACCAGTTGGTACAACCATCACTCAGTTTACTTACCAGGTGGTAGGTAGTTCCTGTAACATAAGTCGCACTTGAGATATCACAAGCTTTGGTTGTGCACTAAGTATGTCCGCAAAAATCCTTGAAATGGAAGATTTCATCACATTAGTGGTAACTGCAGCCAAAGGATGACCTACAAGAATAAGCATGACCATTCCACTGCACATTGTTGTCTGGGCTAACAGTCAAATTGAAAATTGCACTACTCAAATACACTGTCTAGACTTGCACATCTCACTTGCTTAGCACAGCTGTGATGCTATCAGCATGTAGCCACCCTCTTCATCATCAGACTTCCCACTAAGTGCAATAGACTTCTAAACACACTTCTGAAGTGGACACTTCTAAACTAATTCCACATCTAGTGGCTAACCAATCACATTAAATGCTTAGTTTTCACAGCATTAAATGATGTCCATGCTCGGTAGCACGAGGCTAGTCACAATCGTCCTTTCTGTACCACTACTAGATGTCTTCTTCCCAGTCTGCAGTGTGGCAGTGGCTGCCTGAAAGGTCATTTAAGGCACGCAGCAGTAATATTGTAGTCAAACTTATTCCAAACTCGGTAAACTCACAAGGAGCAGCTCCGTTTCTGACTGCACTCTACTATATATTGTCGGCCATTTTGCTGGGAAATTCGGTGCGACCTTACGTGCTGGCATTCCTGCTGCTTGTTAATGCTAACGCCTGGGTACGGTGCTATAGACAGGTGATCAACAAGATGCATGTAAGTTCGAAAACGTGCCCTCAAGCAACGAACCAAGAACAGAAAGTATACGTGAATCTGGTGCCGTCCGTTCCGGAAAATTGTAATTGTCACCGAATAGCGAGCGAGCACGCATGTCGCTACCCCTCTGAATTGTGCTTAGATAATAATCACCAATATCCTAGCTGGCCTCCTGATGTGAATGCGATTCTCTCGGCTGAGGGTACATAAAGAGTGGTGTACCGTGGTTGAGTGAGTGGCCAACTATAGCAGTAAGTGGCTAAGCCATTCCTATTGTTTGTTCTATGTCTAAGCCACTACTACTACTATGACTATGTCTAGTGTCTAAGCCATTCCTATTGTTTGTTCTATCACAACAGGCAGTCTAATGCCATATGGCTTACGAGCCATTCCATTCACTTCTGCTTTCAATATTGGCAGTAGCATTCAGTTGTTTACAACCTTGGCAAAAGTTGTAGTTACTATAAACCAAACTCTGAACTGTCAACTCTAAATTTCATACGTACGTAAGTTGTCAGTCTTTGGCAAAATACATACTTGATTACAAGCCAGAAGAATGCTCGGACATTGATTATTTGATTGTGTTTCACTGTTTTGTAGATCGATTTGAAAGCAGTTGTATGAAAGGTGGAGATGTAAACGTTGCAAACGCTGCAAAAGCATGCCTGGAAGCTGCTGTTGAATGACTAGAATGCCTTACCATTGGTCAATATTGGTAAGTGCACTGTTTGATTTAGCAGTGTATTTTGTTTCTGTTATCATGTCAGACTCTGCACGTAGTCAGCATGTGTCTATACTCTTCCTGCAGCTGTAGTCTACACGTAGACCAGCCAATGCGACAAAGCAGAACACTATTTGAAGAAAGCACGATGCCAGATGGTGCAATAGCCTTGTGTGTGGAAACCACACACAGCACGTACTTCACCACATGACATCCCCTCTTGTTTCTGTCCTTTTTGTGCCATCCCTACATTCTTACTATTTTTCTAGAAAAATTTTATTCTTTTCCGTATATATAGTGGTAGTGGCGGTGGTGGTGGTGGTGGTGGAATGTGATTGTCGCTGGAGATTTGGCTTGGTGCAGTTATGATTACTATAGTGTACATATACAAAACTCATGAGCAATACAAACATGTGAACTACTCATATAATAATTAATACTGGTATAGTATCAGTGGTGCAGTAGTGCATAATGGATAAAACATGGGAGGACCCCTCCTGATTTCTATTCATTGCGATCCTGGTGTTGTTAAAGGAAGCTTTCCTGTACTTCAAAGAATCAATGAAAGTCTTTCAAGTACACTGTGAGATGGCGTACATATCATTGGTATGTAATTATCATGATTGTATTGTTTTTGTGCAGCAACTAAGTGTTAGACTATTGTCATGTCCTTGCACAAGTCTTTGTATGTTATTTGCTGACCTATGTATAATGCTGTACTTGATGTTTGTGTAACTTTGTATGTGGTTTATGACATATACATAATGTGTTATACAGAGGTACATATGTACATACGTATGTGCTGATTAACTATATACTAGTGAAATGCAAAGCATTGTAGGGGCGAGCAAATACTCACAAACACATGGACATGCCCTGGGCCACACCCACACCCACATAGCTACATGCTTACATACACAGTTGGCACAATTTTCGTTGCAGCACATAATTATGTCAATGGCAAAACAAAACCCATGAGAGTATATATAGGTCAATAGCGTTAGCTATATAGTACATGGTCAAAAATCCAGCTATTGCTGACTGTTTTTTGTCAGAGAGTTCAGCGCGCACCCTGTGTACCTTCCCGGAGGTGGCCTTGTGTAGCCCGCGATGAAACGAACTCCTTGTCAGGTGGCCGCGTCTATTTGCTGGGTTTAAGGCGCGCTCCAATGAGGACGTATGGACCAGGATTGGTATATGCACGACGTACGTACCATCAATAGTGTGGACACGACGTACGAACGTACATACCATATAATTTGGTACTGACACGACGCAAGACCCAACCACGCACCCATGCAAGAACCCAAACTTCCGGTTTTCACACCACCCAGAAGAGAGGGGCTTCGCTTCACTTGCCCCAATTACTAGTGAAATGCAAGGCATTGTGGGGGCGAGCAAATACTCACAAACACATGGACATGCCCTAGGCCACATCCACACACACATAGCCACATGCTTACATACACAGGTGGCACAATTTTCATTGCAGTACATAATTATGTCAATGGCAAAACAAAATCATGAGAGTATATATAGGTCAATAGCGTTAGCTATAGTACATGGTCCAAAATCCAGCTATTGCTGACTGTTTTTTAATTTTGTCAGAGAGTTCAACAATAATTTATGAAGTATTTCTACCAGGAGCTCCAATGTCTGGCATGGCATAAACTTCCTCAATAGCTGCAGGGGACTCCTGCACCCAAGGCTGCTCCAATGATGGCAATGGACTTTGCTGTATTGTGCCAGCCTCAGCGCTCTCCAAAGCCCTTCTCTCTCTCTCTATCCCTGTGCTGACGCGGCAGAGCCCTTTGTGCCTTGAGTGTGCCTTCATCTGCTGCAGCCTTTCTCTTTCTGTCCATGTGTGTGCTTTAGAATTCCTCACCCACCCCCTCCTGTCACAAGGCCACTGTCCAACCCAGTCCTAAATAGGTGGAGCATACAACGTTAGACAGGCCCAACTTGGTGATTGGTAGCTGTAGAACCTAACCATGAAGGGTGCAGCACACTGTTCACCTACCCTGCGCTGTTCTTGTGGAGGCTGCGAACAGGGTGTGACGCGTCACAATGTAGACATAGCTATCTGCGGTGACAGCTAACCATGAACTCGAAGGATACAGCGCGCACCCTGCGTATACCTCCCCAGAGGTGGCCTTGTGTAGGCCGCGATGAAACGAACTCCTTGTCAGGTGCCCGCGTCTATTTGCTGGGTTTAAGGCGCGCTCCAATGAGGACGTATGGACCGCATTGGTATATGCACGACGTACGCACGACGTACGCACATACCACGACGCAAGACCACGCACCCATGCAAGGACCCAAAACTTCCGGTTTTCACACCACCCAGAAGAGAGGGGCTTCGCTTCACTCGCCCAATGATTCCATGGTACTTGATTTATGAGTGTATGTTGCATGACTTTTATGCATAGTGGAGCATGTCCATATCTGGCACATGTAAATAATTGCTGTACATGTGCATGTTGACCTATATACCGGGCTGCATATAATTATAGCTGTACATGTGGACCTACACTGGGTCAGGGTATATGCATGTGTGTAGACTTAGGGTTGCAATTTGTGGTTGAAATTCAATGAAAACTAGTCTGCATTAAAATGCTTATGTTTTCATTTTAGAAAGGTTGTATAGATAACTATTGCTATTAATTTTATGCTATTGTTACATAGTGTGATGGAACACATAATATGCATGGCATATTCTTATGATGTTAGAGGTGTTATATATATGTATAATATATAATTATATGTAAGTCAGTCAAGTTTAGAGTTCATTCTATATACCAGGGCCTTGATATGCAGTTTGACCATTCTTCTGCAGGATGAACAGAACATGACTGACATGAATACACGTACAATCACTTGAACATCATATATCAAATCATGATATTATGACATTGTATTATACAATGTCATTGTAAACTCTATATTAGTCAGAAAGACATGACAGAAAAACATACACACAACACACTATAGTCTTCTTGTTTCAGCCTTTGAAGAAATTAGGTTTACGTACTTATGTTCACCTACACACACAAACAAATCATCACATTGATCATCTTGTACCAACACATCTACACGCATGCTGGCAACCACACTCTCAAATACTCCAGCACCAACATACGGACATGACCATTCAAATATTATGCATATATACACCAAAAGATGACACATTTTACACACTTGATGACACTCACATTAGCATACACTTACACACTTCGAAATGTCCTCAAGCATTAGGCACATTGTACCTGATTGTCATTTTGTTCTCTGTGCTGCTCTTCGTGAGTGATGTCTGCACAAGCCTCTCTGTAGTATCACGCCATGCTTCCCTTGACACACACACACACACACACACACACACACACACACACACACACACACACACACACACACACACACACACACACACACACACACACACACACACACACACACACACACACACACACACACACACACACACACACACACACACACACACACACACACACACACACACACACACACACACACACACACACACACACACACACACACACACACACACACACACACACATACACACAGCCCACAAACACAGGCGACCCTCTACCCACTTGTCTTTCCCTGCCTCCTCCCCACTTCCATTCTGGGAAACTGTTCACATAAATAATATACGTATATTGCAATTTGCACTGTACACAGGTTGATGCTTCGGGTTGTACATTGGCCCTCATCAGCTAGTGCAGCGTGCAGCTGAAACAAGACTACTTAAATAATCCCATGGTAATAATTCTAACAACCGGACCCATCAACCTGCATGATACCACTTCCTTGTCTAACAGCACCCAGCCCACATGAAAATCAAGATCATGCTAATCACACCCATTTTATATATGTACAAGATATATGTATATGCATACCACACCCCTAATATATACCTATACTCGATATCCTTTAAAAGTGTAACATGCTTGGATTGGAGCCACATTATACGTGAAACACACACACAAACCTGCTATTTAGCTGCACACATAACACGCACACTCTGCACTATAGCGCTATCACAGTCTTGCATCCACCGACACTTAGACTCAGATGTGGCTCCTCGCACATACGTATCCACACAGAAACAAACCCTCCCAGATGCGCATACACACACACACACACAAGCCCTCCTACTCGTACACAATGATGCTCATGCATGCACACACAACATGCGTACACACACACGTACACACACATGCACATACACAAAGGCAACCACTCTAATACATTACAGCTATGATATGTTTGGATGAAGATATGATTGGATATGGGCTCCCACATTAGGTAAAACACACACAACCACAAACTTAGTTGCACACATAGCACACACTCATCATCGCTTGATCACAGTCTTAAAGAATCCACTGACACATGCACAAATTGAACATAGTACTACATACGTACTCAGAATTACATTCACTCACATGTGCAGGAGATGCTTACACTTACATGTAGCATCCTCACACACATGCACACACACAAACAACCCCTACCACATGCACACACACACACTCACACACAAACCCCCCATACACAATGATGCTCACACATGCGCACACACTACATGCATACACACATGTACGTGCACACTCACCCTCCTACGTACATCCACCCTCTACCCGTCACCCCAGGCACACACATACACATGCAAACACCTGGTCCGTCTTTGGGCAGTATCTAGGTAAACAACATACACTCGCATGCACACACTCAAACACACACACACACACACACACACACACACACACACACACACACACACACACACACACACACACACACACACACACACACACACACACACACACACACACACACAACACAACACAGCCATCCAATTACTATCTCTGGGCAAACTGCAGACATCCAGATGGATGGTTCGGGCTGTTGGCCCTCATCAGTGCAGTGCAGCCAAGGAAAACCAGACTACTCAATTCCATGCTATTCCAACATTTACTGGACCATTCAACTTCATACCACTGCCCTTGCTAACAACACCCACACCATTATATAACATCTGCCCACACATGCACATCAAGATCACAGCCATACTACACACTAAGCTTACCTACCATACCCCTACACTCTCACAATACATTCACGCACATGCACACACAACACACACACAGAGAGAGAGAGAGAGAGAGACGAATACACAGAGAGAGACACATGATCCACGCACTCGTCTCAAAATTTTACACTACTACGCGCTCACATGCGTAGGCCTCCGAAGTTGCGCCGTTCAAGACTACGGCAGAGCACTTGCAAGACAACCAATGAGTTGCAATGTCCAGGCTTAGGGTTACTTAGGGTTAGAGCTCTTGTGCGAGTGTCACCGCTGATCTACAAGATCAAGAGTACACTTTCCCACAGCAAATCGCCACCACCGACACCCGACGTGACATCACTATGTGGGATGAGAGTACCATCACTCTCATCTGTGCTGACTGTGCCCTTCGAGATGTGCACTGAATCAGCCATCGAGAGGAAGAGGCACAGGTACCACGGTTTGCTGGAGGACTGCAGGGCGAATGGCTACACTGCCAACCTCACAGTAGAAGTGGGATCAAGGGGGTTCCTTCATTGCAAAAGCTTCGACAGCCTCTGCAAGTTTGTTCCATCAAAGAGATGCGAGCAGGAAGCCCTTGAAGAAGAGATCATCCGAACCTGTGTGCAAGAATCATACCGTGTCTGGTGTAAAAGAAATTGGAGGGAGGCTGAGAGCCAGTCCTGAACTATGTGTGCTCATAACTACTATTTTTGCCAGTCCTGAACTACGTGTACCCATGACTACCATTTGCTTGTTTTTGTTTTTTGTTTTGTTTTGCTTTGTTTTCGTGGACCTCACCCAATACTGTGCAATATTATGTTCTAATATTCTGACAGTGGCTGAGACCCACAAGAAGCATGTACTCCATATTAACCCATCAGATGTAGTTTCTTTTCCTGACTTTGGATTAATTATTGTGACATGTTTGCTCAAAAAAAAAGAGAGAGAGAGAGACAACGCACAGGTCGTCCATGCACTCACACAAGACTGCCGTCAGGAGGAGCTGCTACGCGATGGCATACCTGGAAGTCAGCCAAGGTTACAACTCTTGCACAAGAGCAGAGAGCTAAGCGCCATAGTTCTGGGTTACGGAAGTGCCTCTCCGACAGACTTGAGATTTCCTGTAAAACAAGGAGGGCTGCCTCTTCCTTCAGTTAACAAGACAACCTTGATTTCCTAATTCCACTGCCACTGACATTGAACTGGGAACGTGATTTTTTTGTTTTTGCAATTTTTACGAAATGGATTGGACCAAGGATCCATGGACCCTCTGTATATTCCATTTTCAACTTTTGTGAACGTGGAAATGCTGCATATTGAAATCACTCTTTTCGAGACTGATTTTTCGAATTCAATTCATTGTAAAGTGGAAAGGTACACTGACCCTCCTGCACTCCATTTTTACTGACGTCATGAAGGGGAGGAAGTGGTTTGGCTTGCAATACTACTCCGTGGCTTGTAGGTCACTGGTGTACACAATTGAAATACATTGTTTCTTATGCCAGCTGTGGATCTCTTGTCACTAGACAGAACTGAATCCTCGCCAAAGCCATCCTTTAATACATCCGCCTAATCAAAGACCGCACAACCACATTGGTTTCAATGCCATTGTTTCTCCAGAAAGGTTAAAATGAAACGGATAGTCCATAGAAACAGTCCAACCTTTTCGTTTAAACGGAAATTGATAACAATATATTGTCACATACACACATGCATGCCCTCATATGCTAATACAAATTACATAACAGAAGAGCTCTCCACACAATTCTATGTCACTCACACCTCCCAACAGGTTGGACAATATTACCAGTTGTTTCCATTCAATTGTAAGGAACTTCTCTTGGTTGTCTTTTGTTCTGACCAAGGTTGTAGGAAGCTTGTGGTCCATTTTCTCAATGAGTTCCTTGCAAGTGGGTAACATGACCATTGACTTCTTTTGACTTGGTTCTCCATAGTCTCCAGCATCTTTTTATTGCTGACTCTGACCATTTATGTTGTAGGTAGCAGCACAGGGAGGGAGAGCAGGAGTGGAAGAGGCCAGTGTGGTCACATTGGAATGAGAAGAGTTAGGGGGTTCCCTTGCTCAGCTGACATTAGAAGGGGAATTCCCAGCAAGGTGAGCAGATGTTGTATGAGACACATCTACGGAGTGGATATACAGGCACATGACATCAGTTGCAGTCCACAACAAGTCTTACAACACATTACAAATTCACACATGCATGCTTACACATTGACACAGTACACAATCATGTTCACACAGAGACACAGTAAACAATCAATAGCAGGCAATTCCAATCATTACAGTTGTTGTTGTATGGATTGCACAATTGGCAGAGATTTTCTGAGGGGTTTACAGTGGACGAGGTCACGAGAGGGAGGGATCCCAGCTTGACTGCTCACAGTGACATGAGGTGGGGTATGAAGAGTGCTCAGTTGGCAGGAACTTGCCACTTGCCCTGAACAAGATCAAATGTACGAGCCTCTACCCGTCACTGTTTACAGATCAAATCCCTATGGGTATTTCTGGACGACTTTAATAGGATCTTCTCCCATCAATACAGAATCTCTTTGCCTTTCTCATTACCTCACCACACACACATGCGTAAAAAGGTAGAGTGAGATGTGATGGTAAGCATAAAAACCAGCATACATGACAGAGAGGGCACTAAGTCTGACATGAACTAAAAAACAGTAAAGTGTGGCAGAGGGCAACATACACACCTTTATTCACACACAAACACAACTGCATAAATACATACACACATGCATGCAGACAAGTACACACATACATGCACACACACACACGTTCCACTCGACAACTCTGAGCTCACCATCATCAGCAGCACTGCCAAGGCCTCATCACTGCCTTAACCACACATCACATCACTTTATACACTGATGTACAAAAATGGGACTCGAACAGTCCTACTTTACAAAGTCACGCTGGCAATAAAATAAACAGCAGCTCATGATCCGTCACACACTACATACATTCATTACACACTCGCTGAAGTGCACACTCTCAAGGGGAGCCATAACTGACATACACTGCCACAGACTGTAGACTCCCATGCCTGCTATCCAACACGGCACGCACTTCTCTCCCTCCCATCCTCACAACTTCAAGACAAGTGCCACCTCAGCATCCGCTGAGGAGGTTGCACCATAGAGGTATATGGTTGCACAATCAGCTGAGAACAAAATGTCCGCCGGAAATTGGCCGTTATATACCAGTACATGAGGTATATACTAGGCCGGAAATATGGCGGAGACTAGATATGCGGAAATGACATCATAGTAGACCGCGCGACTAGCGCGCGCAGTTTAAATGTGCAACACATTTCACAGCTGTTCATTTGGCTCTTTCAGATGAACAACGCTCGCGGCTGATGGCGCTCTCGTGTGTGTTCTACCGCAAATGGTCTACCACTCATGAAAACGTGTCAAGATTGCCAATGGCCACACATATGGAACGATGATACAGCAAGATACTGCCAGTCAAGCGAGTAGGGGCAGGTAGGTATGAGGGGATGATAAGTGGTGCGAGTAGGAGTTATATAACACGCATTGTGTGCGACGTAAGCGGTGTAGGTGGGGGGAGGATGGTGCGCCTTATGGGTGGGAGTGTGGTGTTTGGTGCTTTGGAGCATATCCTACTCCCTCTCTTCCCTTCCTGCATTCAGATATAGTCCTGGGACAGCAGTGAATTCCACCAACAGGGCACATCCAGGACCGGCACTGTTGTTTGTGTGCTAACGTTAATGGACTTCCACTCCAGCAAGGCTGTCAAGATTGCCAGCGGCTCATCGCTAACCCTCTATAAGATGAAGTGCAGAGGAAGAAGAATATTAATTTATGTATGTATGTATGTATGTATGTATGTTATGTATGTATGTATGTATGTATGTATGTATGCTATGTATGTTATGTATGTATGAATGTTATGTGTGTTATGTATAGGTGAGGGTCGATGCTGGGATCGGTGAGCGGATCGATGGTGGGATCGCTGAGAGGATCCATGGTGGGATCGGTGAGAGATTCGATGGTGGGATCGGTGAGAGGATTGATGTATGTATGTTATGTATGTCATGTATGTTGTGTATCAGTGAGAGGGTCGATGGTGGGATTTGACAGGATCGATTGTTGGATCGGTGAGAGGATTGATGTTGGGATCGCTGACAGCATTGACCAACCAACCAACCAATCAACCAGCCAACCAATCAGCCAACCTACCTACCAACCAACCTACCAACCTACCTACCAACCAACCTACCAACCAACCTACCTACCTACCTACCAACGTACCTACCAACCTACCAAACAACTAACCTACCAACCTACCTACCAACCTACCAACCTACCTACCAACCTACCAACCTACCTACCTACCTACCAACCAACCAACAAACCAACCATCCAACAAAACTACCAACCTACCTGCCAACGTACCTACCAACCTACCTACCTACCTACCAACCTACCAACATACCAACATACCAACCTACTAACCTACCAACCAACCTACCTACCAACCTACCTACCTACCTACCTACGTACCTACCAACCTATCAACCTATCAACCTACCAACCAACCAACCAACCAACCAACCAACCAACCAACCAACCATCCAACCAAACTACCAACCTACCAACCTACCAACCTACCAACCTACCAACCAACCAACCAACCAACCATGAATCGGTGGTGGAATTGGTGAGAGGATATGTATGTATGTATGTATGTATGTATGTATGTGTGTTATATGTATCTATGTCTGTTATGCATGTTATGTATGCTATATGTGTTATGTATCGGTGAGAGGGTCGATGCTGGGATTGGTGACAGGATCAATAGTGGGATCGGTGAGAGGATCGATGTTAGGAACGGTGACAGCATCGATGGTGGGATCGCTGAGAGGATTGATGGTGGGATCGGTGAGAGATTCGATGGTGAGATCGGTGAGAGGATGTATGTATGTATGTTATGTATGTTATATATGTTATGCATGTTATGTATCAGTGACAGGGTCGGTGGTGGGATCTGTGACATGATCGATGTTGGGATCAGTGAGAGGATCAATGGTGGGATCGGTGACAGCATCGATGGTGGGATCGCTGAGAGGATCGATGGTGGGATCAATGAAAGAATCGATGGTGATCGGTGAGAGGATCAATGGTGGGATCGGTGACAGCATCGATGGTGGGATCGCTGAGAGGATCGATGGTGGGATCGATGAAGGATTCGATGGTGGGATCGGTGAGAGGATCAATGGTGGGATCGGTGACAGCATCGATGGTGGGATCGCTGAGAGGATCGATGGTGGGATCGATGAAAGATTCGATGGTGATCGGTGAGAGGATCGATGTATGTATGCTATGTATGTTATGTATGTATGTATGTATGTATGTATGTATGTATGTAGGACACCACCCAGCCATCATACTGAAAGGCCAGGCACTTGAGGAAGTGGACTCCTTCTCTTACTTGGGAAGTGAGGTACAGCAGACGAGTAGGGCAGAGAAAGATGTGAAGACCAGAATTGAGAGAGCAGCCACCGTTTATCAAATGTGGAGAAGGAAGTTGTTCAGGAGTCGGAATCTCAGCAGAAGAACCAAAGTGCAGGTGTTTCGGGCAATGGTCATGTCGGTGCTACTATATGGAGCAGAGACCTGGACAGTAACCCAGCAAGACATCAGGAGACTGAAGACTTTCCAAATGAGATGCCTCCGGGACATTGTGGGTGTGACTCTGTGGGATATGCGGCACAATGTGGACATACTGGAGGAGACTGGAGAGCTACCAATGAAAGAGCAGCTGAGACTGAAGAGGCTCCAGTGGTTCAGACACCTGCAGAGGATGCCAGACCATCAGCCACAGAAGCAACTGCTGCGGTGCAAACGGAGAGGAAAGAAGAGGCAACCAAGAGGGACTTGCTTGCAGTGGGTGGATGTCATCAGCAGAGACCTGACGGAGATCCCACAATGGTAAGATGTGGTGACAGACAGAAGTGCATGGCGTAGTGCTATCCACAAGCCCAGATCAATCCAACCCTAATTTCGTGACGAAGTGTAACAAGTGGATCCTGCCCAACGTCCATGAGGACAAGGTGTAAAGAAGGAGAAGAAGATGTATGTATGTACGTATGTATATTATGTTTGTATGCATGTATGTTATGTATGTATATTATGTATGTATGTTTGTATGTACCTACCTACCAACCAACCAACCAACCAACCAACCTACCAACCTACCAACGTACCTACCAACCTACCAACCTCCGAAGCTACCAACCAACCTACCTACCTACCAACCTACCAACCAACCTACCTACCTACCTACCTATCAACCTACCAACCTACCAAACTACCAAACTACCAACCAACCAACCAACCAACCAACCAACCAACCAACCAACCAACCATCCAACCATCCTACCAACCAACCATCCAACCAACCAACCAACCATCCAACCAAACTACCAACCTACCAGCCTACCAACCTACCAGCCTACCAACCTACCAACCAACCTACCAACCTACCAACCAACCAACCAACCAACCATGGATCGATGCTGGAATTGGTGAGAGGATATGTACGTATGTATGTATGTTATATGTATTTATGTCTGTTATGCATGTTATGTATGTTATGTGTGTTATGTATCGGTGAGAGGGTCGATGCTGGGATCGGTGACAGGATCAATAGTGGGATCGGTGAGAGGATCGATGTTGGGATTAGTGACAGCATCGATGGTGGGATCGCTGAGAGGATTGATGGTGGGATCGATGAAAGATTCGATGGTGAGATCGGTGAGAGGATGTATGTATGTATGTTATGTATGTTATATATGTTATGTATGTTATGTATGTTATATATGTTATGTAAGTTATTTTATGTATGTTATGTATTTATGTATGAATGTATGTATTTTTTGTATGTATGTTATGTATGTCTGAATATTATGTATGTATGTTATGCATGTATGTATGTATGTTATGTTTGTGTGTTTGTATGTTATGTATTTCTGTATGTTATGTATGTATGTATGTATGTTATGTTATGTATGTATGTATGTATGATATGTATGTATGTATGTGTGTATTTTATGTATCTTTATATGTTATGTATGTATGTATGTTATGTTTGTATGTATGTTATGTATGTTATGTATGTTATGTATGTTATGTAAGTTGTGTATGTATGTTTTGCAGTTATGTATGTATGTTATGTATGTTATGTGTGTTTTGTATCGGTGAGATAGTCGATGCTGGGATCGGTGAGAGGATCGATGGTGGGATAATCGATGTTGGGATTGGTGACAGCATCGATGGTGGGATCGCTGAGAGGATCCATGGTGGGATCGGGGAGAAATTCGATGGTGGGACCAACCAACTAACCAACCAACCTACCAAACTACCAACCTACCAACCTACCAACCTAGCAACCAACCTATCAACCTACCTACCTACCAACCTACCAACCAACCTACCAACCTACCAATCTACCTACCAAACTACCAACCTACCAATCTACCAACCTACCAACCTACCAACCTACCAACCTACCAAGCTACCAATCAACCTACCTACCTACCAACCTACCAACCAACCTACCTACCATCCTACCTATAAACCTACCAACCTACCAACCTACCAACCTACCTACCAACCTACCAAACTACCAACCTACCAACCTACCAACTTACCAGCCTACCAAACTACCAACCTACCAACCAACCAACCTACCAACCAACCAACCTACCAACCTACCAATCGACCAACCTACAAACGTACCTACCAACCTACCAACCTACCAAGCTACCAACCAACCTACCTACCTACCAACCTACCAACCTACCTACCTACCTACCTATCAACCTATCAACCTACCAACCTACCAACCTACCAACCAACCAACCTACCAACCATCCAACCAAACTACCAACCTACCAACCTACCAACCAACCAACTTACCAGCCTACCAACCTACCAACCTACCAACCTACCAACCTACCAACCTACCTACCAACCTACCAACCTACCAACCTACCAGCCTACCAACCTACCAACCAACCTACCAACCTACCAACCTACCAACCTACCTACCAACCAACTAACCATGGATCGATGCTGGAATTGGTGAGAGGATATGTACGTATGTATGTATGTATGTATGTATGTATGTTATATGTATCTATGTCTGTTATGCATGTTATGTATGTTATGTGTGTAATGTATCGGTGAGAGGGTCGATGCTGGGATCGGTGACAGGATCAATAGTGGGATCGGTGAGAGGATCGATGTTGGGATCAGTGACAGCATCGATGGTGGGATCGCTGAGAGGATTGATGGTGGGATCGGTGAGAGATTCGATGGTGAGATCGGTGAGAGGATGTATGTATGTATGTTATGTATCAGTGACAGGGTCGATGGTGGGATCTATGACAGGATCGATGTTGGGATCGGTGAGAGGATCAATGGTGGGATCGGTGACAGCATCGATGGTGGGATCGCTGAGAGGATCGATGGTAGGATCGATGAGAGATTCGATGGTGAGATCGGTGAGAGGATGTATGTATGTATGTTATGTATGTTATATATGTTATGTATGCTATGTATGTTATGTATCAGTGAGAGGGTCGATGGTGGGATCTGGGACAGGATCGATGGTGTGATCAGTGAGAGGATCGATGGTGGGATCGGTGACAGCATCGATGGTGGGATCGCTGAGAGGATCGATGGTGGGATCGATGAAAGATTCGATAGGGATCGGTGAGAGGATCGATGTATGTATGTTATCTATGTTATATGTGTATGTATGTATGTATGTATGTATGTATGTATGTATGTGTGTATGTATGTATGTATGTATGTATGTATGTATGTATGTATGTATGTATGTAGGACACCACCCAGCCATCATACTGAAAGGCCAGGCACTTGAGGAAGTGGACTCCTTCTCTTACTTGGGAAGTGAGGTACAGCAGACGAGTAGGGCAGAGAAAGATGTGAAGACCAGAATTGAGAGAGCAGCCACCGTTTATCAAATGTGGAGAAGGAAGTTGTTCAGGAGTCGGAACCTCAGCAGAAGAACCAAAGTGCAGGTGTTTCGGGCAATGGTCATGTCGGTGCTACTATATGGAGCAGAGACCTGGACAGTAACCCAGCAAGACATCAGGAGACTGAAGACTTTCCAAATGAGATGCCTCCGGGACATTGTGGGTGTGACTCTGTGGGATATGCGGCACAATGTGGACATACTGGAGGAGACTGGAGAGCTACCAATGAAAGAGCAGCTGAGACTGAAGAGGCTCCAGTGGTTCGGACACCTGCAGAGGATGCCAGACCATCAGCCACAGAAGCAACTGCTGCGGTGCAAACGGAGAGGAAAGAAGAGGCAACCAGGAGGGACTTGCTTGCAGTGGGTGGATGTCATCAGCAGAGACCTGACGGAGATCCCACAATGGCAAGATGTGGTGACAGACAGAAGTGCATGGCGTAGTGCTATCCACAAGCCCAGATCAATCCAACCCTAATTTAGTGAGGAAGTGTAACAAATGGATCCTGCCCAACGTCCATGAGGACAAGGTGTAAAGAAGAAGAAGATGTATGTATGTACGTATGTATATTATGTTTGTATGCATGTATGTTATGAATGTATATTATGTATGTATGTTTGTATGTATGTATGTATTTTATATATGTATATATGTTCTTTATGTATATATGTTATGTTTGTATGTATTTTATGGATGTATGTTATGTATGTATATATGTTATGTATGCTATGTATCTTATGTAAGTTATTTTTACGTATGTTATGTAAGTTATTTTATGTATGTTATGTATTTATGTATGAATGTATGTATTTTATGTATGTATGTTATGTATGTCTGAATGTTATGTATGCATGTCTGTATGTTATGTATGTATGTATGTGTGTATGTTATGTATGTATGTATGTATGGTATGTATGTATGTATGTGTGTATTTTATGTATCTTTATATGTTATGTATGTATGTATGTTATGTTTGTATGTATGTATGTTATGTAAGTTGTGTATGTATGTTTTGCAGTTATGTATGTATGTTATGTATGTTATGTGTGTTTTGTATCGGTGAGAGGGTCGATGCTGGGATCGGTGAGAGGATCGATGGTGGGATAATCGATGTTGGGATTGGTGCCAGCATCGATGGTGGGATCGCTGAGAAGATCCATGGTGGGATCAGGGAGAAATTCGATGGTGGGACCAACCAACTAACCAACTAACCAACCAACCAACCAACCAACCAACCAACCAACCAACCAACCAACCTACCAACCTACCAAACTACCAACCTACCAATCAACCTATCAACCTATCAACCTATCAACCTATCAACCTACCAACCTACCAACCAACCAACGTACCTACCAACCTACCATCCTACCAACCTACCAATCTACCAACCTGCCAACCTACCAACCAACCTACCTACCTACTAACCTACCAACCAACCTACCTACCTACCTACCTATCAACCTACCAACCTACCAACCTACCAACCATCCAACCAAACTACCAAACTACCAACCTACCTACCAACCTACCAACCTACCAACCTACCAACCTACCAACTTACCAGCCTACCAACCTACCAACCTACCAACCTACCAACCTATCAACCTACCAACCTACCAACCTACCAACCTACCAAACTACCAAACTACCAACCTACCAACCTACCAACCAACCTATCAACCTATCAACCTACCAACCTACCAACCTACCAACCAACCTACCTACCTACCTACCTACCAACCTACCAACCTACCAACCTACCAACCAACCTACCTACCTACCAACCTACATATCAACCTACCAACCTACCAACCATCCAACCAAACTACCAACCTACCAACCTACCTACCAAAATACCAACCTACCAACTTACCAGCCTACCAACCTAGCAACCTACCAGCCTACCAACCTACCAACCTACCAACCAACCAACCAACCAACCAACCAACCAACCAACCAACCAACCAACCAACCATCCAACCATCCTACCAACCAACCATCCAACCAACCAACCAACCATCTAACCAAACTACCAACCTACCAACCTACCAACCTACCAACCTACCAACCAACCAACCAACCAACCATGGATCGATGCTGGAATTGGTGAGAGGATATGTACGTATGTATGTATGTATGTATGTATGTATGGTATATGTATCTATGTCTGTTATGCATGTTATGTATGTTATGTGTGTTATGTATCGGTGAGAGGGTCGATGCTGGGATCGGTGACAGGATCAATAGTGGGATCGGTGAGAGGATCGATGTTGGGATCAGTGACAGCATCGATGGTGGGATCGCTGAGAGGATTGATGGTGGGATCGGTGAGAGATTCGATGGTGAGATCGGTGAGAGGATGTAAGTATGTATGTTATGTATGTTATGTATCAGTGACAGGGTCGATGGTGGGATCTGTGACAGGATCGATGTTGGGATCGGTGAGAGGATCAATGGTAGGATCGGTGACAGCATCGATGGTGGGATCGCTGAGAGGATCGATGGTGGGATCGATGAGAGATTCGATGGTGAGATCGGTGAGAGGATGTATGTATGAATGTTATGTATGTTATATATGTTATGTATGTTATGTATGTTATGTATCAGTGAGAGGGTCGATGGTGGGATCTGCGACAGGATCGATGGTGTGATCGGTGAGAGGATCGATGGTGGGATCGGTGACAGCATCGATGGTGGGATCGCTGAGAGGATCGATGGTGGGATCTATGAAAGATTCGATGGGGATCGTGAGAGGATCAATGTATGTATGTTGTCTATGTTATATGTGTATGTATGTATGTATGTATGTATGTATGTATGTATGTGTGTATGTATGTATGTATGTATGTATGTATGTATGTATGTATGTATGTATGTATGTATGTATGTATGTATTTAGGACACCACCCAGCCATCATACTGAAAGGCCAGGCACTTGAGGAAGTGGACTCCTTCTCTTACTTGGGAAGTGAGGTACAGCAGACGAGTAGGGCAGAGAAAGATGTGAAGACCAGAATTGAGAGAGCAGCCACCGTTTATCAAATGTGGAGAAGGAAGTTGTTCAGGAGTCGGAACCTCAGCAGAAAAACCAAAGTGCAGGTGTTTCGGGCAATGGTCATGTCGGTACTACTATATGGAGCAGAGACCTGGACAGTAACCCAGCAAGACATCAGGAGACTGAAGACTTTCCAAATGAGATGCCTCCGGGACATTGTGGGTGTGACTCTGTGGGATATGCGGCACAATGTGGACATACTGGAGGAGACTGGAGAGCTACCAATGAAAGAGCAGCTGAGACTGAAGAGGCTCCAGTGGTTCGGACACCTGCAGAGGATGCCAGACCATCAGCCACAGAAGCAACTGCTGCGGTGCAAACGGAGAGGAAAGAAGAGGCAACCAGGAGGGACTTGCTTGCAGTGGGTGGATGTCATCAGCAGAGACCTGACGGAGATCCCACAATGGCAAGATGTGGTGACAGACAGAAGTGCATGGCGTAGTGCTATCCACAAGCCCAGATCAATCCAACCCTAATTTAGTGACGAAGTGTAACAAGTGGATCCTGCCCAACGTCCATGAGGACAAGGTGTAAAGAAGGAGAAGAAGATGTATGTATGTACGTATGTATATTATGTTTGTATGCATGTATGTTATGAATGTATATTATGTATGTATGTGTGTATGTATGTATGTATTTTATATATGTATATATGTTCTTTATGTATATATGTTATGTTTGTATGTATTTTATGGATGTATGTTATGTATGTATATATGTTATGTATGCTATGTATCTTATGTAAGTTATTTTTACGTATGTTATGTAAGTTATTTTATGTATGTTATGTATTTATGTATGAATGTATGTACTTTATGTATGTATGTTATGTATGTCTGAATGTTATGTATGCATGTCTGTATGTTATGTATGTATGTATGTGTGTATGTTATGTATGTATGTATGTATGGTATGTATGTATGTATGTGTGTATTTTATGTATCTTTATATGTTATGTATGTATGTATGTTATGTTTGTATGTATGTTATGTAAGTTGTGTATGTATGTTTTGCAGTTATGTATGTATGTTATGTATGTTATGTGTGTTTTGTATCGGTGAGAGGGTCGATGCTGGGATCGGTGAGAGGATCGATGGTGGGATAATCGATGTTGGGATTGGTGCCAGCATCGATGGTGGGATCGCTGAGAAGATCCATGGTGGGATCGGGGAGAAATTCGATGGTGGGACCAACCAACTAACCAACCAACTAACCAACCAACCAACCAACCAACCTACCAACCAACCAACCAACCAACCAACCTACCAACCTACCAAACTACCAAACTACCAAACTACCAACCTACCAATCAACCTATCAACCTATCAACCTACCAACCTACCAACCTACCAACGTACCTACCAACCTACCATCCTACCAAACTACCAACCTACCATTCTACCAACCTACCAACCTACCAACCTACCAACCAACCTACCTACCTACTAACCTACCAACCAACCTACCTACCTTCCTACCTATCAACCTACCAACCTACCAACCATCCAACCAAACTACCAAACTACCAACCTACCTACTAACCTACCAACCTACCAACCTACCAACCTATCAACCTACCAACTTACCAGCCTACCAACCTACCAACCTACCAACCTACCAACCTACCAACCTATCAACCTACCAACCTATCAACCTACCAACCTACCAAACTACTAAACTATCAACCTACCAACCTACCAACCAACCTATCAACCTGTCAACCTACCAACCTACCAAGCTACCAACCAACCTACCTACCTACCTACCTACCAACCTGCCAACCTACCAACCTACCAACCTACCAACCAACCTACCTACCTACCAACCTACCCATCAACCTACCAACCTTCCAACCTACCAACCATCCAAAAAAACTACCAACCGACCAACCTACCTACCAACCTACCAACTTACCAGCCTACCAACCTACCAACCTACCAACCTACCAACCTACCAACCTACCAACCAACCAACCAACCAACCAACCGACCAACGAACCAAGCAACCAACCAACCAACCATCCAACCATCCTACCAACCAACCATCCAACCAACCAACCAACCATCCAACCAAACTACCAACCTACCAACCTACCAACCTACCAACCTACCAACCAACCAACCAACCAACCATGGATCGATGCTGGAATTGGTGAGAGGATATGTACGTATGTATGTATGTATGTATGTATGTATGTTATATGTATCTATGTCTGTTATGCATGTTATGTATGTTATGTGTGTTATGTAGCGGTGACAGGGTCGATGCTGGGATCGGTGACAGGATCAATAGTGGGATCGGTGAGAGGATCGATGTTGGGATCAGTGACAGCATCGATGGTGGGATCACTGAGAGGATTGATGGTGGGATCGGTGAGAGATTCGATGGTGAGATCGGTGAGAGGATGTATGTATGTATGTTATGTATCAGTGACAGGGTCGATGGTGGGATCTGTGACAGGATCGATGTTGGGATCGGTGAGAGGATCAATGGTAGGATCGGTGACAGCATCGATGGTGGGATCGCTGAGAGGATCGATGGTGGGATCGATGAGAGATTCGATGGTGAGATCGGTGAGAGGATGTATGTATGTATGTTATGTATGTTATATATGTTATGTATGCTATGTAAGTTATGTATCAGTGAGAGGGTCGATGGTGGGATCTGGGACAGGATCGATGGTGTGATCAGTGAGAAGATCGATGGTGGGATCGGTGACAGCATCGATGTTGGGATCGCTGAGAGGATCGATGGTGGGATCGATGAAAGATTCGATGGGGATCGGTGAGAGGATCGATGTATGTATGTTATCTATGTTATATGTGTATGTATGTATGTATGTATGTATGTATGTAAGTATGTGTGTGTGTATGTATGTATGTATGTATGTATGTATTTATGTATGTATGTATGCATGTATGTATTTAGGACACCACCCAGCCATCATACTGAAAGGCCAGGCACTTGAGGAAGTGGACTCCTTCTCTTACTTGGGAAGTGAGGTACAGCAGACGAGTAGGGCAGAGAAAGATGTGAAGACCAGAATTGAGAGAGCAGCCACCGTTTATCAAATGTGGAGAAGGAAGTTGTTCAGGAGTCGGAACCTCAGCAGAAGAACGAAGTGCAGGTGTTTCGGGCAATGGTCATGTCGGTGCTACTATATGGAGCAGAGACCTGGACAGTAACCCAGCAAAACATCAGGAGACTGAAGACTTTCCAAATGAGATGCCTCGGGACATTGTGGGTGTGACTCTGTGGGATATGCGGCACAATGTGGACATACTGGAGGAGACTGGAGAGCTACCAATGAAAGAGCAGCTGAGACTGAAGAGGCTCCAGTGGTTCGGACACCTGCAGAGGATGCCAGACCATCAGCCACAGAAGCAACTGCTGTGGTGCAAACGGAGAGGAAAGAAGAGGCAACCAGGAGGGACTTGCTTGCAGTGGGTGGATGTCATCAGCAGAGACCTGACGGAGATCCCACAATGGCAAGATGTGGTGACAGACAGAAGTGCATGGCGTAGTGCTATCCACAAGCCCAGATCAATCCAACCCTAATTTAGTGACGAAGTGTAACAAGTGGATCCTGCCCAACGTCCATGAGGACAAGGTGTAAAAAAGGAGAAGAAGATGTATGTATGTACGTATGTATATTATGTTTCTATGCATTTATGTTATGTATGTATATTATGTATGTATGTGTGTATGTATGTATGTATTTTATATATGTATATATGTTCTTTATGTATATATGTTATGTTTGTATGTATTTTATGGATGTATGTAATTAATGTATATATGTTATGTATGCTATGTATCTTATGTAAGTTAATTTTACGTATGTTATGTAAGTTAATTTATGTATGTTATGTATTTATGTATGAATGTATGTATTTTATGTATGTATGTTATATTTGTGTGTTTGTATGTTATGTATTTCTGTATGTATGTATGTATGTATGTATGTATGTTATATATGTATGTATGTATGATATGTATGTCTGTATGTGTGTATTTTATGTATCTTTATATGTTATGTATGTATGTATGTTATGTTTGTATGTGTGTTTTGTATCGGTGAGAGGGTCGATGCTGGGATCGGTGAGAGGATCGATGGTGGGATAATCGATGTTGGGATCGGTGACAGCATCGATGGTGGGATCGCTGAGAGGATCTATGGTGGGATCGGGGAGAAATTCGATGGTGGGACCAACCAACTAACCAACCAACCAACCAACCAACCAAGCAACCAACCAACCAACCAACCTACCAAACTACCAAACTACCAACCTACCAACCTACCAACCTACCAACCAACCTATCAACCTACCAACCTACCAACCTACCAACCTACCAACCAACCTACCAACCTACCAACCTACCAACGTACCTACCAACCTACCAACCTACCAACCTACCAACCTACCAACCAACCAACCAACCTATCAACCTACCAACCTACCAACCTACCAACCAACCAACCTACCAACCTACCAACCTACCAACCTACCAACCTACCAACCAACCAACCAACCAACCAACCAACCAACCTACCAACCAACCAACCATCCAACCAACCTATCAACCTACCAACCTACCAACCAACCAACCTACCTACCTACCTACCAACCTACCAACCTACCAACCTCCCAACTTACCAACCAACCTACCAACCTACTACCCTACCAACCTACCAACCTACCAACCTACCAACCAACCAACCAACCAACCTATCAACCTACCAACCTACCAACCAACCATCCAACCAACCTACCAACCTACCAACCTACCAACCAACCAACCAACCAACCAACCTACCAACCAACCAACCATCCAACCAACCTATCAACCTACCAACCTACCAACCAACCAACCTACCTACCTACCTACCAACCTACCAACCAACCTACCAACCTACTAACCTACCAACCTACCAAACAAACAAACAAACAAACAAACAACCTACCAACCAACCAACCATCCTACCAACCTACCAACCTACCTACCAACCTACCAACCTACCAACCTACCAATCTACCAACCTACCAACGTACCTACCAACCTACCAACCTACCAACCTACCAAGCTACCTATCAACCTATCAACCTACCAACCTACCAACCTACCAACCATCCAACCAAACTACCAACCTACCAACCTACCTGCCAACCTACCATCCTACCAACCAACCTACTTACCAGCCTACCAACCTACCAACCTACCAACCTACCAACCTACCAACCAACCAACCAACCATCCAACCATCCTACCAACCGACCATCCAACCAACCAACCAACCATCCAACCAACCTACCAACCTACCTACGGATCGGGGAGAAATTCAATGGTGGGACCAACCAACTAACCAACCAACCAACCAACCAACCAACCAACCAACCTTCCAACCTACCAACCTACCAAACTACCAACCTACCAACCTACCAACCTACCAACCAACCTATCAACCTACCAACCTACCAACCTACCTACCTACCAACCTACCAACCAACCAACCTACCAACCTACCAACCTACCAACCAACCTACCTACCCACCTACCTACCAACCTACCAACCTACAACCTACCAACCTACCAACCAACCTACCAACTTACTACCCTACCAATCTACCAACCTACCAACCAACCAACCTACCAACCAACCAACCATCCAACCAACCTACCAACCTACCAACCTACCTACCAACCTACCAACCTACCAACCTACCAACGTACCTACCAACCTACCAACCTACCAAGCGACCAACCAACCTACCTACCTACCTACCTACCTATCAACCATTCAACCTACCAACCTACCAACCTACCAACCATCCAACCAAACTACCAACCTACCAACCTACCTGCCAACATACCAACCTATCAACCAACCAACTTACCAGCCTACCAACCTACCAACCTACCAACCTACCAACCTACCAACCTACCAACCTACCAACCAACCAACCAACCAACCAACCAACCATCCAACCATCCTACCAACCAACCATCCAACCAAACTACCAACCAACCAACCATCCAACCAACCTATCAACCTACCAACCTACCAACCAACCAACCTACCTACCTACCTACCAACCTACCAACCTACCAACCTACCAACTTACCAACCAACCTACCAACCTACTACCCTACCAACCTACCAACCTACCAACCTACCAACCAACCAACCAACCAACCTATCAACCTACCAACCTACCAACCAACCATCCAACCAACCTACCAACCTACCAACCAACCAACCAACCAACTAACCAACCAACCTACCAACCAACCAACCATCCAACCAACCTATCAACCTACCAACCTACCAACCAACCAACCTACCTACCTACCTACCAACCTACCAACCAACCTACCAACCTACTACCCTACCAACCTACCAAACAAACAAACAAACAAACAAACAACCTACCAACCAACCAACCATCCAACCAACCTACCAACCTACCAACCTACCTACCAACCTACCAACCTACCAACCTACCAATCTACCAACCTACCAACGTACCTACCAACCTACCAACCTACCAACCTACCAAGCTACCTATCAACCTATCAACCTACCAACCTACCAACCTACCAACCATCCAACCAAACTACCAACCTACCAACCTACCTGCCAACCTACCATCCTACCAACCAACCTACTTACCAGCCTACCAACCTACCAACCTACCAACCTACCAACCTACCAACCAACCAACCAACCATCCAACCATCCAACCATCCTACCAACCGACCATCCAACCAACCAACCAACCATCCAACCAACCTACCAACCTACCTACGGATCGGGGAGAAATTCAATGGTGGGACCAACCAACTAACCAACCAACCAACCAACCAACCAACCAACCAACCTACCAAACTACCAACCTACCAAACTACCAACCTACCAACCTACCAACCTACCAACCTACCAACCAACCTATCAACCTACCAACCTACCAACCTACCTACCTACCAACCTACCAACCAACCAACCTACCAACCTATCAACCTACCAACCTACCAACCTACATACCTACCAACCTACCAACCAATCTACCTACCCACCTACCTACCAACCTACCAACCTACAACCTACCAACCTACCAACCAACCTACCAACTTACTACCCTACCAACCTACCAACCTACCAACCAACCAACCAACCAACCAACCAACCTACCAACCAACCAACCATCCAACCAACCTACCAACCTACCAACCTACCTACCAACCAACCAACCTACCAACCTACCAACGTACCTACCAACCTACCAACCTACCAAGCGACCAACCAACCTACCTACCTACCTACCTACCTATCAACCTATCAACCTACCATCCTACCAACCTACCAACCATCCAACCAAACTACCAACCTACCAACCTACCTGCCAACATACCAACCTATCAACCAACCAACTTACCAGCCTACCAACCTACCAACCTACCAACCTACCAACCTACCAACCAACCAACCAACCAACCAACCAACCAACCAACCATCCAACCATCCTACCAACCAACCATCCAACCAAACTACCAACCAACCTACCAACCTACCAACCTACCTACCAACCTACCAACCTACCAACCTACCAGCCTACCAACCTACAAACCAACCCACCAACCTACCAACCTACCAACCTACCAACCAACCAACCTACCAACCAACCTACCAACCTACCAACGTACCTACCAACCTACCAACCTACCAACCTACCAACCAACCAACCTACCAACCTATCAACCTACCAACCTACCAACCTACCTACCAACCTAACAACCAACCTACCTACCTACCTACCTATCAACCAACCTACCAACCTACTACCCTACCAACCTACGAACCTACCAACCAACCAACCAACCAACAACCAACCTACCAACAAACCAACCTACCAACCAGCCTACCAACCTACTACCCTACCAACCTACCAACCTACCAACCTACCAACCAACCTACCAACCTACCTACCAACCTACCAACCTACCAAACTACCAACCTACCAACCAACCCACCAACCAACCAACCCACCAACCTACCAACCAACCTACCTACCAACCAACCTACCAACCTACCATCGTACCTACCGACCTACCAACCTACCTACCAACCAACCTACCAACCTATCAACCTACCAACCTATCAACCTACCTACCAACCTACCAACCTACCTACCTACCTACCTACCTACCAACCAACTTACCAACCTACTACCCTACCAACCTACAAACTTACCAACCAACCAACCAACCAACCAACCTACCAACCAACCAACCTACCTACCAACCTACCTACCAACCTACCAACCTACCAATCTACCAACCTACCAACGTACCTACCAACCTACCAACCTACCAACCTACCAACCTACCAACCAACCTACCTATCTACCAACCTACCTGCCAACCTACCAACCTACCAACCAACCAACTTACCAGCCTACCAACCTACCAACCTACCAACCTACCAACCTACCAACCAACCAACCAACCAACCAACCATCCAACCATCCTGCCAACCAACCATCCAACCAACCAACCAACCATCCAACCTAACTACCAACCTACCAACCTACCAACCTACCTACCAACCTACCAACCTACCAACCTACCAGCCTACCAACCTACCAACCAACCTACCAACCTACCAACCTACCAACCTACCAACCAACCAACCATGGATCGATGCTGGAATTGGTGAGAGGATATGTACGTAAGTATGTATGTATGTATGTATGTATGTATGTATGTTATATGTATCTATGTCTGTTATGCATGTTATGTATGTTATGTGTGTTATGTATCGGTGAGAGGGTCGATGCTGGGATCGGTGACAGGATCAATAGTGGGATCGGTGAGAGGATCGATGTTGGGATTAGTGACAGCATCGATGGTGGGATCGCTGAGAGGATTGATGGTGGGATCGGTGAGAGATTCGATGGTGAGATCAGTGAGAGGATGTATGTATGTATGTTATGTATGTTATATATGTTATGTATGTTATGTGTATTATGTATCAGTGACAGGGTCGATGGTTGGATGTGTGACAGGAATGATGGTGTGATCGGTGAGAGGATCGATGGTGGGATCGGTGACAGCATCGATGGTGGGATCGCTGAGAGGATCGATGGTGGGATCGATGAAAGATTCGATGGGGATCGGTGAGAGGATCGATGTATGTATGTTATCTATGTTATGTTTGTATGTATGTATGTATGTATGTATGTGTGTTTGTATGTATGTATGTATGTATATATGTATGTATGTATGTATGTATGTATGTATGTACGACACCACCCAGCCATCATACTGAAAGGCCAGGCACTTAAGGAAGTGGACTCCTTCTCTTACTTGGGAAGTGAGGTACAGCAGGCGAGTAGGGCAGAGAAAGATGTGAAGACCAGAATTGAGAGAGCAGCCACCGTTTATCAAATGTGGAGAAGGAAGTTGTTCAGGAGTCGGAACCTCAGCAGAAGAACCAAAGTGCAGGTGTTTCGGGCAATGGTCATGTCGGTGCTACTATATGGAGCAGAGACCTGGACAGTAACCCAGCAAGACATCAGGAGACTGAAGACTTTCCAAATGAGATGCCTCGGGACATTGTGGGTGTGACTCTGTGGGATATGCGGCACAATGTGGACATACTGGAGGAGACTGGAGAGCTACCAATGAAAGAGCAGCTGAGACTGAAGAGGCTCCAGTGGTTCGGACACCTGCAGAGGATGCCAGACCATCAGCCACAGAAGCAACTGCTGCGGTGCAAACGGAGAGGAAAGAAGAGGCAACCAGGAGGGACTTGCTTGCAGTGGGTGGATGTCATCAGCAGAGACCTGACGGAGATCCCACAATGGCAAGATGTGGTGACAGACAGAAGTGCATGGCGTAGTGCTATCCACAAGCCCAGATCAATCCAACCCTAATTTAGTGACGAAGTGTAACAAGTGGATCCTGCCCAACGTCCATGAGGACAAGGTGTAAAAAAGGAGAAAAAGATGTATGTATGTATGTATGTATATTATGTTTGTATGCATGTATGTTATGTATGTATATTATGTATGTATGTATGTATGTATGTATCTATTTTATATATGTATATATGTTCTTTATGTATATATGTTATGTTTGTATGTATTTTATGGATGTATGTTATTTATGTATATATGTTATGTATGCTATGTATCTTATGTAAGTTATTTTTACGTATGTTATGTAAGTTATTTTATGTATGTTATGTATTTATGTATGAATGTATGTATTTTTTGTATGTATGTTATGTATGTCTGATTGTTATGTATGTATGTTATGGATGTATGTGTGTATGTTATGTATGTGTGTTTGTATGTTATGTATTTCTGTATGTAATGTATGGATGTATGTATGTATGTTATATATATGTATGTATGTATGATATGTATGTATGTATGTGTGTATATTATGTATCTTTATATGTTATGTATGTATGTATGTTATGTTTGTATGTATGTTATGTATGTTATGTATGTTATGTAAGTTGTGTATGTATGTTTTGCAGTTATGTATGTATGTTATGTATGTTATGTGTGTTTTGTATCGGTGAGAGGGTCGATGCTGGGATCGGTGAGAGGATCGATGGTAGGATAATCGATGTTGGGATCGGTGACAGCATCGATGGTGGGATCGCTGAGAGGATCTATGGTGGGATCGGGGAGAAATTCGATGGTGGGACCAACCAACTAACCAACCAACCAACCAACCAACCAACCAACCAACCAACCAACCAACCTACCAAACTACCAAACTACCAACCTACCAACCTACCAACCTACCAACCCATCAATTAACCTGTCAACCTACCAACCTACCAACCTACCAACCTACCAACCTGCCAACCAACCTACCAACCTACCAACCTACCAACGTACCTACCAACCTACCAACTAACCAACCAACCAACCAACCAACCTATCAACCTACCAACGTACCAACCTACCAACCAACCAACCAACCAACCTACCAACCTATCAACCTACCAACCTACCAACCTACCTACCTACCAACCCACCAACCAACCAACCTACCAACCTACCAACCTACCAACCTACCAACCTACCAACCTACCAACCAACCAACCAACCAACCAACCATCCAACCAACCTACCAACCTACCAACCTACCTACCAACCTACCCACCTACCAACCTACCAATCTACCAACCTACCAACGTGCCTACCAACCTACCAACCTACCAACCTACCAAGCTACCAACCAACCTACCTACCTAACAAACTACCAACCAACCTACCTACCTACCTACCTACCTATCAACCTATCAACCTACCAACCTACCAACCTACCAACCATCCAACTAAACTACCAACCAACCAACCAACCAACCAACCAACCAACCTTCCAACCATCCTACCAACCATCCAACCATCCTACCAACCAACCATCCAACCAAGTAACCAACCATCCAACCAAACTACCAACCAACCTACCAACCTACCAACCTACCTACCAACCTACCAACCTACCAACCTACCAGCCTACCAACCTACCAACCAACCTACCAACCTACCAACCTACCAACCAACCAACCAACTATGGATCGATGCTGGATTTAGTGAGAGGATATGTACGTATGTATGTATGTTATATGTATCTATGTCTGTTATGCATGTTATGTATGTTATGTGTGTTATGTATCACTGAGAAGGTCGATGCTGGGATCGGTGACATGATCAATAGTGGGATCGGTGAGAGGATCGATGTTGGGATCAGTGACAGCATCGATGGTGGGATCGCTGAGAGGATTGATGGTGGGAACGGTGAGAGATTCGATGGTGAGATCGGTGAGTGGATGTATGTATGTATGTTATGTATGTTATATATGTTATATATGTTATGTATGTTATGTATCAGTGACAGGGTCGGTGGTGGGATCTGTGACATGATCGATGGTGGGATCGGTGAGAGGATCAATGGTGGGATCGGTGACAGCATCGATGGTGGGATCGCTGAGAGGATCGATGGTGGGATCGATGAGAGATTCGATGGTGAGATCGGTGAGAGGATGTATGTATGTATGTTATGTATGTTATATATGTTATGTATGTTGCGTATCAGTGAGAGGGTCGATGGTGGGATGTGTGACAGGAATGATGGTGTGATTGGTGAGAGGATCGATGGTGGGATCGGTGACAGCATCGATGGTGGGATCGCTGAGAGGATCGATGGTAGGATCGATGAAAGATTCGATGGGGATCGATGAGAGGATCGATGTATGTATGTTATCTATGTTATGTTTGTATGTATGTATGTATGTATGTATGTGTGTATGTATGTATGTATGTATGTATGTATGTATGTAAGTATGTATGTATGTATTTAGGACACCACCCAGCCATCAAACTGAAAGGCCATGCACTTGAGGAAGTGGACTCCTTCTCTTACTTGGGAAATGAGGTACAGCAGACGAGTAGGGCAGAGAAAGATGTGAAGACCAGAATTGAGAGAGCAGCCACCGTTTATCAAATGTGGAGAAGGAAGTTGTTCAGGAGTCGGAACCTCAGCAGAAGAACCAAAGTGCAGGTGTTTCGGGCAATGGTCATGTCGGTGCTACTATTTGGAGCAGAGACCTGGACAGTAACCCAGCAAGACATCAGGAGACTGAAGACTTTCCAAATGAGATGCCTCCGGGACATTGTGGGTGTGACTCTGTGGGATATGCGGCACAATGTGGACATACTGGAGGAGACTGGAGAGCTACCAATGAAAGAGCAGCTGAGACTGAAGAGGCTCCAGTGGTTCGGACACCTGCAGAGGATGCCAGACCATCAGCCACAGAAGCAACTGCTGCGGTGCAAACGGAGAGGAAAGAAGAGGCAACCAGGAGGGACTTGCTTGCAGTGGGTGGATGTCATCAGCAGAGACCTGACGGAGATCCCACAATGGCAAGATGTGGTGACAGACAGAAGTGCATGGCGTAGTGCTATCCACAAGCCCAGATCAATCCAACCCTAATTTAGTGACAAAGTGTAACAAGTGGATCCTGCCCAACGTCCATGAGGACAAGGTGTAAAGAAGAAGATGTATGTATGTACGTATGTATGTTATGTTTGTATGCATGTATGTTATGTATGTATGTTATGTATGTATGTATGTATAAAATATATGTCTTTATATTATGTTTGTATGTATGTTATGTGTGTTATGTCTGTATGTATGTATTTTATATATGTATATATGTTCTTTATGTATATATATTATGTTTGTATGTATTTTATGGATGGATGTTATGTATGTATGTATGTATGTATGTATGTATGTATGTATGTATGTATGTATGTATTTTATATATGTATATATGTTATTCACGTATATATATTATGTTTGTATGTATTTTATGGATGTATGTTATGTATGTTAAGTAAGTTATTTTATTTATGTTATGTGTATGTAAGAATGTATGTATTCCATGTATGCATGTTATGTATGTATTTTATATATGTATTATTGTTATTTATGTATAAATATTATGTTTGTATGTATTTTATGGATGTATGTTATGTATGTATATATGTTATGTATGTAATGTATCTTATTTAAGTAATTTTAGGTATGTTATGTAAGTTATTTTATATATGTTATGTATTTATGTATGAATGTATGTATTTTATGTATGTATGTTATGTATGTGTGTTTGTATGTTATGTATGTCTGTATGTATGTTATGTTTGTATGTATGTTATGTATGTTATGTATACATTATCTATGTTATGTATGTTATGTAAGTTGTGTATGTATGTTTTGCAGTTATGTATGTATGTTATGTATGTTTTGTATCGGTGAGAGGGTCGATGCTGGGATTGGTGAGAGGATCGATGGTGGGATTAGTGAGAGAATCGATGTAGGGATCGGTGACAGCATCGATGGTGGGATCGCTGAGAGGATCCATGATGGGATCGGTGAGAGATTCGATGGTGGGACCAACCAATCAACCAACCAACCAGCCAATTAACTAACCAACCAACCAACCAACCAACCAACCAACCTACCATCCAACCAACCAACCAAGCAACCAACCAACCTACCAACCTACCAACCCTACCAACCTACCAACGTACCTACCAACCTACCAACCTACCAACCAACCTACCAACCTACCTACCTACCAACCAACCTACCAACCTACCAACCTACCAACCTACCAGCCAACCTACCAACCTACCAACCTACCTACCAACCTACCAACCTACCTACCAACCTACCAACCTACCAACCTACCAACCAACCAACCAACCGACCGACCAACCAACCAACCACTACCAACCCTACCAACCCTACCAACCAACCAACCAACCAACCAACCAACCATGGATTGATGTTGGAATTGGTGAGAGGATATGTACGTTTGTAATGTATGTAATGTATGTTATGTATGTATGTATGAATGTATTTTGTATGTATGTATTTATGTTGTGTGTATGTATGTATATATGTTATGTATGTACCTACGTATGTTATGCATGTATGTATGTCTATGTATATATGTATTTTATATATGTATGTATGTATGTGTATGTATGTATGTATTTTATGTATGTTTGTATTTTATGTGTGTTTGTATGTATGTATGTATGTATGTTATATGTATGAATGTCTGTTATGTATGTTATGTATGTTATGTGTGTTACGTATCAGTGAGAGGGTCGATGCTGGGATCGGTGACAGGATCAATAGTGGGATCGTTTAGAGGATCGATGTTGGGATCTCTGAAAGCATCAATGGTGGGATCGCTGAGAGGATTGATGGTGGGATCGGTGAGAGATTCGATGGTGAGATCGGTGAGAGGATGTATGTATGTATGTTATGTATGTTATATATGTTATGTATGTTATGTATGTTATGTATCAGTGACAGGGTCGATGGTGTGATCTGTGACAGGATCACTGTTGGGATCGGTGACAGCATCGATGGTGGGATCGCTGAGAGGATCGATGGTGGGATCAATGAGAGGATCGATGGTTGGATCGGTGAGACGATCTATGTATGTATGTTATGTATTTTATATATATGTTATGTATGTTATATATGTTATGTATGTTAAGTTTTGGTGAGAGGGTCGATGGTGGGATCGGTGAGAGAGTCGGTTAGAGGATCGATGTTGGGATCGGTGAGAGGATCGATGTATGTATGTTATGTATGTTATGTATGTTAGGTATGTTATATATGTTATGTATGTTAAGTTTTGGTGAGAGGTTCGACGGTGGGATCGTTGAGAGGATCGGTGAGAGGATCGATGGTGGGATTGGTGAGAGGATCGGTGAGAGGATCAATGGTGGGATTGGTGAGAGGATCAATGGTGGGATCGGTGAGAGGGTCAATGGTGGGATCAGCGAGAGGTTCAATGGTGGGATAGGTGAGACAATCGATATATGTATGTTATGTATGTTATTTATGTTATGTATCGTTGAGAGGGTCGATGGTGTGGATGGTGTGATCGATGACAGGATCGATGTTGGGATCGGTGAGAGGATCAATGTATGTATGATATGTGTGTTATGTGTGCTATTTATGTTATGTATGCTATGTATGCTATGTATGTAATGTATATTATGTATGTTATATGTTTCGGCGAGAAGGTCGATGGTGGGATCGTGAGAGGATTGATGGTGGGATCGGTGAGAGGATTGATAGTGGGATCGGTGAGAGAATCGATGGTGGGATCGGTGAGAGGTTCGATGTATGTATATTGTGTGTTATGTATGTTATTTATGTTATGTATGCTAGGTATGCTATGTATGTTATGTATATTATGTATGTTATGTTTCGGCGAGAGGGTCGATGGTGGGATCGGTGAGAGGATCGATGGTGGGATTGATAGTGGAATCGGTGAGAGGATCGATGGTGGGTTCGGTGAGAGGATCGATGGTGACATTGGTGAGAGGATCGATGATGGCATAGATGAGAGGATCGATGGTGGGATCGGTGAGAGAATCAATGGTGGGATCGGCGAAAGGATCGGTGAGAGGGTCGATGGTGGGATCGGTGAGAGCACTGATGGTCAGATCGGTGAGAAGTTCGATGGTGGGTTCGGTGATAAGATCGATGTTTGTATGTTATGTATGTTATATATGTTGTGTATGTTATGTATCGGTGAGAGGTTCGATGGTGGTAACAGTGAGAGGATCGATGGTGGGTTCGGTGAGAGGATCGATGGTGGGATCGGTGAGAGGATCGATGGGGGACTCTCTCGCCGATACCACCATCAACCTTCTCATTGACATCAACCAATCCCACCATTGACCCTCTATCGGATCCCACCATCGATCCTCTCACCAACCCCACCATTGACCCTCTATCGGATCCCACCATCGATCCTCTCACGTATCCCACCATCTATGCTCTCACCCATCCCACAATCAATCCTCTCACTGATCCCACCTTTGACCCTCTCACCGATACATAACATACATAACATACATAACATACATACATCAATCCTCTCACCGATCCCACCTGCAATCCTCTTGCAATTCCCTCCATCGTCCTCTCACCGTTTCCTGGATCAACCATCTCACCGATCGCACCATCGACCCTGTCGCCAATCCCTCCATTGATGTTCTCACCGGCATCAACCCTCGCACTGATCCCACCACTGATCCCACTATCGATCGTCTTGCCAATTCCACCATTGACCTTCTCACCGACATCGAACCTCTCACCGATTCCACCATTGACCCTCTCACCGATCCCACCATCAACTCTATCGCCGATCCCACCATCGACCCTCTCATCGATCCCACCATCGGTCCTCTCATCTATCCCACCATCGATCCTCTCCCCGATCCCACCAATGACTCTCTCACCAATCCCACCATCGATCCACACGCCGATTCCACCATCGACCTTTTCACCGACATCTACCCTCTCACCAATACCTCCATCGACCCTCTCACAGATCTCACCATCGAACTTCTCACCAATCCCACCATTGATCCTCTCACCGATCCGTCCATCGATCCTCTCACCGATTCATCCATCGATCCTATCACCGATTCCACCATTAACCCTCTCACCAATCCCACCATCGATCCTATCACCGATTCCACCACCAATCTTCTCGCCAATTCCACCATTGATCCTCTCACCGATCTCTTCTTCGATCCTATCACCAATCCTCTCACGGATCCCACCATTGATCCTCTCACCGATCCCACCATCAATCCTCTCACCGATCCCACCATCTATCCTACCGTCGATCCTCTCACCGATCCTCTCTTTCGGATCCCACCATCGATCCTCTCACCGATCCCACCATCGATTCTGTCACCGATCCCACCATCAATCCTCCCACCGATTCCAACTTCGACCCTCTCACCGATCCCACATTCGATCCTCTCACCGATCCTCTCTCAGATCCCACCATCGATCCTCTTACCGATCCCACCATCGATTCTGTCGCTGATCCCACCATCGATCCTCTCACGGATCCCACCATCGATCATCTCACGGATCCCACCATCGTTCCTCTCGCAAATACCTCCAACGACCGTCTTACCATTTCCTCCATCGACTCTCTCACTCATACATAACATACATAGCATACATACATCGATCCTCTCATCGATCCCACCATTGACCCTCTTACCGATCCCACCATCTATGCTCTCATCTATCCTACCATCGATCCTCTCACCGATCCTCTCTTTCGGATCCCACCATCGATCCTCTCACCGATCCCACCATCGATTCTGTCACCGATCCCATCATCGATGCTCTCACCGATCCCACCATCAATCCTCTCACCGATCCCACCATCGATCCCACCATCGATGCTCTCATCGATCCCACCATCGATCCTCTCACCGATCCCACCATCTATGCTCTCACCTATCCTACCATCGATCCTCTCACCGACCCTCTCTTTCGGATCCCACCATCGATCCTCTCACCGATCCCACCATCGATTCTGTCACCGATCCCATCATCAATGCTCTCACAGATCCCACCATCAATCCTCTAACCGATTCCAATTTCGACCCTCTCACCGATTCCACATACGATTCTCTCACCGATCCTCTCTCAGATCCCACCATCGATCCTCTCACCGATCCCACCATCGATTCTGTCACTGATCCCACCATCGATCCTCTCACCGATCCCACCATCGATCCTCTCACGGATCTCACCATCGTTCCTCTCGCAAATACCTCCAACGACCGTCTTACCATTTCCTCCATCGACCCTCTCACTGATACATAACATACATGGCATACGTACATCGGTCCTCTCATCGATCCCACCATCAATCCTCTCACCGATCCCAACTTCGACCCTCTCACCGATCCCACATTTGATCCTCTCACCGATCCCAACTTCGACCCTCTCACCGATTCCACATTCGATCCTCTCACCGATCCTCTCTCAGATCCCACCATCGATCCTCTCACCGATCCCACCATCGATTCTGTCGCTGATCTCACCATCGATCCTCTCACGGATCCCACCATCGATCCTCAACGACCGTCTTACCATTTCCTCCATCAACCCTCTCACTGATACATAACATACATAGCATACGTCCATCGATCCTCTCATCGATCCCACCATTGCCCTCTCGCTGATACCACCATCGCCCTTCTCATCAACATAGACCCTCTCACCAATCCCATCATTGACCCTCTCACCAATCTCACCATTGATCCTCTCGCCGATCCCACCATCAATCCTCTAGCCAAACCCACCATCGTTCCTCTCGCCAATCTCACCATTGAATCTCTCGCAAATCCCTCCATCGAACCTCTCACTGTTTCCTCCATCAATGCTCTCACCGATCCCACCATCGATCTTCTCGCCGATCACACCGTTGACCTTCTCACCGACAATCGATTGTGGGATCGGTAAGAGGATCGATGTTGGGATCGATGAGAGGATCAATGGTGGGATTGGCAAGAGGCTTGATCGTGGAATCAGAAAGATGATCAATGGTGGGATCGGTGAGAGGGTCGATGTCAGTGAGAAGGTCGATGGTGGGATCGATGAGAGGATGGACGGTGGAATCCGTGAGAGGGTTGATGGTGGGATCTGTGAGAGGGTTGATGTCGTTGAGAAGGTCGATGGTGGGGTCGGTGAGAGTCTTGATGGTGGGATCGATGAGATGGTTGATGGAGGAAACAGTGAGAGGGTCGATTGAGGGATTGGTGAGAGGATCAATGGTGGGATCGGTGAGAGGATCGGTGAAAGGATCAACAATGGGATCAGTGAAGGGGTTGATGGTGGGATTGGCAAGAGGCTTGATCAATGGTGGGAACGGTAAATGTCGGTGAGAAGGTTGATGGTGGTATCGGCTAGAGGGTCAATGGTGGGATCAATGAGAAGGTTGATGGTGGTATCGTCGAGAGGGTCGATTACGGGATCAGTCAGAGGGTCCATGGTGGAATCGGTGAGAGAATCGATGTTGGTGAGAAGGACGATGGTGGGATTGGTGAAAGGGTTGATGGAGGAAACGATGAGAGGGTCGATGGAGGGATTGGCGAGAGGGTTGATGGTGGGATTGGCGAGACAATCGATGGTGGGATCAGCGAGAGGAACGATGGTGGGATTAGCGAGACAATCGATGGTGAGAGGATCGATGGTGTGATCGGTGAGAGGGTCGTTGGTTGGATGATATAACCTACTGGATGAAGTGGACAGCAGAGGAAGTTGTGAGGAGGCTGGCAGTGTTGTGTGCAGGAGGTGATGGTATGTCTTATGGGTGGGACAGATGTGCGTGGTGCATATCCTACTCCCCCCTCTTCCCCTCCTGCACTCAGATCTGGTGTTGGGTTAACAACAATTTCACCAACACAGCACGCCTTGGACCTGCACCGTTGTGTGTGTGTGTGCCAACGCGGATGATCTTCCGCTTCAGAAGGCTGTCAAGATTGCTAACGGCTCCTCTCACTACTCTACCATCTTAATGGGTGGTATGATGCCTGGCATGCAAGAGGTCACTCCAGTTGTATTTGCATTATGTCAGGACCAGCCTGTAGCCTCCCTGGTGCCCCAGAAGTCTCAGAAGCAGTTGGAAGTGCTCCTGATCCAGAGAAAGATTGTCCTTTCGCCAGCCGCCCACCAGTGCAAGCAAGATGCATTCGGCCACATTTATGTTGCATCATTCTCCCGTAGATGTGTAGTGCATTAGAGTATATCCTAATCAGACATGTTTGGTGCGTTGAAACATATCCTACTCCCACCTCTTCCCCTCCTGCACTCAGATCTAGTCCTGGGTCAACAATGAAGTCCACTACCACGGCACGCCTTGGACCTGCACTGTTGTATGTGTGCACTGTTGTATGTCTTCCACTCCAAAAGGCTGTCAAGATTGCCAAAGGTTTTTGTCTCTACTTTGCCATCCTGATTGGTGCAAGTGCTCGCTCCGGCTGTTTTTACATACAGTGAGGAGCAGGTTGTAGCCTGCCTAGTGCCCCTGAACTCTCAGAAGCAGTTGGAAGTGCCCTAGATCAACCAGCGACCGTGCCTGAAAAGCAAGCCTCTCACCAGTGCAAGCAGGATGCTCTTGGCCACATTTATGTTGCATCATTCTCCTGTAAGTCTGTATTGCATTGGAGTATATCCTAGTCCTTCATCTTTCATTGCTTCAGGAAGTGCTTCAGTGATGCTCTTGTCAGGTTAGTATTTCAATTAAGCAGAGACTAGACCCCAGTGTTTGTCTATGATTTGTGCATTGTGTTTCCTCAGGCTGACTATACTCTTGCGTTGTAGGAAGGGTATTATAGAATGTCCATTGTGCGGCTACCCCACAACCAACATTCCTGACAGTCTATAAGTATTGCTAGTTTGGACTTTTCGGTTTTGGCTTGATTCCACATGCAGCCACCGTTATATCTCTAAATCAAGATGATTTTTTAGGTGGTCTGCCCCTGTGTGGTATTCCATAAGGTGCATACATAAGTCTGTTCATTGTACCAGCTGCTTCTGAATTGTCAATTTCACGTTACGTAGAAGGTGATTATGAGTCTGACAGCTACACGGTGGTGTTCCAACCTGGACAGACTTCTGCTGAGCTGAGGATTCCCATACTGGATGACTCACTGGGGGTGGAGGGAACTGAGGACTTCTTTGCAACTCTCAGCATTCCTGCTTCATCTGTGTATCTCGGTGTGTCAGCAGGCTCAGTTGACAGTGTCACTGTGAGCATCCTAGATGATGACAATGTGACGGTGGAGTGTATCATGTCGGAGTATGAAGTGTCTCCTCTACATATCAGTCAGAAATATGTACTTGGCATTATGGGTTTCAGGTGCCCTTCTAGTACTTATCACTAGTACGTTAATTTCACTGATCACAAATAAGGTTATCTTTGTCCTGCTGCAGGTATGTTTCAGAATAGCAATATGTCAGGGATACTCTTGACAATAGGTAAGTCAATGCTTGTTGCAACCATCAACCTACGTATGTAGTCAGCCTCCGTTGTGTACTACGTATGCAGAAATGCAATTTCTATATGGACATACATGCAGTCAGTATAGTACAGGTCATAGCAGCGACACAGCAGTCAATGGTGTGAGTGTTACTGTTTTACTGACTTTGCATCCACTGTTTTATTGTGTTTGAGTTTGACAGCTACTCGGTAGTGTCCCAACCTGGAGGCACTTCTGCTGAACTGAGAATCCCGTTACTGGACGACTCACTGGGGGTGGAGGGAACTGAGGACTTCACAGTTGTCTTGTCACTGTTGTTCTCGAATGCGTCAGTAACTCCCGGCAGTACAGATGTAGCTGCCGTTTTCATTAGTGATGATGATATTTGTAGAGTTCACACCTGTCAATTACATCTCCATGACTGCAATAGAGTGGTCATTCTGAAAATAAGTTCTTTAGATGTTGGTGCACTGAATTATTCAGTGGAAGTTGATATATTGCCAGGAACTTCCCAAACTAAGTGCATTATGAGGTTTTTGTACATGGTTTTAAAATTCTAATAAAGAGCATGCTGACCTCTGTGCCATTCTGCTGGTGTTGCATCTAGTGTCTGTGTTTCACTTCAATCTCACAGGTCATGATTATTCTTCACAACAGTACACAGCCTTTTTTGATACTGGAGAGACATCAGCACAAGTAGCAGTGGCTGTTTTGTTGCATAACACTTACTGACAATGCATAACACTGACAGTGGCTGTTTTTGATGATAATGCGACAGAAGGGGTTCCTAACATCAGTGAGTACTCAGAGTTTCTAGGTGTGATACTGAGACGAAATGGGTCTACAGCCATTGTTTACATTGAGGACAATGGTGAGTCAGTGTGACACAACACATTGCTAGTGCTGGGCTTGCTGGTTGTCCATGCCTTGTACGTATTCCAAGTGCTATTCTGAGACAAGGTGCTCTCTCTTTTTCCTTTCTAGTGTGTCCAACTGAAGTTGTTCCTGTGAGGCCTTCCAGCTCAATTGTCTATATATACCAATAGAGAATTTTAGATCAGCGTTTATATATGTTGACCGCTGATGTCATAAATCGTCACATGACACCCTCCGCGGGTAACGTACTGTACACAGTGAAATCTTGACGTTTTATAGGCCTGGAACCATGTTTCACCGTAAGCGTATTCCGGTGGGTTCTTTCTTAGTCCAGAGGTTTGTTTTCAATGTTTCATGAGTTTACAAGTTTAGTTTGATATCTTTAGTGTCTGAATGCGAAGGTTAGAGTTTCCAAGTCAGCTTCGATCGTAACCTCTATCCATATCACTTGGATCACTTCTAGAATGTTGGGTATCACTATCAAGAGCGGAGAGATAGAGAGCAGCTACCCAAATCTAGGAAACAAATCTCTGAAAAGCCATTTCGTCGAACGTTTACGCTGATCTAAAATAGTTCACTACTGTCTCTCACGGTGAACTTGGACGTCATTCTCAGGTCATATGACCTTTTAATGTTCACTGTGAATGTTAATCTAAAACTCTCTAATATCTCTTGGCCCACTGCTTCACCTGGGCTGTCAGCTCTTCCTTCTCCCTGTCACACTATCCACAGCACAGCACTTGCATACAGGAGATGCTTGTCTGATGGGATGTGGCTCGTATCAAGTGTTAGCGAATGTGTCCTGACGGTTGACTCCAGTGTGTGTGCCCTGGTAAGTGAAGGAGCACCATAATTGTGTAATGCAGTGAAGGCTTGTAATTCTCAAAGATATGTTGACAATTTGTATCTACGTATTTGATGTATGTCATGGTATGTACTTAATGCACTCTATTTATGATGTCAATCTTTTTAAGATATGACTCTGCAAAGTTTTGCTGACATTGAAAGCAACAACAACCTGGCTGACCCTGAGGTACGTACGACAATGTCCCATCTCTATGTTGTAGAGATGTACCACAACTGCACACTCATGTGTAGTGGCTACTTTCATTCTGTTGAATATTTGAAGAACAGGTACATAGCACTGATTGATCTCAGTGCTGTCTACAGTGCATCAGTATCTGTTTAGGCCAGCACTGACAACCTGACGTTAGCAGAAAGGGCAGCAATGTGAGTCAACACAGATGAAGTGTAACGTTAACATCATGACTGTCATTGTGTAACACGTTGTGTAGAACAAATGAATGCTGCTTGTCTTACATAATTTTCCCCTACCCCTCATCCTACCCAATTATAACGCAGTGTTCGGAATGCTCTGGACATCACTATAGCCTCCGTCAATGTCTCAGTGGGTCAGGAGCTTACTGTGACATGTAATAGCTTTACAATCAATGTCATTTCAATCACCGCATCAGTTCACACATTTGAAGGTCTCTTCCGAAAATACAATCATAGTTCTAACAGTTCTATATCGGTAGATGGCAACTCTCCCCCAACGGAGATGGTGTATGTAAAATATCCCAGCAGGCGCGTTTAGGACAGTGGCTGCACTGTCTAATAGGAGCAACATTCACCTGTCGATTGTGAGGATTGAAACAAGTGTACGCTTCTTGTACCCTGATGAATTCACAACGAATTTTGACACTTCTGTAATCCTGTCTGTAAGCTTTGAAGGAGTGGCATTGCAGAGTTTTTCCACTTTAGATGAAGTTTTAATCACATTTGAAAAAGCAGAGGTGTGTTGCATTTGTATTAGAGTTACGTGTTGTTTGAAATGTATCAAGTGTGCTGTGCTGTGCTGTGTTGAACTGTGATCTTAGCCTTCCCATCCATGCAGACAGCTTCAAGGATAAGATGCGTCTGTTATGATGTGGTAAGAAATGGTGGGTGTTCACTTCACCTGTGCACCTATGACTGTGTCAGTGCTGTGTGTGACATCTGTAAAGTTTCATGCTATACTTGCAAATGCCTACATTCGTAATTAACCCCTGCAATTTCTAAATACTGTATATTATTGTCCATTAATCGATGCTACCACTGCCTTACTGTAACAACCATGTTGTGTTTGCATGCATAAAGTGAGGACCAACGTGTTGCCTCTCCTGTGCTCCAGAACTCTCAGAAGCAGTTGGAAGTTGTCCAGATCAAGCAGCGATCTTCTCTTAGAAAGATTGTCCTTTCACGGGCCTCCACCAGTGCTAGCAGGATGCTCTAGGCCCCCTTTATGTTGCATCTTTGTCCCATAGGTGTGGGGCGTCACCCCCATTTGTCAACCTATCTGCACTTTTATCATCTTTTTCAGTTGTACACACAAAGTTACAAAGGAGTTCGTAGCAGGTATACACATAAGGTCAGATGGGGCATGCAGGATGTGATGTCAAACAGTTATCTTCTCTCCAGTTCTCCTGTTGGGAAGGTCTGCTCTGATCCTGCTTTATTATTTATCATTCACTGCATTTATTATTTTGTTTTATCGATTATGGACACGGATGTATGTGGTGCGTTGAAACATATTCTACTCCCTCCTCTTCCCCTCCCTGCACTCAGATCTGGTGCTGGGTCAACAACGACTTCACCAACATGGCACGCTGTGTGCCAACGCTGATGATCTTCCACTCCATAAGGCTGTCAAGATTGCCAACGGCTCCTCTCACTACTCTACCAACTTGATGTAGTAACACGGTAACAGTGATGCAGTTACTGCAGTACATACATGCATAAATATATGTATTGCACATATGTGTACATGCACCTCTCAGCTGGCTGTGAATGTAGTGACTTACCACCCTCCGCCTTACCCCACCCTCTCCAGTTGCCTTCTGTGACAACAGTGAACAGCATTTCAGGGCGAAACAAAGCCTCCCGCAGGAGCTAAAGGACATAATGCAGAAAGAGAGACAAAACAAAGAGAAGGACAAGAGAGTGGATGGGGGAACCTTTCTACAGACCATGTTTGAGAGACGGAAGAAGACGAACAGAAGAATCTGCTGTATATCTTGACGCAGTGAACAGCAAGGATCGAAGTGAAGCAACTAACGGCATGTGTGAAGGAGCTGGAGTTGGTTAGCATTCACACATCCACACACACACACACACACACTCACACACACACACAAACACACACACACACACAGACACCACCCTCTGCATTGCCCCACCCTCTTCAATTTCCTTCTGTGCCGACAGTGAGCATCATGTCAGTTGTGAAGAAAGCCTCCGCAGGACTGAGTGACTTAACAAAGACAGACAAACAAGAGATGGAGGAGGGGGAGAAGGAGAGAACCTTCCCACAGATCACTCAATCCGCCTTGCCCTATCCACTTCAGTTGCTTTCTCAGACAACAGTGACCAGTTACGAACAAGGAGCTGGGGACGTAATACAGAAAGTGACTAACGACAGATATGAAGGAGCTGAAGTTGGTTATAATCTTCACACACACACATACACATACACACATGCACACACATGCACACGCACACACATACACACATGCACACACACGCACACACACACACACACACACACACATGCACACACATACACACATGCACACACACACACACACACACACACACACACACATGCACACACATACACACATGCACACACACACACACACACACACACACACACACACACACACACACACACACACACACACACATGCACACACACACACACACGCACACGCAACACACACTGCATCCCATGTTATTACACTCTCATGACCCTCTTGTTCAAATTTTCAGAGTCAATCCTGAAGTACAGCATGGATGGCCTAACATATCAAGAGTAAGTACCTGCATCTCTCAGCTTGCTGCGAGTGTGCTGACTTACCACCCTCCTTTTTGCCCTACCTGCTGCAGTTGCCTTCTGTGACAACACTGAGTACCATGTCGGTGAAGAAGAAAACCTGTCACAGGAGCTGAGCGACATAAAGCAGAAAGAAACAAATGAAAGAAGAGGAGAAGAAGAGAGCCTTCCCACAGACCACTTTGAGAGGTGTAAGATGCAAACGTGGAAGATTCTGCTGAGTCCCAGCATGTCTTGACATAGCAAACAGGCTGATTGCCTAACCCGCACCCAGGCTGCTGTAATGGATGCAAACAATCTTAACTGGATTTCAGCATAGATGGTCTCACTCACAAGAGTGGGCGAAAAAAAGAAGCAAGAAGAAACACTGTCAGTGAGTCAATTGTAAAGTGTGCCCTACAGCTGCTCTATTTGCCGGCACACTCTCAACTTAACCCGCACCATATACCTGTACTGTATGTGTACATGCACCTCTCAGCTCGCTGCGAATGTACATACTAACTTACCAAGTTCGCCTTGCCCCCACCTCTCAAGATGTCTTGCCGTATTGAACCGGCTGGTAGCCCAACCCGCACCCAATCTGCTGTATGGAATGCAAGCGAGGAATTGAAGCGACTAACGGCACGTGTGAAGAAGCTGGAATTAGTTTGTGTTCACACACACACACACACACACACACACACACATGCACAGGCACACACACGCAGACACATGCATGCACACACACACACACACACACACACACACACACACACACACACACACACACACACACACACACACACACACACACACACACACACACACACACACACACACACACAGACTCACACACACTGCATCTTGTTTGTTGCGCTCTCATTACCCTCTTGTCCAGATACACCAAAACTATCATTATCAACCGTAAACCGAGGAGTTGTGGTAGTCGCCTTTGCATCTGAGCAGCTCAAGGAAAGAGAAATGGCCCTGGCAGTGGTTGAGCTATACTGCTATGCTCTAAGCCCCCTTTCTCTCCACTCATATCTGGTCCTAAGGCATCAATGACTTCTACCAACAGGGCATGTCCAGGACCGGCACCGTTAAGTGTGCACCAAGTTTTTACCATTCCAACCAATGCTTTAATGACCGCACTCGGAGTTTAAGGCCATACAAGGCGTTTGCCTGCCACACCAGGTTATTAATTACTCCTACTTTAACGGCACCACCACTCTACTAACTACTAACCAGACCTTTGGCCTTCTAACATGGCCTTTACACCCGTACCAGACCTTTAACACCAGTGCCACCAGGCCATTGATGGTCCCATAAGTCCTTTAGTGTCCCCACTGGTGAGGTTGGTTAGTCCACACACACTCACACATGCCCACGCATGTGCACACACACATACATGCACACATGCACACACATAAATACACACACCACATCCTGTTTATATTGTTGCTCTCTCATGTCCCTCTTGTCCCATTCTTTCAGAGACAAAGCTGGATTTCAGCATGGATAGCCCCACTCCGCAATCAACAAGAATGTTGCTTAAAAGTGAAAAGGAAGCAAGAAAGGAGAAGCACTACCAGTGAGTCCAGTGTAAAGCATTGCCCACAGCTGCTCTATTCACAGGCACACCCTTAATGACCCACACCGTGTGCAGTACTGCTGAACTGTTGCGCAGTGCAGTAACTGTGTAGTCTATCTATAGACCATTTGGTCGCAGCATGCCTATACTGTACGTACGTATGTAAGTACATCAATATATACATGTATGATGTACATGTGTACATGTACATCCCAGCTTGCTGCGAATGTACTGACTTACCAACTTTCGCCTTGCATCACTCTCTTCAGTTGCCTTTCATTGTAGTTGGGAGTGTGGTGTATAGTCCATTTCAACATGTTCTACTCCCTCCCTCTCCCCCTCCAGCACTCAAAATCTGGTCCTGAAAGCGTCAATGGTATGAAAAGGGGTGGTGCGATCTGCGAGCAACGACATTCTCTCAACAAGATTGTCCTCTCGCAAAGCTCCCACCAGCGCAAGCAGGATGCTCTCGGCCACACCCTGACGGCACTGCAGATTGTGTACGCTTGTGATGCCATTGTCAGCTCGCTACGAGGATTTGTGGTGTACAATCGCTACAATCAATCTGTGGTGTGCTCTCCCCCCTCTCAGCCCTTCCGAGTAACTCATAAGTGTTGTGAGTTGGTGTGTGTTGCATTGCAGCATACCCTATCTCCCCGTCTTTCAACATGGATAACTTCACTCCTCTAGAAAGACGAAAATCAACAAGAGTGTTGCTGAAAGGAGAAAGAAGCAAGAAACGAGAAGCTCTGGCAGTGAGTCCTGTTCAGAGCATGGCCCCACAGCTGCTCTCCTCGTGGGCACATCCTAAACATAATTCCCACCGTGTGCAGTACTACTGAACATTTGATCACAGCATCCCAATACGAATGTTCATACGTATGTAAGTGCATGCATATACACTGTACATATATACTGTATGTGTACCTGCATTTCTCAGCTTGCTGCGAATGTGCTGACCTACCACCCTCTTTCTTGCCACACCCACGTCAGTTGCCATCTGTGACAATAGTGAGCATCATGACAGTGACAAAGAGAACTAGCTAAGGGACAGAATTCAGAAAGTAAAGCGACTAGCATCGTGTATGAAGGAGCTGGAGTTCGTTAGTGTTCACACACACACACACATGCACGCACGCACGCACACGCACAGCAAACTGTGTATTGCTGCACTCTCATGACCCTTTCATTCTGAAACAAAGCTAGATTTCAGCATGGATGGCTTCACTCATCAAGAGAGGATTGCTCAAATGAAATAAGCAAGTAAGGAGAAGCACTGGCAGTGTGTCCTGTGTAAACCGTGGCCCACGTATTTACGTTTGTACATACGTATATATGTACATATGTATGTATATGTGTACATGCACCCACAATGTACTGACTTACCAACCACCACCTTGCCCAACCCTCTTCAGTGTCCTTCTGTGATGACAGTAAGCATCATATCAGTGATGAAGAAAGTCTCCCACAGAATTGAGTGACATAATGCAGAAAGAGAGACAAAAGAAAGACAAAGAGGAGGGGGAGGAGTAAGAAGCCTACTGACAGACCACTCATGAAAGCCAGAAGAAGGTGCAAGACCGGGAGATTCTGCTGAGTCTGAATGCAGTGAACAGTTTTGTAAACAAACCCCCACACAGGCAACTCTTAAGGATGAGAGAGAGAAAGTCAATTGACTAGCAGCATGTATGAAGGAGCTGGAGTTGGTATGTGTGCAAACCCTTAATATAACCCACGTGTGTTGTGTCCAGTGCTGCTTTTGTCTCTTGTCACTGTCTGTAAGTAAACAAAACAACAAAAACAACCAAAGAAGCAACAGACCAACCGACCGACTACCCAACCAACCAACCAATCAACCAACCAACCAACCAACCTACCAACCAGCCAGCCAGCCAGCCACCATCCAGCTAGCCAGCCAACCAAGCTACCAACGAACCAACCAACTAACCAACCAACCAACCAACAAATTAACCAAACAGCCAAACAGCCCACCAACCAACCAACAGACCAACCGACCAACTGACCAACAAATCAACTAACAAACCAGGCAACCAATCACCCAACAAACCAAACAACCAACCAAACAACAAGCCAACCAAGCTACCAACCAACCAACAAACCAACCGACCAACGGACAAAGCAATCCAGCAACCAACCAACCAGCCAACCAAACAAACAAACAAACAACAAAACCAAACAACCGATCAACCGACTAACCGACCAACCAAACAACCGACCAACCGACCAACAGACCAACCGACCAACCAACACACCAACACACCATCCAACCAACCAACCAACCAACCAACCAACCAGCCCACCAAGCAACCAGCCAACCAACCAACCAAGCTGACAACCAACCAACAGACCAACTGACCAACCGACCAAGCAACCAACCAAACAACCAAACAACGAGCCAACCAAGCTACCAACCTACCAACAAACCAACTGACCAACGGACAAAGCAATCAAGCAACCAACCAACCAACCAACCAAACAAACAAACAACAAAACCAACCAACCGATCAACCGACTAACCGACCAACCAAACAACCGACCAACAGACCAACCGACCAACCGACCAACCAACACACCAACACACCAACCAACCTACCAACCAACCAACCAACCAACCAGCCCACCAAGCAACCAACCAACCAACCAACCAAGCTGACAACCAACCAACAGACCAACTGACCAACCGACCAAGCAACCAACCAACCAAACAAACAAACAACCAAACAAAAAACCAAACAACAAAACCAACCAACCAACCAACAGACCAACCAACCAACCAACCAACCAACCAAACTACCAACCAACAAATCCAAACAACCAACAAACCAACCAAGCTATCAAGCAACAAACCAACCAAATAACCAACCAGCCAACCAACCAACCAAACAACCAACCAAACTACCAAGCTATCAAGCAAGAAACCAAGCAAGCATGCAAGCAACCAACCAACCAACCAACAAACCAACAAACCAACCAAACTGCCGACCAACAAAACCAAACAACCAACGAACCAACCGACCAAGCACTCAACCAACCAACCAACAAACCAACGAACCAACCAACCAGCCATCCAGCCAACCAGCCATCCAGGCAACAAGATAACCAGAAAACCAAGCAAACAGCCAACCAAGCAACACACCAACCAACAGACCAACCAACCAAACAAACAAACAAACAACAAACCAAGAAACCAACCAGCCAACCAACAGACCAACCGACCAACTGACAAACCGACATACCGACCAACTGACCAAGCAATCAACCAACCAACCAAGCAAACAACCAAGCAAACAACCGACCAACCAACCAACTAAACGAACAACCAACCAACCAAACAAACAAACAAACAACAAAACCAACCAACCAACCAACCGATCAACAGAACAACCGACCAACCAACAAACCAAGCAACCAACCAACCAACCAGCCAACCAAGCAACCAAACAAGCTACCAAACAACTGACCAACCAACCAACAGACCAACCGACCAACAGACCAACCGACCAACCAACCAATCAAGCAACCAACCAACCAAGCAACCAACCAAGCAACCAACCAACCCACCAACCAACATCCAGCCAACCAGCCAACCAATCAGCCTACCAACCAACCAACAGACCAACCGACCAACCGACCAACCAACCAAACAAGCTACCAAACAACTGACCAACCAATTAACAGACCAACCGACCAACAGACCAACCGACCAACCAACCAATTAAACAACCAACCAACCAACCAACCGACCCACCAACCAACATCCAGCCAACCAGCCAACCAATCAACCTACCAACCAACCAACAGACCAACCGACCAACAAACCAACCAACAAACAAAGCAACCAACCACCCAACCAACCAACCAAACAATCAGCCAACCAAGCCACCACCCAACCAACGGACCAAGAAACCAACGAACCAAACAACCAACCAACCAAACAAACAAACAAGCAAACAACAAAACCAACCAACCGATCAACCGATCAACAGACCAACCAAGCAACCAACCAGCCAACCAACAGAACAACCGACCAACTGACATACCGACAAACTGACCAAGCAATCAACCAACCAACCAACCAACCAACCAAACAAACAAGAAAACTAACCAACCAACCAACCGATCAACCAATCAAACAAACAAACAAACAAACAAACAACCAGCCAACCAAGCTACCAACCAACCAACAGACCAACTGACCAACGGACCAAGCAACAAAGCAACCAACCAACCAAGCAACCATCCAACCAACCAACCAAACAAACAAAAAACAACAAAGCCAACCAACTGATCAACCGATCAACAGACCAGCCGACCAACTAACCAAGCAAACAACCAACAGATCAACCGAGCACACAACCAACAAACCAAGCAACCAACCAGCAAACCAAAAGACCAACCGACTAACCGACCAACCAAACAACTGACCAACAGACCAACCGACCAACCAACCAACCAACACACCAACCAACCAACACACCAACCAACCAACCAACCAACCATCCAACCAACAGACCAATCAACCAACCAACCAGCCCACCAAGCAACCAACCAACCAACCAACTAAGCTGACAACCAACCAACAGACCAACTGACCAACCAAACAACCAAACAATCTACCATCCAACCAAGCAACCAACCAACCAACCAAGCAACCAACCAAGCAACCAACCAAACAACCAAGCTGACAACCAAACAACAAAACCAACCAAACAACCAACAGACCAACCAAACAACCAAAGAACCATCCAAACAACAGACCAATCAACCAACTAACCAGCCTACCAATCAACCAACCAACCAACCAACCAAGCAGACCAACTGACCAACCGAACAACCGACCAAGCAACCAAACAACCAAACAACCTACCATCTAACCACGAAACCAACCAAACAACCAAACAACCAAGCAACCAACCAAACAACCAAGCTGACAACCTAACAACAAAACCAAACAACCAACCAACAGACCAATCGACCAACCAAACAACCAAACAACCAAGCTACCAAGCAACAAACCAACTAACCAACCAAACAACCAAACAACCAAGCTACCAAGCAACAAATCAAGTAACCAACCAACCAACCAATCAACCAACAAACCAACCAAACTACCAACCAACAAAACCAACCAACCAACGAACGAACTAAGCAACCAAGCAACCAACCAACAAACAGACCAACCGACCAACTGACCATCAAACCAACAATCCAACCAACCAACCAACAAACCAAGCAACCAACCAACCAACCAACAGACAACCGACCAACCGACCAACCAACCAAGCTGACAACCAACCAACAGACCAACTGACCAACCAACCAACCGACCAAGCAACCAAACAAACAACCAAACAACCAAACAACCTACCATCCAACCACGAAACCAACCAAACAACCAACCAACCGACCAAGCAACAAAACCAACCAACCAAGCTACCAAGCAACCAATCAACCAACCGACCAACCAAACAACCGAATAACCAAGCAACCAACCAAGCAACAGACCAACGGACTAACCGACTAACCGACAACCAACCAACCAAGCAACCAACCAACAAACCATGCAACCAACCAACTAACCAGCCAACCAACCAACCAACCAACCAACCAACCAACCAGCCAGCCCACCAGCCAACCAGCCATCCAGCCAACCAGCCATCCAGGCAACCAGCTAACAAGAAAACCAAGCAACCAGCCAACCAAGCAACCAACCAACCAACCTACAGACTAACCGACCAACCAACCAACAAACCAACCAAACAGACCAACCTTCCAACCGACAAACTGACAAATTGAACATCCGACCAAGCAACCAAGCAACCAACCAACCAAGCAACCAACCTACCAACCGACTAACAGACCAGCCGACCAACCGACCAACCGACCAAGCAACCAACCAAACAACCAACCAAACAACCAACCATGCAACCAACCAACCAGCCAGCCAACGAACCAACCAACCAACCAAGCTACCAAGCAACAAACCAACAAACCAACCGATCAACCAACGAACCAACCAACCAATCAACCAATCAACCAACCAAGTAGCGAACTAACCAACGAACTAAACCATCCAACCAACCATCCGACCAACTAACCAACCAAGTAACCAACCAAACAACCAACGTACCGACCAACCAACCAACCGACCAACCAACCAGCCAACCAACCAACCAACCAAACAAACAAACAAACAACAAAAGCAACCAACCAACCAACCGACCAACAGATCAACAGACCAACCGAGTAACCGACCGACCAACCAAGCAACCAACCAACCAACCAAACCAACAAACAAACAACAAAACCAACCAACCAACCAACCGACCAACTGATCAACAGACCAACCGACCAACCAACCAAGCAAACAACCAAAAGACCAACCGACGAACAAACCAAAAAACTAAGCAACCAACCAGCCAACCAAGAGACCAACCAACCACCCACCCAACCAAACAACCAAATAACCAAACAACCAGCCAACCAAGCTACCAACCAACCAACAGACCAACCGACCAACGGACCAAGCAATGAAGCAACCAACGAACCAATCATCCATCCAACCAACCAAACAAACAAAGAAACAAACAAACAACAAAGCCAACCAACCGATCAACCGATCAACAGACCAACCGACCAACCAACCAAGCTAACAACCAACAGATCAACCGAGCACACGACCAACAAACCAAGCAACCAACCATCAAACCAAAACACCAACCGACTAACCGACCAACCAAACAACTGACCAACTGACCAGCAGACCAAATGCCCAACCAACCAACCAACACACCAACCAACCAACCAACCAAGCTGACAACCAACCAACAGACCAACTGACCAGCCAAACAACCGACCAAGCAACCAAACAACCAACCAAACAACCAAACAACCTACCATCCAACCACGAAATCAACCAACCAAACAACCATGCAACAAACCAACCAACCAACCAACAAACCAACCAACCATCCAACCAACCAACCAACCAAGCAACAAAACCAACCAACCAAGCTACCAAACAACCAATCAACCAACCGACCAACCGAACAACCGAACAACAAACCAACCAACCAAGCAACCAACCAAGCAACAGACCAACCGACTAACCGACTAACCGACCAACCAACCAACAAAGCAACCAACCAACAAACCATGCAACCAACCAACTAACCACCCACCCACCCAACCAACCAACCAACCAACCAGTCACCCAGACAACCAGCCATCCAGCCAACCAGCCAACCAGGCAACCAGGTAACAAGAAAATCAAGCAACCAGCCAACCAACCTGCAGACTAATCGACCAACAAACCATCAAACCAACCAAACAGACCAACCGACCAACCGACAAACCGACAAATTAACCAACCAACCAAGCAACCAAGAAACCAACGAACCAAGCAACCAACCTACCAACCGACCAACAGACCAGCCGACCAACTGACCAACCGACCAAGCAACCAAACAACCAAACAACCATGCAAACAACCAAACAGCCAGCCGACCAACCAACCAACCGATCAACCAACCAACCAACCGACCAACCAACCAAGCAACCAACCAACCAAGCAAACAAATCAACAACAAAACCAACCATCCAACAAACCGACTAACCGATCGACAGACCATCCGAACAACCAAGAAACCAACCCAGCAACCAAGAAACCCACCTACCGACCAATTGACCATCAAAAAATTAACCAACCAAGCAAGAACCAACAGACGAACAGACCAACTAACCAACCAACCAACCAACCAACAGTCCAACCGACCCACCAACCAAACAACGAAGTAACCAACAAAGCAACCATCCAAGCAATCAACCAAACACCAACCAACCAACCAAGCTCCCAACCAACCGACGAACACACCAACTAACCAACCAACCAACCAACCAAGCAACCAACGAAACAAAGGAGCAAACAAAAAAAAACCACGACAAAACCAACCAACCAACTAACCAGCCAACCGACCAAACAACCAACCAAGTGTCCAACCGACCAACCGACCAACCAAGCCATCAAAAACAAACCAACCAACCATTAGTCCAACCCACCGACCGACCAACTGACCATCCGACCAACCAACCAACCAAGCAACCAACCAACAGTCCAACCGACCCACCTACAAACCAAACAACTAACCAACCAAACAACCAACAAGCCTTGTTACCTTCAACCTAGATACCAAGCAACCAACCAAGCAACCAACCAATCAACCAACCAACAGTCCAACCAGCCAACCTACCAAGCAACCAACTAACCAACCAACAAACCAACAAACCTAGCTGCCTACAACCCAGCTACCAAGCAACCAATCAAGGAAGCAACCAAACAACTAAATAACAAAACAAACAACCAAGCACCCAAAGAAACAACCAACAGTCCAACCGACCCACCAACCAACCAACTAACTAAAAAACCAACCATTCAACAAATCCAGCTACCTACAACCCAGCTAACAAGCAACCAACCAATCAACCAACCAACCAACCAACTAAACAAACAAACAAACAAACAAACAAAGAACAAAACCAACCATCCAACTAACCAACCAACCGACCAACCAACCAACCAACTAACCAACAGACAGACCAAACAATCAACCAACCAACCACAAAACTAACCAAGCAACCAACCAAACAAACCAACCAAGCAACCAACCAACCGTCCGACCAATCCACCAACGGACCAACTGACCATCCGACCAACCAACCAACCATGCAACCTACCAACCACCAATCAACCAACCAAGCAACCAACCAACAGACAAACAGACCAACTAACCAACTAACCAACCAACCAACAGACCAACCGACCCACCAACCAACCAACCCAGCTACCATCAACCCACCAACCAAGAAACCAACAAAGCAACCAACCAAGTAACCAACCAACATCCAACCAACCGACCAAGCACCCAACCAAACAAACAAACAAACCAACTAACCATGAGACCAACTCACCATCCGATCAACTGACCATCCAACCAACCAACAAACCAAGCAACCTACCAACAAATCAACGGTCTAACTAATCAACCAACCAACCAACAGTCCATCTGATCCATTTACCAACCAAACAACTAAGCAACCAACCAACTAACAAACCCAATTACCTACAACCCAGATACAAGCAACCAACCAAGTAACCAACCAATCAGACACCCAATCAACCAACCAACAGTCCAACCAACCAACCTACCAACCAACCAACTAACAAACCAACCAAACAACAAACCTAACTACCTACAACCCAGCTACCAATCAACCATGCAACAGTCGAACAGACTCACTTACCAACTAACCAACACACCAACCAACCCACATACCAAACAACAGTCCAACCACCCACCTACCAACCAATTTACAGTCTAACCGATCCTCCTAATAACCAACTTCCTAATGAACCAACCAACCATCAAACCCAGATACTAAACAACCAAACAAACAAGCAACCAACCAAGCAACGAACCAACCAACCAAACAACCAACCAAATACACAAGCAACAAAACCAACTAACCAACCAACCTACCGACCAACCAACCAACCAACCAACCTACCAACCGACCAAATGAACATCCAACCAACCAACCAATCAAGCAACCTATCAACAAACCAACGGTTTAGCTAATCAACCAACCAACCAACCAACAGTCCATCTTATCCACCTACCACCGAAACAACTACGCAACCAACCATCTAACAAACCCAGCTACCTACAATCCAGATACCAAGCAACCAACCAAGCAACCAACCAATGAACCAACCAACCCACCTGACACCCAATCATCCAACGAACAGTCCAACCAACCAACCTACCAACCAACCAACAAACCAAGCAACCAACAAACCTAGCTACCTACAACCCAGCTACCAATCAACCAACCAACAGTCCAATAGACTCACCTACCAAATAACCGACAGTCCAACCAACTCACCTTCCAACAACTAACATTCCAACCGATCCTCCAACCAACCACCTAAAGAACCAACCATTCATCAATCCCAGCTACCTACAAGACAGCTACCATGCAACCAAGAAATCAACCAACAAACCAACCAAACAAACAAAACCAACCAACCGACTTGCCAACCAACCTTCCGACCAACCAACCAACCAACCAACGGACAGTCTATACAATCAACTAACCGACTAACTAACCAACCGACCGACCAATGAACCATCCGACCACAAGACCATCCAAGCATCCAAACAAACTAACAAACCAACCAAGCAACCAACCAACCATTAGACCATACCACCAACCAACCAACCAAGCAACCAACTAAGCAACTAAAGAAACAATCAAACTAACGAACAGCTAAACGAACCAACCAACGAATCGATCAAACGATCAACAGACCATCCGACCAACCAGGGAACCAACCAAACCACCAAGCAACCAAATGTCCATTAAAAAAATCAACCTTCCAAGCAACCAACTAACCAACCAACAGATTCACCGACACACCAACCCACCTACCTAGCTTCAGGCAACCCAGCAACCAAGCAAACAACTAAGCAACCAACCAAGCACCCAAAGATCCAACCATTGTCCATCGGACCCACCCACCTACTAACCAACTAAAAAACGAACCAACCAAAAACTGCAAGCGACATCCTAGCTACCAACCATCCAACCAACCAACCTACCAGCTAACCAACCAACTAGTCAACCAACCAATTAAGCAAACTAACACACCAAAACCAACCAAGCAACAAACCAAGTATCCGACCAACCAGTCACCCAACCGACGAACTAGCCAACCAAGGAACCAACAGCCAAAGAACCATTAAAACTGCCAAAAAACGAAGCTTCAAAGACTAATCAGCCAACCAAGCAAGCAAGCAATTAACAAAACAACAAACCAATCAACAAATCTACTAATCAACAACGTTTCAAGCCATCAGCCAATCAAGGAACTACCAATCCAAACTTACAACAACCAACCAAGCTTTCAAGCAACAAATCAACCAACTACTCAAATAACCAACCAAGCAATTAAACAAACACCCACAAAACAGATCATACAACCAACGAAGGTAGCTTGCATCCTGCAACAGACAAGCACCCAGCCGACGGACTAATGAACCCACCAACAATCCAATGTATGCTGTTAAAGACTTTACCTTATTTAGAATTGTACATGTAGCCATTATTGCTTACGCTCTGTTTGCAAAAACATAATTGCTTCAATTACATCAAAATCAATGCACGCAATTTGCATGCACGTATGCCGCCGTACAATGAGGTCCAATGAAGGCTAATTAGGTTTCATAATATGAATGGATACTATATCATAGCACTGGTTTTAAATTATATACTATGGGCACAAGTATGTGGGTTTTAAATTTAGTTGCATTTATTTAAACACAAATAATAACATTTAATAATATATTAAAATAATTATGAAATATACCAATTTAGTTCAGGTTAGAAACTAAATTACTTTTAAATTAATTACTCTTCATTTTTAGCAATATATTAACATTCAAGCTAAAATTAAATTCATAAATGATAATGATTATATTCATATTCATACATAAAATTTTCATTGCATTAAATGCACAATTAATGTATAAAGTTAGTTATTGTAGTCTTATTTATTAGTCAATATAAATTTTTCCATTGTATGAACAATGTCGGCATAATTTTTTTAATCATTTTTCCTTTCTTTTTTCCATTTTCTTCCTTTTTTTCTATTTTTTTAAATTATCTTTTTCCTTCTTTTTCTTTTTTTTTTTTCTTTTTCTTTTTTTTATAAATATTTTATTTCTTTTTTTTCGAAACCTTATTTTAGTCTCTTTTTTCTGCAGAATTTTTTTTTAATAGTAAGTATTTTTTTAAGAGTAATTTTCTTTTTTTTAATGGTAATTTTTTGTCTTTTTCTTTTTTTTTTCCAATTTGTCCTTTTCCTTTTTTTCCTTTGCATTGTTTTGACTTTTATTTTTTTTCATTAAATTTTTCCCCCTTTTTCTTTTTTCAAACTGTAATTCTTTTTTTTCTTTACCTTTTACTTTTTTCTTCATTCTTATTTCTTTTTTCTTTTTTACCATCTAGTTATTATGATTTATTTAATTTATCGCAATTGTATAAAAAAGAAATAATTTTCATTTATATAAATATAGATAAGGAAAATCAATTAAATACCATACAGGTATTTAGGGCTATTTACAGTGTATATAAAGTTCCCAAAACCTTTCGTCCTGAAAAGAATGTAAGGAACTGTTAGGCCATACAGAGCATCATAATGCGTTTGAATGTCATACGGGTTGTCCGGGACCAGATAAAGCGATTGAAAACTTTTCCCGGACCTTTGCAATCCTGATTAAGCATTTAATGGCCTTGACATGACCTTTGAGGCCGGATAAAGCGTTTGAACTTTCCCCAAACCTCCAGTGTTTAACGCTTTGCCTCGCCTTTCGGGGCTGATAAAGAGTATAAACGATTTGCCCCGCCCTTCGTACCCTGATAAAGCGTTTAATCGCCTTTTCCGGCCCTCCGTATTGTGATAATGCGATTAAACGCTTTTCCGGCCTTCCGGGGCCTGATAAAGAGTTTAAGCGCTTTGCCTGACCCACCGGGCTCTGATAAAGCGTTTATACGCTTTGCTCGAACCTCCGGCGCCTGATATAGCGTTTAAACGCTTTGACCTGCCCTCAGGAGCCTGATCAAAAGGTTAAATGATTTGCTCATCCCTCCGGGATCTGATAAAGCGTTCAAACGCTTTGCCGGGCCGTCCGGGACTTGATAAAGCGTTAAGCCGTTTCTCCGTATTTCCGGGACCTGATAAAGCGTTTAATCGCTTTGCCCGGCTCTCCGGTGCCTGATGAAGAGTTTAGACGCTTTGCCCGCCCCTCCGGGGCCTGATTAGGCGTTTAGAAGCTTTGCCCGGCCCTCCGGGGAATAATAAAACGTTCATACGCTTTGATTGGCCCTCCATGACCTGATAAAGCGTTTATTCGCATTGAACGGCCCTCCGGGTGCCTGATAAAGCTTTTATACGCTTTGCACGGCCCTCCGGGGCCTGATAAAGCGTTTAGACGCTTTTCCCGGCCATCCGGGCCTGATAAAGCGTTTAGACACTTTGCCCGGCCCTCCGGGGCCTGATAGAGCGTTTGGACGCTTTTCCCGGCCCTCCGGGGCCTGATAAGCGTTTTGACGCTTTGTCCGGCCCTCCGGGGTCTGATAAAGCGTTTTGACGCTTTGCCCGGCCCTCCGGGGCCTGATAAACCGTTTAGACGTTTTGTCCCCCCACTCCGGGGCCTGATAAATCGTTTAGACGCTTTGCCCGGCCCTCCGGGGCCTGATAAAGCGTTTAGACGCCTTGCCCGGTCCTCCTGGGCCTGATAAAGCGTTTAGACGCTTTGCCCGGCCCTCCGGGGCCTGATAAAGCGTTTAGTCGCTTTGCCCGACCCTCCAGGGCCTGATAAGGCATTTAAACGCTTTGCCCGGCCCTCCTGGGCCTGATAAGCGTTTAGACGCCTTGCCCGGCACTCCGGGGCCTGATAAAGCTTTTTGACGCTTTGCCCGGCCCTCCGGGTCCTGATAAAGCGTTTAGACGCTTGCCCGGCCTTCCGAGAACTTATAAGCGTTTAGACCCTTTGCCCGGCCATCCGGGGCCTGATTAAGCGTTTAGACGCTTTACCCGGCCTTCCGGTGCCTGATAAAGCGTTTATAGGCTTAGTCCGGCCCTCCGGGGCCTGATAAAACGTTTAGAGGCTTTTCCCGGCCCTCCGGGGCCTGATAAAGCGTTTAGACGCTTTGCCCTGCCCTCCGGGGCCTGATAAAACGTTTAGAGGCTTTTTCCGGCCCTCCGGGGCCTGATAAAGCGTTTAGACGCTTGGCCCGGCCCTCCGCGTCCTGATAAAGAGTTTAGACGCTTTTCCCGGCCCTCCGGAGCCTGTTAAAGCGTTTAGACGCTTCCCCGGTCTCCGGGGCCTGATAAAGAGTTTAGACACTTGGCCCGACCCTCCGGGTTCTGATAAAGCGTTTAGACGCTTTGCCCCGCCCTCCGGGTCCTGATTGAGCGTTTAGACGCTTGCCCGGCCCTCCGGGGCCTGATAAAGCGTTTAGACGCTTTTCCCGGCCCTCCGGGGCCTGATAAAGCGTTTAGACGCTTTTCCCGGCTCTCCGGGGCCTGATAAAGCGTTTAGACGCTTTTCCCGGCTCTCCGGGGCCTGATAAAGCGTTTAGACGCTTTTCCCGGCCCTCCGGAGCCTGATAAAGCGTTTAGACGCTTCCCCGGCCTCCGGGGCCTGATAAAGAGTTTAGACACTTGGCCCGACCCTCCGGGTCCTGATAATGCGTTTAGACGCTTTGCCCCGCCCTCCGGGTCCTGATAGAGCGTTTAGACGCTTGCCCGGCCCTCCGAAGCCTGATAAAGCGTTTAGACGCTCTTCCCGGCCCTCCGGGGCCTGATAAAGCGTTTAGACGCTTTTCCCGGCCCTCCGGGGCCTGATAAAGCGTTTAGACGCTTTTCCCGGCCCTCCGGGGCCTGATAAAGCGTTAAGACGCTTTTCCCGGCCCTCCGGGGCCTGATAAAGCGTTTAGACGCATTTCCCGACCCTCCGGGGCCTGATAAAGCGTTTAGACGCTTTTCCCGGCCCTCCGGGGCCTGATAAAGCGTTTAGAAGCTTTTCCCGGCCCTCCGGGGCCTGATAAAGCGTTTAGACGCTTTTCCCGGCCCTCCGGGGCCTGATAAAGCGTTTAGACGCTTTTCCCGGCCCTCCTGGTCCTGATAAAGCGTTTAGACGCTTGCCCGGCCCTCCGGGGCCTGATAAAGCGTTTAGAAGCTTTGCCCGGCCCTCCGGGGACTAATAAAACGTTTAGAGGCTTTTCCCAAACCTCCGGGGCCTGATAAAGCGTTTAAACGCTTGGCCCGGCCCTCCGGATCCTGATAAAGCGTTTAGACGCTTTTCCTGGCCATCTGGGGCCTGATAAAGCGTTTCGACGCTTCCACGGCCTCCGGGGCCTGATAAAGCGTTTAGACACTTGGCCCGGCCCTCCGGGTCCTGATAAAGCGTTTAGACGCTTTGCCCCGCCCTCCGGGTCCTGATAAAGCGTTTAGACGCTTGCCCGGCCCTCTCGTGCCTGATAAAGCGTTTAGACGCTTTTCCCGCCCTCCGGGGCCTGATAAAACGTTTAGACGCTTTTCCCGGCCCTCCGGGGCCTGATAAAGCGTTTAGACGCTATTCCCGGCCCTCCGGGGCCTTATAAAGCGTTCAGACGACTTTCCCGGCCCTCCGGGGCCTGATAAAGCGTTTAGACGATTAGCCCGGCCCTTCGAGGCCTGATAGGGCGTTTAGACGCCTTTTCCGGTCCTCCGGGGCCTTAAAAGGCTTTTAGACTCTTTTCCCGGCCCTCCGGTGCCTAATAAAGCGTTTAGACGCTTTGCCCGTCCTTCAGGCGCCTGATAGGGCGTTTAGACTCTTTACCTGGCCCTCAGGGGACTGATAAAGCGTTTAGACGCTATGCTCTTCCTTCCGCGTGCTGATAAAGCGTTTAGACTCATTTCCCGGCTTCCTGTGGACTGATAAAGCTTTTAGACTCTGCCTAGACCTCTACGGCCTGATAATTCGTTTAGAGACTTTGCCCGGCCCTCCGGGACATGATAAAGCGTTTATAAACTTTGCCCTATCTTCCGGTGCCTGATAAAACGTTTAGACGCTTAGCCCGGCCCTCCTGGGCCTGGTCAAACTTTTAGACGCTTTACCCTGTATTCCGTATCCTGTTAAAAAGTTTAATCACCTCTTCCGGCATTGTAGGGCCAGATGGTCCTTTTGAAAGCTATTCTTCGCCCTCCTGAACCCTAAGGCTCGATTTAAACTTTGGCGGAACATTTTGCTTTCATTGTGGGTTAGAACAATTTGCCGAAGCCGTCTGGTCATGATAGTCCGTTTGATCTTTGTTCAGGATGCCCCTGAATATATTGAACTTTTGTACTCTTTTCCTACCCCTTCGGGGCGTGACACAGCAGTTTGATTTAATATACGTGGTGAAAAAAAATTTAAACCAAAAAAAAAGTTTTCGAAAAAAAAAAAATCAAGAAAAAAGGAAAAATTGATAAAAAAAATTAAAATGTATGCGATAATGAAATGTCCTGAAGTTGTTTTTCTTCCTTATCTGTGTTCCTTTCTTGTTATATTGATATTGTTGAAGGTAATGTACAAACATTAAGCATTAACAGCAGCTTTCGTTCAGAATACATTTGAGTGACCAGGAAACCTGATCCACTTCAACCAAATACTAAAACTTCGTTCAGAAATGGGTCAATCTGTAAACCTTGAGACATTAATTTACCTATATTTATTATATGGTTGGTTGGTTAGTAACTTCGTTTTTCGGTTAGTTGGTGGGTAGGTTGGTTGGTTGGTTAGTTGTTTCGTTGGTGGCAGATTGGTTGGTTGGTTGGTTGATTAGTTGGTGGGTTGGTTGGTTGGTTGGTTGGTTGGTTGATGGGTGGGTAGGTAGGTTGTTTGGTGGGTGGGTTGGTGGGTTGGTTGGTCGGATGGTTGGGTGGGTTGTTTGGCTGTTTGGTTGGTTGGTTGGTTGGTTGGTGGTTGGGTGGGTGTGTTGGTTGGTGGGTTGGTGGGTTGGTTGGTCTGTTGGTTGGGTTGGTTGTTCGGTTTGTTGATTGGTTGGTGGTTTGATTGGGTGGGTGGTTTGTTGGTCGGTTTGTTGGTTCGTTGCTTGGTTGGTCGGTTCGTCGGTTGGTCGGTTATTTGATTGGTAGCTTGGGTTTTTGCTTTGTATCTTGGTTTGTTTGTTGGTTGGTAGCTTGGTTGGTTGGTTGGTTGGTTTGTGTGTTGCTTAGTTGTTTTGTGGGTTGCTTGGTTGGTTGCTTGCTTAGTAGCTTGGTTGGTTGTGTGGTTGGCAGCTTGGTTGGTTGGTTGGTTGGTTGGTTGGTTGGTTGGTTGGTTGGTTGGTTGGTTGGTTGGTGGGTTGGATGGTTGGTGGGTTGCTTGGTTGATTCGTAGCTTGATTGGTTGGTTGGTTGGTTTGTAGATTGGTTGCTTGGTAGCTTGGTTGGTAGCTTGGTTGTTTGGTTGGTTGGTTGGCTGGCTGGTTGGTTGGTTGGTTGGTTGGTTATTTGGTTGGTGGGTTGCTTGGTTGGTTGGTTGCTTGGTAGCTTGTTTGATTGGTTGGTTGGTTGGTTGGTTGGTAGACTTGGTTGGCTGGTTTGTTGCTTGGTAGCTTGTTTGATTGTTTGGTTGGTTGGTTGGTTTGTAGCTTGGTTGGTTGGTTGGTTGGTTGGTTAGTTGCTTGCTTTCTGCCTTGGTTGCTTATTTGCTTGCTTGTTTGGTCGGATGGTTGGTTGGTCGGTTGCTCTGTTGTTTGGTTGGTCGGTTGGTCGGTTGGTTGGTTGGTTGGTTAGTTGCTTGCTTGCTTCTTTGGTTGGTTGGTTGCTTGCTTGGTTTATCGGTTGGTTGGCTAGTCAGTTGGTAGGTTGGTTGTTTGGTGGGTTAGTTGCTTGCTTTCTTCCTTGTAGGTTTGTCAGTTGGTCCAATGGTTGGTAGCTTGGTTTGTTGGTAGCTTCGTTGGTTGGTTGTTTGGTTGCTTGCTTTGCTCGTAAGCTGATAGGTTGGTTGGTTGGTTTATTGGTTGGTTTGTTGGCTGGTTGGTTGGTGGGTTGGTTTGTTAGTGGGTTGTGTGGTAGCTTGGTTGGTTGGTTGGTTGGTTGGTTCGTTGGTTATTTGGTTGGTTGGTGGGTTGCGTGGTAGCTTGTTTGGTTGGTTGGTTGGTTTGGTTGGTTGGTTGGCGGGTTGCTTGGTTGATTGGTTGCTTAGTAGCTTGGTTGGTTGGTTGGTTTGTTGGTTGGTAGCTTGGTTGGTTGGTTGGTTCGTTGGTTGGTGGGTTGGTTGGTTAGTTGGTATCTTGGTTGGTAGGTTGGTTGGTTGGTTGATGGGTTGATTAGTTCTTTGCTTGCTTCCTTGGTGATTGCTTGGTTGGTCGGTTGGTTGATTGGTCGGTTGGTCGGTTGTTTGGTTGGTCCGTTGATCTGTTGTTTGGTTGTTCGGTTGTTTGTTTGGTTGTTTGGCTGGTTAGTTGCTTGCTTGCTCTCTTGGTCGGTTGGTCGCCGTCTTCGTTGGTCGGTTGGTTGGTTGGTCGATTGGTCAGTTGGTCGGTTAGTCGGTTGGTTAGTTGCTTTGTTGGTTGCTTGTTTCGTTTGTTGTTTTCTTGTTTGGTTCGTTAATTTTTTGCTTGCTTCCTTGGACAGTTTGTTGGTTGGTCTGTTGGTTGGTAGCTTGTTTGGATGTTTGGTTGGTTGGTAGCTTGGTTGGCTGCTTGGTTGGTTGGTTGATTGTTTGTTTGGTTGGTTTGTTGGTTGGTTGGTTGGTTGGTTTGTTGGTTGGTTGGTGGGTCGCTTGGTAGCTTGGATGGTTCGTTGATTGGTTGGTTGGTGGTTTGGTTGTTTGGTGGGTTGGTGGGTTGGTTGGTTGGTGGGTTGCTTGGTAACTTGGTTAGTTGGTTGGTTGGTTGGTTGGTTGGTTGGTTGGTAGCTTGGTTCGTTGGTTGGTTGGTTGGTTGGTCGGTACGTTGATGGGTTGGTGGGTTGGTGGGTTGCTTGGTTGGTATGTTGGTTGGTTGGTTGGTTGGTTGGTTGGTTGGTTGGTTGGTTGGTTGGTTGGTTGGTTGGTTGGTTGGTTGGTTGGTTGGTTGGTTGGTTGGTTGGTTGGCTGGTTGCTTGGTTTTCTGCTTAGATGGTTGCCTGGATAGCTGGTTGGTTGGTTGGTTGGTTGATTCGTAGCTTGGTTGTTTGGTTGGTTGGCTGGTGGGTTATTTGGTTGTTTCGTTGGTTGGTTGGTAGATTGGTTGGTTGGTTGGTTCGTTGGTTGATTTGTTGGTTGGTTGGTGGTTGGGTTGCTTGGTAGCTTGGCTGGTTGGTTGGTTGGTTGGTTGGTTTGTTGGTGGGTTGTTTCGTTGTTGGGTTGATTGGTAGCTTGGTTGGTTGGTTGGTTGGCTGCTTGGTGGGTTGGTGGGTTGCTTGGTTGGTTGGTGGGTTGGTGGGTTGGTTGGTGGGTTGGTGGGTTGGTCGGTTCGTGGGTGGGTTGTGGGTTGGTGGGTTGGTGAGTTGGTGGGTTAGTGGGTTAGTTGGTTGTTTGGTTTGATTGTTTGGTTGGCGGGTTGCTTGGTTGGTTGGTTGCTTAGTAGCTTGGTTGCTTGGTTGTTGGTGGCTTGGTTGCTTGGTTGGTTGGTTGGTTGGTTGCTAGGGTGGGTTGCGTGATTTCTTGGTGGTTGATTGGTTGGTTGGTTGCTTGTTGGTTGCTTGTTTGGTTTCTTAGCTGATTGGTTGGTTGGTTGGTTGGTTGGTTGCTTGACTGGTTGGTTGCTTGGTTTGTTGGTTGCTTGGTTGCTTGGTTGGTTGCTTGGTTGCTTGGTTAGCTGGTTGCTTGTTTGATTGGTTGGTAGGTTGGTTTTGTGGTTGGTTGGTTGGTTGGTAGGTTGGTTGGTAGATTGGTTGCTTGGTAGCTTGTTTGGTTGGTTGGTTTGTTGGTTGGTTAGTTGGTTTGTTGCTTGGTTGGTTTGGTGGGTTGCTTGGTAGCTTGGTTGGTTCGTTGATTGTTTGGTGGTGGTTTGGTCGGTTGGTGGGTTGGTGGGTTGGTTGGTTGGTGGGTTGCTTGGTAGCTTGGTTGGTTGTTTGGTTGGTTGTTTGATTAGTTGGTTGGTTGGTTGGTAGCTTGGTTGGTTGGTTTGTTGGTTGGTGGGTTGGTTGGTTGGTGGGTTTCTCTGTTGGTTCGTTGATTGGTGGGTTGGTGTGTTGGTGGGTTGGTGACTTGGTGGGATGTTGGGTTGCTTGGTAGCTTGTTTGGTTGGTTGGTTGGTTGGTTTGTTGGTTGCTTGGTTGCTTGGTGGGTTGGTGGGTTCTTTGGTTGCTTGGTTGTTTAGTAGTTTGGTTGATTGGTTGGTTGGTGGCTTGGTTGCTTGGTTGGTTGGTTGGTTGCTTGGGTGGGTTGCGTGGTTCCTTGGTGGTTGATTGGTTGGTTGGTTGCTTTGTTGGTAGCTTGGTTGGTTTCTTAGCTGGTTGGTTGGTTGGTTGCTTGCTTGGTTGGTTGGTTGCTTGGTTTGTTGACTGGTTGGTTGCTTGGTTGGTAACTTGGTTGGTTGGTAGCTTGGTTGGTTGGTAACAGATGTTTGGTTGGTTGTTTGGTTGCTTGGTTGGTTGGTTGCTTGCTAGGTTGGTTGGTTGGCTGGTTAGTAGCTTGTTTGATTGGTTTTAGGTTGGTTTCTTGGTTGGTTTGGTTGGTTGGTGGGTTGCTTGCTTGGTTGATTGGTTGGTTGCTAGGTTGGTTGGTTGGTTGGTTGGTTGGTTGGTTGGTTGGTTGGTTGGTTGCTTGGTTGGTTGGTTTGTTGGTTTGTTAGTTGGTGGGTTGCTAGGTTGGTTGGTTGGTTGGTTAGTTGCTTGGTTGCTTGGTTGGTTGGATGGTTCGTTGGTGGGTTGCTTGGTTGGTTGGTTGCTTGGCTTGTTTGTTGGTTTGTTGGTTGGTTGCTTTGTTGATTGGTTGGTTTGTTGGTTGGTTGCTTTGTTGGTTGGTTGGTTTGTTGGTTGGTTGGTTGGTTTGTTGGTTTGTTGGTTGGTGGGTTGCTTGCTTGGTTGCTAGATTGGTTGGTTGCTTGATTGGTTGGTTTGTTGGTTGGTTGCTAGGTTGGTTGGTTGGTTGGTTAGTTGCTTGGTTGCTTGATTGGTTGGATGGTTCGTTGGTGGGTTGCTTCTTTGCTTTCTTGCTTGGCTTGTTTGTTGGTTGGTTGGTTGGTTGCTTTGTTGATTGGTTGGTTTGTTGGTTGGTTGCTTTGTTGGTTGGTTGGTTTGTTGGTTGGTTGGTTGGTTTGTTGGTTTGTTGGTTGGTGGGTTGCTTGCTTGGTTGCTAGGTTGGTTGGTTGCTTGGTTGGTTGGTTTGTTGATTGGTTGCTAGGTTGATTGGTTGGTTGGTTGGTGGGTTGCTTGGTTGGTTGGTTGGTTGCTTGGTTGCTTGGTTCCTAGGTTGGTTGTTTGGTTGGTTTGTTGGTTGGTTGGTTGGTTTGTTGGTTGGTTGGTTGGTTGGTTGCTTTGTTGATTGGTTGGTTTGTTGGTTGGTTGCTTTGTTGGTTGGTTGGTTTGTTGGTTGGTTGCTTTCTTGGTTGGTTGGTTGGTTGCTTGCTTGGTTGGTTCGTTGTTTGGTTATTTCGTTGGTTGTTTGCTTGGTTGGTTGTTTGCTTGGTTGGTTGCTTGGTTGCTTGCTTGGTTGGTTGGTTGGTTGGTTGGTTGGTTGGTAGCTTGGTTGGTTGGTTCGTTGGTTGGTGGGTTGATGGGTTGGTGGGTTGGTGGGTTACTTGGTAGCTTGGTTGTTGGGTTACTTGGTAGCTTTTTTGTTTGTTTGTTTGTTTGTTTGTTTGGTTGGTTGGTTGGTTGGTGGGTTTTTGGGTTGTTGGGTTGATTGGTAGCTTGGTTGGTTGGTTGGTTGGCTGCTTGGTGGGTTGGTGGGTTGCTTGGTTGGTTGGTGGGTTTGTGGGTTGGTTGGTGGGCTGGTGGGTTGGTCCGTTTGTGGGTGGGTTGTGGGTTGGTGGGTTGGTGAGTTGGTGGGTTGGTGGGTTAGTTGGTTGGTTGGTTTGGTTGTTTGGTTGGCGGGTTGCTTGGTTGGTTGGTTGCTTAGTAGCTTGGTTGGTTGGTTGGTTGGTGGCTTGGTTGCTTGGTTGTTTGGTTGGTTGGTTGCTTGGGTGGTTTGCGTGGTTCCTTGGTGGTTGATTGGTTGGTTCGTTGCTTGTTGGTTGCTTGTTTGGTTTCTTAGATGGTTGGTTGGTTGGTTGGTTGGTTGGTTGCTTGACTGGTTGGTTGCTTGGTTTGTTGGTTGGTTGGTTGCTTGGTTGGTTGCTTGGTTAGCTGGTTGCTTATTTGATTGGTTGGTAGGTTGGTTTCTTGGTTGGTTGGTTGGTTGGTAGGTTGGTTGGTAGATTGGTTGCTTGGTAGCATGGTTGGTTGGTTGGTTGGTTGGTTGGTTGGTTCGTTGGTAGCTTGGTTGGTTGGTTAGTTGGTTGGTTGGTTGATTTGTTGGTTGGTGGGTTGCATGGTTGGTTGGTTGCTTGGTAGG